>BPLQ01006260.1:0-254727 GCA_021605075.1 Caerostris darwini | reverse complement strand
ATGATAGAGATAGATCCTAATGTACGATTTATGTACAGCACTAAGAGCCCACTGACTGGTGATCGATTAATGATGAGGGAAATATAGTGTCTTCCGGAGGACTTTTAGCGGCAACTGCCCCAATATTGCATGTCGTATGGGAAGAAATCCTGGAAACACCCACCGGAATGCTTGAATATATATGCGAGACTCGTTTACACCATTTGTCACAATTGCCTTTTCTTAAAATATTGTACTAGGTTGGTACATGGATATTGTTTTAAAGATTTAAAATAATAATAAAGTTGAAGTAAACTTTTGTGCGAATAGTAAAAAAAAGGAGCTATATTATTAAGAACATTGCTGATGGAAAATCATTTTTTTATTGAACAGCGATGATCCTCATGTACGATTTATGCATACCCCAAGAGCGCATTGATTGGGGATCGGTAGTTGATGAGGGAAGTATAGGGCCTTACGGGAGGATTTTAAGCTGTAACTTCACCGATATTGCATGTCGTATGGGAGGAATACCTGAAAACAACCCGCCAGACAGCCTGAATATCGATGCAAGACACTTTTACACCATTTGCCACAATCGTCATCGAGTCTTCTAGTTTCTGAAAGCAATGACTACAGCAATACCGCCGCGGATTCAAACTTTGTCTCTCCTTAGTCATAGGAGGGACAAAGTTTGGCAGGTTTCTACTGGGCCACGAATCGGAATAAATTCAATATTCAAATTTTTGGAAAAACAACGGAATAAAAATATAAAGATTTTGTATTAAATGTATAAGGCTTACAAAAAATCTTTAAAGCTTTTCAGGATTTGAAATTTAATCGTTGAATGTAAAGAGAAAACTCTCTTACACAAAATGTAAATAAATTGAATGTAAATTCTCATCAGATAATATCAATAAATAAAAAAGTAAACCAAAACTCTAAAATATGTAGAGAGAATTTGAAAAATATTTTATCGTGATTAGCGAAACCTCCCTGTTATTACAATCCTATTTACATTAGGAATAAAAATATTCTTTTTGCAGACTGCTTTATATATTGCTTTAAAAGATATACGATTCCATTTACCTTTGCATATGATTAGACTGCTTTATGCGTTCACTTCTGTTTGCTTTTCTTCCATTTCTGCATAAATTGTCGATTTATACGCACTTACATTTACTGTTTAAACACAAATTTTGACTTTAAATAAATAAACTCGTATCAAATGATTAGTTAAATATTTTTGGGAAAAAGAATTGCTTTATTTGACCATACATTTTAAAATTTTCTCGATTACTTTGAATAGTATATAATTTCTTTCAGAGAGATTTAAGATCTGTAAAGGCACATTCCCAATTACTTGTGCTATTCTGATTTAAATTTGCTTTTTTGGCTGCATTTTGGAAAGAATATTGAAAAGCCCTATTGGGGAATTTTATATATTCCTTAACTATTACTTTTTTTAAAAATATTATTTCATTTAGTATATTCAGAATATTATTTTTGAAACAATTGAGAAAAATTCGAAATAAAATATTTCTTCCCATTGTTTTCCATTTCTGTGTATTTAAGAATCTATATATTTTTATTATATGTATAATTTTGTTAGATGCTGTATTTATATATTTTTGTTTTAACTTACGGTAAATAAACTTAATAAGATATATATATACTTATGTTATATATACTTAAAAAGTTATATACTTGCATTATATAACTTAGGTTATACACATATATTTGCAACTTACGTTAAATTTCATACAATAGATACAATTTTATTATTACAATATCTTTGTTATATGTTATATCTATATATCTTTGTTATAACTTACGTTATATATATATCTTTGTAACTTACGATACATATACTTACTGAGTTACAAACTCAAGTATATAACCTAAGTTATATAATGTATCTTTGTAAGTTACGTTGAATTTCCTACAATGCATACAAATTTAGCGTTACAATTTTACCAATACAATTTCAGCACTATAGGATTCAAAGAAGTGAATGTGAAGCACAAAAACTAGCTCAAAACATCCTGACACTTCAATGGGACACGCGAGTGAAATAAAAATTTCGACCTCAAGCCGGTTTTTCTTGGAAGGGGTGATCGTTTAGTTAGCTTATTCAAAAGATAGTGCAACTGCTGAATGGTTTAAAATAATATTAAAGATAAAACCTATACAGATTATTAGGGTATTCCCTAATTACTTAAGTGAGTAAGTAATAAATTGAATAAGTAGTAAATGGAGTTAAGTTACATATAAAAAAATCTTGATTATTGAAAATTTTGAAACTTTGTAAACCTGGAATACCTGCACGAAAGATTTGTACGAATTTTAAATATTTAATGTATTTTTCATTGCGTTCTAACAACTTACCATCATGAAACAAAGATATTATTTCTATAATGAACCAAATATTAATCATAGGGAATTTGTAGTCAATGAATTAAAATAAGATCTGTTTTTTAATTTCTAAATTAAGTTTTATTTTTATAATGACTTCGATCATTATTGCACATAGTTTGTGTTCAACTTGTTAAAATATTAACGCAACTGTGTTTTGAAGACCATTAACCATAAACTCCTTTTTAAGAAACGACAAATTAACGATTATTTTTTGGAGTGGAAATCGACGTTGACGATAGATGGTGGTAGAAGTCGGCTACATTTTTGATAATGGAATGGGAAGGTTTGTTTAGCAGTTGATTTCAACATTTAATTAACAGTGCTTCACAGCCTCGCCGCTAGATGGAGCTTAACGCCCGTCTATTTAACTCTTTGGATAGCAAAAATTTGATATAGGAAATTAATATTAACGCCTGTTAAAAAATCAAATCTTTAACAGAAAAATTGATTTATTTAGGGTGTTACCCAGAGTCATGTTAAATTTAACAGCTTTTACACACAACTATCACACTCCGGTTACGTTATTTTTTATTCCATATACGTTTATCACATTTAAAACTTTTTTACTAAACATTTCTATTACTCGACAGTTGCAATTTATTTATTGACTGTTTGGCCTTTATCTTATTACTTTTTAAATGATTAAATAAATAAATAAAAAATGGATTCCTCTTTGTATGATTAAAATTATAAATACATAATACAGTGAATATTTTGCAATTAGATTACTATTAGCTATTAAACATATAACAGGTTGCGATGTAATACATATGAGATATATTATATCAAACACATATATTTTTTGATTTTAATTCATCCATTTTATAAAAATGTTTTCCTCAACTTTATTTGTTGAAACTAAGATAACTAAAATCGAGCAATAATGAATTTTCTTTGTTTGTAATACTTGTAAGTCATATTTGAGAAAATAAATTTTTCTTACGGATTTCTATATTTAATCGAGAATATATTTTGCAGATGGTTTGACAGATATTCACATATGAATAAATGGATTTTTTATGCAAAAATTTATGATAAGAACTTCATGTAAAAAAAGGTTATCAATATGTTCAAATATTTAAAAAAATTATTTTAAAAACCATATTTATTTTATCAATCTTTTTTAAAATAATTTATATAGTCATTTTATAATTGTAAATGAATTTTTTATTTTAATCATTATATATATTCATTGTGAATAAAAATTTCCAATAATATAAAATTTCCTAAAAATAATATCTCTTTCAATATAAAATTATTATTATTATTTTTTTAATTTTAAGAAAAAGATTTAAACAAAATGAGCTTTTTTAATTATTACAGTCCAGTATATTGAATTAGAAATTTTCATATTCTGTAGTTGAAGAAAGAAAACATAAATCCAATATTTAACATTTCTCTTGGTAGGTCTACCAATAAATACATTCTATGTTAAAAATAAAATTAATTCTGTTTATGTTTGTATAATATTCATGTACATAACTGCACATTAAAAATTAAAGAGTTACATTCAACGGTAAAAATTAACCGTTAATATTCTTTAGCATTGAAGGTTAACTCCATTACTAACAAGTAATATAAACAAAAAAATTAAAGTCAATTCCTACTTTTTATTCCATTATATTGCAGAAAGTCCCTTATAAATCATTTTCATTCATTTTTTTAAGTTAGAAAAAATTCTCTCTCTCTCTCACATACACACTTTCCATCTCTCTCACTCATTTATTCACATTTTTCATTTTCCATTTTGTTCCCTCCTTGACTCAGACTAGAACCAGAATGAAAAAAGAAATTTTTTTCCAGCGGTTTATACGCTTCGCCACTGATGGTATTTATTACTAAATTTATATCCTGCTAAATATCTTATATACGAGAAATTGTTTTCTCCCGTGTAAAACTAAAATTAATTAATTAAATTTAATTAATGTATTAATATTTGAAAAAAACTGTATTAAAATCAAGTGTCATCCACTACAAGTTTTAAAAAATGTATTTGAACTTGAGGGGATGAATAAAAAGTATTTTATTAACGATTGAAAATTCGAACAAGACATATAAATATATATAGGGCGAGTGTGAACTAATAGTAGGAATTGAAAAATGAACAGTTTTTCCAATTTCTAGTTCTTGTAACTCTTAGATCTATGTTAATTTGAATGTCAAGAGAGTTTTATTGATGAAAAACCCATGAAAGATTGCCATAAATAAGGTTTAAAACAGTTTCATCGTTGAAATTTTTTTTAATCTGATTTATAAAAGTATAATACAGCTTAATTATTTTATAGATAAAAATGCATTTTGCGATCCTTTATTAAAAACACTTAATTGTGTGAAATCTGTAGAAAGATAATATAGCTTTGCTAAGTAAGCAAGACAAAATATTTTTCTGTAATTCGTGCAAAATATACTACTGTGCCAAAAAAGGAAGACCAATTTTTTTTTCAAAAACTATTTATTTATTCTTCCAAATTTATTTCATCTCCTTCAAAGTAATCCTCGCCTGACACAATGCACTTATACCAACATTTTTTTCAATCCTCAATGCATGCTAAAAAAGTCATACGCCTTCAAAGCGCTCGGCGATTAACGTTGAATCTCTTCAATAAACTCACAACGGTGTGCCCGGAGTTGTCTTTTGAGTTTAGGAAATAGTCAGAAGTCGCACGGTGTGAATACGGTGGTTGTGAACTATATGGGCTTCTTTTTTGGTGAAAAAGTCACGAACAATCAATGCAGTGTGAGCTGGCGCATTCAGTGTTTTTGGTACCAATAGAGATTTGACGCGTATGAGGCCCAAAATGGAATTGCCATATCCTTATGAAATTCCAACATCATCAGCAAGGTCTCTAATTGTAAATCGATGGTTTGCAAGCACCCAATCTTTAATTTTCTGGACATGAGCGTCGTCGGCTGAGGCTGATGGTCGACCAGAGGGCTCTTCGTCTTCAACGCGTTCTCTGCCTTCTTTGAACTGTTTATACCACTTGTAAACATTTCTAACCGATATAGGAATGCTCACCGAATGCCCTCTGCAACATTCTATACGTTTCCGCAAACAAACTTTATTGCAAGTTCTTTGCTCAAGTAATTCAGACATTTCAAAAATCGCCAGACTCAGTTTTAGCGTGTCACAAAGTCAAGCGTAACTCAAACACTAGTGAATATTTTGACGTGAAATTTCACACAGAGTCAAGGACATTGCCAGCAACCTAAAAAAGGAAAAAAAATTAAAATTCCATAAGCCCCGGAAATTTTAAATTGACAATTGGTCTTACTTTTTGCACACAGTAGTATGATACTGTGAATGCTAAGAGAGATTTATTGATGAAAAACCCGAAAAGCGTGCTATAAATAAGAGTTTCATCATTGAAATTTTCGTTTTTGTTATCTGATTTTCAAAAAGATATATATATATATATATATATATATATATAAAATATATAACTCATAATATGTATATATACACTGAAGTGACAAAATTCATGGATACCTCTTAACATCGTGTCGGTCCTCCTTTCGCCCGGCGAAGTGCAGCAACTCGACGTGGCATGGACTCAACAGTTCGAGAAGTCTTCTGCAGGAATATTGAGCCATGCTGTCTCGATAGACGTCCATAATTGTGAAAGCGTTGATGGTGCAGGATTTTGGGCACGAACAGACCTCTGCATGATGTCCCATAAATGCTCGATGGGATTCATGTCCGGCGATCTAGGTGGCCAGATCTTTCGTTGGAATTGTCAGAATGTTCTTCAAACCAATCGCGAACAGTTGTGGCCCGGTGACATGGCGCATTGTCATCCATAAAAATCCCATCGTTGTTTGGGTACATGAAGTCCATGAATGGCTGCAAGTGATCTCAAGTAGCTGAACATAAGCATTTCCAGTCAATGTTCGGTCCAGTCGCACCAGAGGACCAAACAGCCCACACCATTACGGAGCCACCACCAGCTTGAACAGTGCCTTGCTGACAGTTTGGGTCCATGGCTTCGTGGGGTCTGCGCCACACTCGAACCCTACCATCAGCTCTTACCAACTGAAATCGTGACTCATCGGACCAGACCACGGTTTTCCATTCATCTAGGGACCAACCGATATGCTCACGTGCCCACGAGAGTCGCTGCAAGCGATGTCGTTCTGTCAGTAAAGGCACTCGAGTCGGTCTTCTGCTGGAATAGCCCAAGAAAGCCAAATTTCTCCGCACAGTTCTAACAGACAAGTCCCTTGTATGTCCCACATTGATTTCTGCGGTTATTTGACGCAGTGTTGCTTGTCTGTCAGAATTTACGACTCTTTGCAGACGTCGCCGGTCTCGGTCGTTAAGTGCAGGCGGTCGACCACTGGCTGTCCATGGTGGGATGTTATGCCTGAAATTTCATACTCTCGGCACACTCTTGACACAGTGGATCTGGGAATGTTGAATTCCCTAACGATTTCCGAAATGGCATGACCCATGCGTCTAGCTCCAACTAACATTCCGCGTTCAAAGTCTGTTAATTCCTGTCGTGCGGTCATTATCACGTCAAAACCTCTTCACATGAATAACTTGAACAGAAATGAAAGCTCTGCGAAAGCACTGCGCATTTATACCTGTTCTACGCGATGCTACTGCCATATGAAAATTTGCATATTGCTATCCCTTGACTTTTGTCACTTCAGTGTATATGTATAATACAGTTTAATAAGATAAAAATGCATTTTGCGATTATCCAGTAAAACAATAATTTCTGTAAAACTGTTAAAGATAATGGAACTTTTCTAAGGAACGAAGAAAAAATATTTTTCAATTATTTGCTCAAAATATACAGTGGAAGAAGAAATACAAATGTGCCTAAATTATGTTATTTGACATCCAATGATTCTACGGAATATGAAAGCAAAACTCTATATAAAAATGCTGCCAAATTTTGAATTCTAAGTGTTATATGAAATATGAAAGTTAGCCAAATATTTCAAGAGGGTGGGTCTTTAAAAAGATGAGTGATTGCTTGAATATTTTTAACCTTTTCAGAGTTGACATGTATGGATAATGCACTAGAGCCTCTATTTGTGTATGAAAACAAACGTATGGAAGGTACGGTTAAGTACATTTATCATATTTATTATGAGACATAAAAGTAAATATTTAAATATTCATCCAAAACTTTGCAATTGTTTCGTGATATTTGTTCTTGTATTTCAAGATTAATAGCATTATCATAAATTTTATTGATGATAATTTGGGCTAATGCTTTTCATTGCAGCTATTCTTAAAACTGTCTCGCATTAATCTGATGTCTCGATATAATGTAGATAAAGCTGTCGCTTATTGCCTTCATGTGGAAACACTATATGCACCAATATTTTTAATTTTTTAAAAAAAAATCATATCTAACAAGATAATATATCCAACGAGCGTTGCCCTCGTAATATTTATAATTCATCATCCTATCTGCAAATTAATAAATAACCCCACGGCAGATATCTTAAAATGTATTCCCAAATTATTAAATTTTCTCAAGGATGTTAATGAAACATTAAAGAAGCATTGATGATTATCTGCTCATTATTTTTTTTGTTCCAATGCAGCTGGCAAACACTTAGACAGCTTGGTCTTGGATGCCTTAAGGCAAGCGCTGCACACACGTTACTCACTTTGCATTACCCAGGGGGCACGTGTAACTTGAAGATACGGACGCGGAGTAACAAGGCCCCCGTAACGCTCTGCGATCCTATTAAGACCGAAAGTGGATTACTACCTTTAAAGTGGATTCCGAACCACTACAAAAATCCATGGCGCCGCCGGGACTCGAAACCGAAACCTGTGGTACCGAGTGCCAGAGCATTAGCCACTCGGCCATTCAGGCCCATTTGCTCATTATAGATACTGCATACCATTATGGCAGACTCGTGACTCAATTGTAACGTGCGCTGCTTGTGAGCATTAGGGCTGAGGTTATTGCTTGCAGCTTTGTTGTAGACAATAGAGAGATTTTGCATACCGTGCGTTAGTTACCGTAGGACGTCCGTTAGCTTTTTCTCTCTAGCGCGCATGCGCAGTTACCTCTGTGCATGCGCGCTAGGGAGAAAAAGCTAACGGACGTCCTACGGTAACTAACGTACGCTATGCAAAAACTCTCTAGTTTTCCCGAATTTCTACGATACTCAAATGCGGTCGTAATTCCTCCTAAAAGGAATGCACTGTCCTCCTTTTCAGTAACGTGGAGCCAAATTAGACTTCTAGCTACCGGTGTTCCATCACAACAGAAACTAAGCTCCCTTTCCCCTTCCATGAGACCACACGGGTTCCTGGACTTGGTCTAGATAAGGCATGTGGGTAACTCGCGCCCCGGCTTGTATATTTTTCCGGTCTGTGAGATTTATCACACTTTTACAAAATATATATATTTTACAATGGTAGTAATGAAAAATAATGTATTAAAAAAATACATTATGTGTGCACCCATATATTCAAAAATTAACTGTTGAAATTATGAAAAAAAAATTAACTTTGATTTTAAAATAATATTCTTGCGAATATAGGACAGATATTGATTGCTTTATTTATGAGGGTACAGATATGAGTTCGCAGAATAGTTAAATTGTATTCTGCGAACTCATGATGCGCGTGCATGTTGGAACACCTAATATGACCGAATCTATTTTTTACTTTAAGTAACCTCAGTGATGCAGTGGCCATCCCTAGATACGCACAGTTTATTGTTTATAACTTAACCTGCGAATCGGGTCATAGAAAACACGCTCAAACATAACGGATGCTAACCTACAACACCCATTACGATGTGCAAATATCCAAATTGAGACCGATTTGCAAAAACGAAGTGTAAGAGTGGAGAAACAAATATTGAACAAGTAAAATAATTATGTTTTAATGATTTCATTTTTTTTATTTTCGTTTATATTTAAATATTTTTTTTTTATTTCATGTTTAGTGTAATATATTTATTTACAATGTGTGTTTAGTACAATTATTATTATTATATTATCTATGTTTCCATGTGACAATAATAGTAAACACACTAATAATAACTAATGTTTCAATTTTTTTCTCCGAAAAATGTTTATAGTTGCTCTAAATCTAGTATGGGGATATATAATTATATATATATATAGAAAATTAATAATTTTATATATTTTTTTTTTTGTTCCAATGCAGCTGGCAAACACTTAGACAGCTTGGTCTTGGATGCCTTAACACAAGCGCTGCACAGACGTTACTCACTTCGCACTACCCAGGGGCGCTTGTAACTTGAAGATACGGACGCGGAGTAAAAATGCCCCCTGCAACGCTCTACGATCCTATTAGGACCGGGACCTACGGCTTAAAGTGGATTCCGAACCACTACAAACATCCATGGCACCCCGGGACTCGAACCCGAAAGCTGTGGTACTGAGCGCCAGAGCGCTAGCCACTCGCCATTCATTCCCTATATTTTATATATGTGAATATTGATATTGATTAAATATATATAAATATTTATATTTCTTAATTACAATAAAATAATGTTCAATATCATTTAATATTAAATGAATATTCAACTGGAGCATAATAAATAAATAATTTTAAAAAGTTGGTTATGTAAAAACAAGTCGTTTTCTAAGTTTCTAATCAAAGTTGCATACTTGTTCTAATCAAAGTTACAGTTACCACCTTGAAATTGATCTTTTATTGTGGTCATTTTTATTTAATTAATTAATTATTTATTTTGAATGCTAACAGTATTTTTACAATAGAGAATGACCGTTTAATTTAAAATTTACTAAAATAATATATTTCTATTATAATTTTTATGAGCTTTCAACAATTTATTAAACATAATTGATAAGCCTTGTCTCCATCGAATAAATTATTTATTAAAAAACACTAATGCGGGCCGTTTTAAAATAACTATTAAATTCACTAATTTGATTTCGAAAATAGTATTATTGTGCTAAATCTTTTAAGTACAACAATTTACATGATTTAGGCGAATTAATTCTTATTTTTGAAAAAAAAAAATTATTGTTCTAGCATTAAATGCCTTTTTAAACTTAAAAGAAATGAAACAATAATAATTGAATAAAAAAACCGCTAGAAAGCATTAAAATAATATTCTAATTATTAAAAAAAATAATTGTTTTTTAAACTATGTAATGTTGTAAACATTATTAAATAGGATACAGATAAAACTAAGGGAAATTCTTTTTTTCGAATTTAGGAAATGCAGAAATAAAAATAAATGCCTAGAGGTTTACGATTAATTTTCTGAACTTTTTATTTAATTTCAATCTTTTTTCAATGTATTGCAAAATTGCTGCAAGTGTTGCTTATGTTTTTTGTTATTGTACTTAAAGATTGGGAAACCTTCCAATTCTTCAAAGTATAGAAAAAAATATTGGATCACATTAGTAGGTTGTTTTATTTTAAATATGATTATATTTCATTAGAAATTTTTCTTAATGATTATTTCAAATACTTGGATTAATAATTTTTGCTTGCATTTCACGAAAAAGAAATGCAGTAATCATTTGCAGTACTTCTAAAATTTGTTTTTCTGTTTTGAGATTTAATTCACGACATTTTGTTTCTTTGGCATTAAATAATTTAGTAAAAACTATGCTTGTGATTTCAAACTTTTTTTTCCATCAAACTCTTCTAGGATTTAATCTCATTAAAATTATTCATTAGAATAAATTTAATTATGTAGTTCTTACGAAATGGAAAGATTTTTTGTTTCTTTTAAAATATCTGTCGGGCATATGAAAATAAATATTAAAAAGTGAAGGGATTAAAATTTTCAATTTATTTCATTTGGGCATAAAAAGTAAATACACGTTTCGCGTTATTAATTGCTTTACAGAGTTTTATATTTAAGGAAAATTATTCAATCATTTCATTATCTATAAAACGCATTTATAATGTTATATTCACTTTAAAAAGGAATTTAATATTAACTCTTATAATAAGTTAAATATAGAGCACAGATTTATTGATACATTATTTATTTGGATAATTTTTCATTAGAATTTTACTTTTAAGAGAATTTTAAAAGGAATATTTTTTTTTTACTATTAAAATTGTAAAATATATTTTTGCATAATTTTTGTACAAATTAAGTCACTGGCAAATTATTTATGAATAACTTTTTAAATAGAATTTTACATTCAAACTTTTTTTTTCAAATTAAAATATTATTTTATCTATATAGGATTACCTTTTTATTATAACTTAAAATTATTCTTAATATTCTTCAAAAATGACACTACTTTATTAAAAATTATTTTTTAAAACTATTTGAAATATATTATTACGCAATATATTACTTTTTTTTATGGTGAGGCGTGACAGATAGAGCCATATGTGAGTGGAACAAATATCGCCTTCCTGGAACACTTTTTAGACGTAAATGCCCATATTTTTGTGAGCATGGTAAAAATCTTTAAAAATATCGCCTTTTATGCAAACTTTCAAACTTAACCATACATATTTGCATTCGCGTGGACTGATAAAACAGGCCTTCATGGAGGACTATTACACGTAATATCCTATTTATATGCGTATGGTAGAAAACATTAAAAATATCGCCTTTCTAGAGTACTGTCTGTTCACATGTTATTGACCATATTTGCATTCGCCGCCCATATTTGCCAAAGGATGTTGTTAAAAAACAACGCCTTCTGGTGGACTTTTACACGTAACTTCCCATGTTTGTGTGTGTGCATATATATATACTCAAGAGCCAAAACATTATGACCACCTGTCAATAACGAGTTGGCCCACCTTTGGCGCGCAACACACCTTCAACCCGCGTTGGCATGGATTAATACCACCACGTAATACCAGTTAAATACCACTTCCACCTGATTACGGGCCTTCCACGTCCTCCAGGCGAGTTCATTGCAAAATGTAGGGGTGGTCATAAAGTTTTGGTTCTTGAGTGTATATATATATATATATCGCCTTCTGGAGTATTGCCTGTTCACTGACCATGTTTTCATTCGCACTGTCTAAAAAAATCTTGCCTTCTAGGAAACTCTGACATAATTGCCCATATTTGTGCATAGATATGGTAGAAAACATCCCTTTCGGGAAGGAATTTTAAGAGGAACTGACCATATTCGTGTGAGCATAATTAGGAAAAATTCTTCCGGGAGGACCTTTAGACGTAATTGCACATATTCGCATGCATATACTAAAAGTACTCTGAAAACTCTCACCAGATATTTTGAGTGTTGATGCGAGTAAACAAGCGATAAACAAACTTACTGAGTAAAATGAGTTCAGAATTTATATCAACTGGTCATCAGGGGTGTATGAAGTGAGTCCAGATAAGCATTTCACGGAGCGTTACTGCGTATCAGGTTCATCAGCAAACGGATGGTGAAAGGACCTATGTTTACGACTGTGTAACAACGAAAAAGGGATGGTATTTACGAAGTGAGATATCCTCTGATTGGCAAAAGTTGCCATCTCTCTGATGAATCACGTTTTCTGTTGCATCGGACGGAAAAACGTAGGCGCGTATGTTGATAAAAAGTAAAAAACCAACATACTTCAACCGTTTTGAAAGCTTAAAAGAGGGCATTATGCCGTAGGAAATAGCCTTCTTTTAGTGCAACTAAGTACATGCGTACATGCAGATTAATTTAGCAAGATTATATTTTTGTAACATAAATTTGACGTTCTATGCCACTGGAATTGTACGTGAGATTAATAGAGCACCAGGTAGGCTTTTTACAGTATTTCCCTCGGCTCCCGAATTCCCACTACTAAAGTGCAATCGAGCAACTATGAGACCACCTCCATCGAATTATTTGCTCTATGCGTACTACCTTGCCCACTCCGACAACTGTCAACTGAAGAGCAACCAGCGTGACTTAATATTGTGATCACCTTCCAGCACATTAACGAGTTTCTGTCAGTCCGTCCGTCTAGCCACTGTCCGAAGCCGGACATGGTGAATATTCTGAATACAGATTGTCAGTCCATTAATAGGATTCAACTCTGAATTATAAGCTGGATGTGTTGATTCAATTTTCATGATTTAATTTTTTATTTTTATTTATTTTGATTTGATTTGATATTTTATTTAATTAAAAAAAATAAATTTAATTTGATATTTAATTTAATTTTTATTTAATTTAATTTAATTTCATTTGATAATTGATTTGATTTTTAAATTAATTTATTTTGATATGATATTTGATTTAATTTTTAATTAATTTAACATAATTTGATATTTAATTTAATTTTTAAATTAATTTAATTTTATTTGATGTGATTTTTAAATTAATTAATTTTGATTTGATATTTGGTTTGATTTATAAATTAATTTATTTTAATTTGATATTTGATTTCATTTTTAATTTAATTTATTTTGATTTGATATATGATTTAGTTTTTAACTTAATTAAATTAAATTTGATTTTGTTTTTGATTTAATTTTTTAATTCATTTAATTTAATATGATTTCATTTGATTGATTTAATTTTTAGATTCATTTAGTTTTATTGAATTTAATTTGATATTTGTTTTGATTTGATAGTTTATTTTGTTTTTAAAATAATTTAATTTAATTTGATTTGATGTTTGATTTTATTTTTTAATTAAATTAATTTAATTTGATTTAATTTGATATTTGACTTAATTTTCTTAATTATTTAAATTTATTTTTATTAATTTTTTTTCAAAAGGATTTTGCATGAAACTTAATAAGTGCTTTGTATTATGTTATAACTGATTAGCAATAATAATAACTGAATGCGACTGATTTGCAATAACAACAAAATATCACTAATTGATATTAGTTTATTATTGTCAAAAACCTTGCATAAGTAATTTAAGATTTAATCTCTTTTTTTTTGGAGTTATAAATCCAAACTATGTTGCAGAAATTTCTCACCGGAATAATTGATATCTGAACTAAATGAACTTCTATAATTTCAGTTTAGATTCTACACCATCTTTCTAAAGAACTTTGCAGGTATCTTAATTAATGTTCCTCATTATATTTTAGTTGAGCATGAATTATATTGATTTGTGTATTGTTGTAAGAATTTGAGGCACAGATGTATTAATAAACATATTTCAAGACCTTATTATATGCAACATGCATACATCGGTTAGATTAGAAAGAAAAGTTCCATCTTCAATTATTAAAGTAGTAAATGATAACAATCACAAAGTACTTCTTTAACAAAAGGCGATATCTCCTATAAAAGACAATTTAACCGCTTTTTATAGTAAATTACCAACGTGTTTTTTATGCAGTTTATGTTTAACTTAATATTACTTTGTTGAAATTACACAGAAATTATTCATTATACCTGATAATCAAATGTTTTATCAGTTGAAGTTTGGTCCGTAGCGTAGGCAACTAGATGAAAAACAACTTTTAGCAACATAAAAAAGGGGATATAACAAAAGTTGCCATTGGTAACATTTGATATTAGAAATGCAGTAAATTTTCTGAATTAAAAGTAATATTGTATAAAGATAAGACTACAAAATACTATTTAATAGCAAATAAGTATGAAATAAAAGTATCCATAAATATATATATATATATATATATATATATATATACATTTAAAAAAATTAGAAATAACAATTTATGTTAAAAAAAATATTTGTTAGCTCTTATTATAATGAAATTAATAAAATAATATTAATTTTAAAAAAAATGTTCAACTAGTTTGCATTCTGAAAATGAGATTTTGACGTAGAAAATGATTTAATGGAATATATTTGGAGATAAAAGAGATAATACAAATGCTTAACTATATCAATATAAACTATATCTATATTAACTTTAAATGTAATTTTTAGTGTATTTCGTTATCTAGATTTCACAACATGATTCACTGCTTACAAAAAATAGAGTGATAACTTTAAGAAATATTTTCAGAAAAGTCAGGACTTTTTTTTTGTAAACTTTTTAGCTAGACTGTAAAACTTTTATGTAGGGTAATATAATTTTGTATAGTAACTTTTGAATCTACTCGTTTCTCAAACAGTAAATATAATACACTAATAACTGTCAACAAACACTAATAAACAGTCAATAATATTGAACCTAAGGGTCTATCTTCATTATAAAATAATGATATTATAACAGTAATAATAATGATGAAATAACAATAAAAAACTAATACATAAATTTGAAATCTTTTTGTCTGTCCTTATACAAATTAACAGCTTTTAACCTGAAGCTATTAAATTGTATACGTATATAGAGTATGATCTACTTAACAGGTAGGCGGAATAGTTCATAGGATGACAGATGGCACTAATAGTATTAGCTCCATATAATTTTTAGTTAGCCCTTACCTTCAAAAGACACGTGTATAAATTTGACAGCTGTTGCACTATTAGCATGTGAGTTATAGCATTTTTAGTGAAGCAACTTTTGTTAATTTGAAAAAATGGATAAAAAGGAATTCCGTGTGTTAATAAAGCATTGCTTTTTGGCGAAAAAAAATACTACTGAAGCCACGGCTCGGCTTGATAACATTATTCGGACTTTTCACCTGGAAAATCAACCGTAGAGAAGTGGTTTGCTGAATTTTAACGAGGCGAAATGAGCACCAAGGACGATGCACGCAGTAGACGCCCCAAAGAGGCTGTTATCGACGAAAACATCAAAAAAGTCCACAAAATAATTTCTGATAGCCGTAAAGTGAAGTTGATTGAGATAGTTGAGACCCTAAAGATATCAAAGGAACGTATTGGACATATCGTGCATGAATATTTGGATATGCGAAAGCTCTGATTAAAGTGGGTGCCGCGCGAGCTCACAATCGACCCAAAACAACAGCGAATTCATGATTCTAAGCAGTGTTTGGTGCTGTTCAATCGTAATCGTTTTTGCGCCGATATGTGACAATGGATGAAATATGGCTCCATCATTTCACACCGGAGTCCAATCGACAGTCATCCGAGTGGACTGCACGTGATAAACCGACTCCAAAACGTTGAAAGACGCAAAAGTCGGCGGGCAAGGTTATGGAATCAATATTTTGGGATACGCATGGTATAGTATTCATTGATTATCTTAAAAAGGGAAAAAACATAAACAGCGACTATTACGTAGCGTTATTGGAGCTTTTGAAAGACTCATTTGAAGAAGAAGAAAGTGCTGTTTCATCAAAACAATGCACCGTGTCACAAATCAATTAAAGCGATGGCAAAATTGCATGAATCGGGCTTCGAATTGCTTCCATATCCACCGCATTCTCCAGATCTGGCTCCCAGCGACTTTTTCTTGTTCTCAGACCTCAAGAGGATGCTCGCTGGACAGAAATTTCGCGCCGATGAAGAGGTAATCGCCGAAACTGGAGCCTATTTTGTGTCTAAAGACAAATCGTACTACAAAAATGGTATCGAAAAATTGTATGACCGCTATAATCGTTGTAGCGCCCTCGAAGGCAGTTATATTGAATAATAAAATCAAATTCTATAAAAAAAAAAAAAAAAAAAAAAGAAAAAAAAAAAAATTCGCTAGCCTATGAACTTTTCAGCCCACCATAAGACTGAAGGCTGCTTATAAACTTGGAGATTTGTGCTCTTTTCCCCAGACGCCTCTTAATTTCTTCCTTAAAAAAAGAGGGTTGAAATGCATATTTTTGTAAAAATATAAAAAATTATTATTTCATCAATTAATAATGTCAAAATAATAAGTGATAATATAAAAAAAAAATTAAATAATAACAAAACATCTAGAGAAGCCTAATTGATGCAACTTTAGGCCTCTAAACAAGAATATGGTAAGTTTAATGCGATTTAAATCTGAAAAATATTTTAAGCTATTATTCGAAGCAATAATTTAACAATAAAATATGAAACCAAAAAAACTAAACTGAAAGTTTTAATGTTTATACCACCTTTAAATCATTATGCTGTAAAGTCATTTCTTTGAGTCTGAGGATTAAAATGCGAACTTCCAACTTATCAAATTTTGGTAGAAAAATTGGGACGGGATCAAGCAGACTCACCTGTATAACGCTGAATTTTCTACGTATGTACCTTAATATAGCACATTAACTTCGATCAAAATGTCTTGCATATAAAACAGCACCTTTAGTATCTATCTTTATTGTAAGACATTAATAAAATAAAACGATACAGTATCATTGTGTACTTTTTTACTTTAATCAATTGAATGCATAGTTGAATAAATTACCTATTCATTCAAATTTACTATACTCAGCAGCTAAAAAGCTTTTAGTTGGTATTTTTTTTCACTAATAGTCTATCGGTTTAGTAACTCTTATTTTTTCATCCACCAAATCTCTTACGGTAGCTATTGATCTTAACGTATTCTTTTAAAAAGGTAATTAACTTTTTTGAAGTGATGATCAAGATACCTTTAATGATAAAATAAACCAACGAAAAAAATAAATAAAATAAAGTCTCTCTTAAGCTGTTTTCTTCTTCCACTAATCGTTCAGGTTTTTTTATTATGATTTGGTTTTCTCAAGTCCTTTTGAAGGGAAAAAAAATCCAGATTCTTTTTTTTTTATTTCTCGGACCATTAAATTTAATTTTTGACGGAAAGTTTCATCAGTCTTTCCTAGTGTAGCATTTGATTAGAAAGAAAGTCTACAGCTACAGAAATAGTTTTGGATAGAGCGTTTGAGAGAAAAAATAACTAAGTCAATTTTTTTAAGATGCAAATCCCCTTTTACATAAAAAAATAAGACGTGCTAAAAGATTCTAATCAATGATGCTTTTAATTAGGAAGGACACACTTTTTTAAGACATTTTAAAAATCTTTGATTAGAATAATTTTAAATAAAAATTCTTTAAAAAAATTGATAGGCTAAATAAAATCAATGGACGATATGTATAAATATTATTATTGATAATAACATATATTTTCTTGATAAATCAATTTAGGCTTTGAATGATATTGGAAATGAAACGATATCCAATTCGTGTTCAATTAGCAACGCGCGCAACTAGCTTGCAGAAGGACTAAGGTTTGAATTAATTACTAACATCCATTGCAGCCATTGCTAGAGAAACGAGGAGTCTCCATAGCTATTATGACATCACGTAACAAGTGAGCTTCGTAGGCTGGCTTTAATACACATAGATGGCGCTACTAGTATTAAATAAATATGATTTTTAGTTAGCCCTAACTTTCAAAAGATACTAACAAAAGTTGCTTCACTAAAAATGCTATAACTCACATACTAATAGTGCAACAGCTGTCAAATTTATACACGTGTCTTTTGAAGGTTAGGGCTAACTAAAAATTATATGCAATTAATACAAGTAGCGCCATCCATGTATCAGCCTTCGAACTTTCAGCCCACCTTTTATGTTAAGTATTTCACATCAATATTCAGACTGCTTGGCGGAAGTTTTGTCCTACTCGAGATGCAAATGTAATAAATTTATTTCTGAAAGTCTACCCTTTGTAGACCAGTAATGGGTTGTTCATGGCACAAATTAGTAGAAAATGAGGTCTATCGATGTTTAAACAGAGATAAATAAAAAAAAACAACTAACTTTAGGTTTTCGCTGAGGTTGCAGCTTTAATGATAAAATAAATCAACCAGAAATGAATTCTCATTTGAGCTTGGAAAAGGTTCACTTAGAAAAGGTTTTTCCATCTAATTTTGTTGGCATGATCTTGTTGTAACGCAGTGCCCCACTAGATGGTGCATCTTGAACAACCTTGAATTTGTTAGAGTTCGCCAATCTAGAAGTGGATGATCCCGAGTCAAGTGATTTTTCATGTGAAATGAAATTTAATATGTACCCCAAATTTGTTTACTAAATAAGTACATAACGAGTAAATATTTGCCTAATGAGTAAATATTTTTTATTCCATATATTTTACTTTACTGTCTTCGCAATATTTTTATTATTCTAAAATTCCTTTACACATGAATTTAATAATTTTTTTAACTTTAATCCCCTTGACACAAAAAAGATACTTATCGCTCTTTATTTCTTCAAAAAAAGAAAACTTGTGTCATCTTCTGTTGATATAAATATAATTTATAATGGATAATTTAATCCATATTCTATTATTCATCTTATGTTTCGTTCCTTTGTTGAATACTTTATTCTCAGCAATACGTTCAATTCAAAATTTCTATTTTATGAGTTTTTTAAAATTTCAATTCTCAATAGAAATCAACAAAATCATTGTCGACCAGACATTACTTTATATTATTTATCCCTAATAAAAAAGATAATGCCG
The DNA here is from genome assembly GCA_021605075.1 of Caerostris darwini. Lineage (NCBI taxonomy): Eukaryota > Metazoa > Arthropoda > Arachnida > Araneae > Araneidae > Caerostris > Caerostris darwini. The sequence goes on along the minus strand of BPLQ01006260.1, from coordinate 235,138 downwards.
GATTATTTAATTAATACTTGGGCGTTGCAGTTACAGCTTCAAGCAATGAGACACACATACGTGGGGGTTTCATATCCAGCATATGTGAATTTTATATCAGGCATATATGATTATTGCATATAGAACGTATGCAACTGTTACATATTAGTGTTCTGGATCTCGGTGCCACATGTTATGGTTCTAAACCCGAGGGTGCCATGGATGTTGTTAGTGGTTCAGAATATATTTTAAATAGTAGGTCCCTTTCTAATATGACTATAGAGTGTTGGACCGGGTTGGGCTGACAACCCTACCCGCTAAAAAGAAAACATGTCATGTTTCGAAATCTCCAAGTAGGCAGATGGCCTTCGCTTATGTAGGGACTGTTGCGTCAATGAAGAAGAAAAATATTACATATTGAGCATATGTGACTGCCTCATAACGAGCACATGTAAATCTCAACGACAATAGCATACATGAATGTCTCATATCTAGCATGCCTAATATATGTTAATATCTTATATCCAGCATATGTCGTTGTATTAAAGCATATGTGAATCTCTCATATCCAGCAGTATGTGAATGTCTCCTATCGACAGCTATAGAACATATCAAGTGGAAAGTTTTTGATATTTCACTCTCATATTTCATTAATTCGTCTAAATAAAAGAGTTTATGTAGATAATAAATGTTAATCTAATTATATTAAACATGTTTAAAATATGTTATAGGATACCCTTAATTTATTTAATTACTGCATTTTTCTCAGAATTTTTAATATATTAAAGCCTTTCTCAATTCAAACCTCCATTGCAAAATGTGTAAAGAACTGTCAATTAAAGCTTTTAATCCTTAAAAAAGAAAACTTTCATCCAACGATTTCTATTATATGATTGTTTTTTTCTAATTTTCATCTCTTAACAGAAATCGTTAAAATCACTACCAATCAGATAATTTATTTTCTTTAATCCTTAATAAAGAAAAAAAATGCCGAATTATTTAATACATACTTGGGCATTGCAGCTCTTCTAGAATTGAGACACACATATCTGAAGGTTTCTTATCCAGCATACGTGAATGTCTCATATCCAGCATATGTGAATGTCTCATATCGAGCATATGTGAATGTCCCATATCCAGCATATGTGGATGTCCCATATCCAGCATATGTGAATGTCTAATATCCAGCATACGTAAATGTCTCCTATTCAGCATATGTGCATCTCAACGACACCAGCATACGTAAATGTCTCATATCCAGCTTATGTAAATCTCTTATATTTAACATGTTAATATCTTATATCCAGGATATGCCATTGTATTACATTAAGCCTATGTCATAGTATTATATCACACGTATGTGAATCCCTCATATCCAGCAGTATGTGGATGTCTCATATCAGCAGCTAATTTTCTGATGAAAGTTTTTTTGAAATTTCCCTCTCATATTTTATTAATTCCTCCATACTAACTCTAATATTTATCTAATATAATTTAATATTTTTTAGAATAATTATATCCCTTAATTTGTATCATTACTGAACTTTTCTCAGAATTTCTAAAGCATTAAAGTATTTCTCAATTCAAACCTTCATTGCAAAATGTGTAAAGAAGTGCCAATCAAAGCTTTTTATTCCTTTTAATCCTTAAAAAAAAAAAGAAAAAAACTTTTATCCTCCCTTACAAACAACATGCAAACCGAATGACTGAATCCGTCCTCGATTCATCTCGCCAAAGACGTTTATAAATAATACAGAAGTCTCAAACCAATACCGGATACTCGCCAACATTAAAGAGAACGGGGATAAAAAAGAAAATTCCGACGCTATCCATCACTCGAATCAAAGAGAGGTGCTTCAGGCTGGAATAATGTATACCCATTTTTGTTCTTGGAGCCTCCCCCCTCCTTCCATCCCCAGGCCAGCCAATGATCAGATGCGGCAGTCACGTGACATGTTTTGATAGATGACTTGACCCCCAATGGGTTCCTGCCTTCACTGGGGTGTTCCGGAACGTCTCTGTTTGTGTACCCAAGCTTTCTGAATTTTCGATACACTTCCCCCCAGAAAACGAAAACTTCTTCCCTGTTTTTTAAAGATTAACTGTGTCCGTAGCTGTAACGTGGCTTGGTGAAGGTGAACGTATGTTGTGGTGGGAAAAAAAATTTTTGATGTAAAAAAATATATTCTGGATTATTTTGGAAACGTGGTTTTATTTCTGGATTATTCGACCTGAACTTTTTATTGTTGGATTTTTCATTTGGTTTATTGGTCACTATAACTTAAATAATCAAATAATCGGTTTATGTGATCAAATTTAAATATTGCAAGGATTGTTATTATTCAATTCCTTCTATTAGCTTACACTCTCCCTATATATATCTTATTCAAATTTTCAATCGTTCATAAAATACTTTTTATTCATCCACTCAAGTTCAAATACATTTTTTTAGAACTTGCAGCGGATGACACTTGATGTTAATACAATTTTTTCAAATATTAATTAAGTAATTAAATTTATTTAATTATTTTTAGTTTTTTTTTAGATTTAATTTACATATATCTACCACTAGATGGCGCCAGATAAACTTTAAAAAATGAATGAAAATTATTTACAAAGGACTTTCTGCATTATTGTGAAAAAAAAGGTAGGAATTGACTTTAAATTTTTTTTTTATATATTATTTTGTTTTTGTTTTAAAATTATTTTCCCTTGCAGCTAACGAAGAATTGTCATTTAAGGATAAGTGTCCAATATTTGCATTTTGCATTGGAAAAGAATTTAAAAAAATAAAACCTCTCAGAAAATTTAAGTGTCCATTCGAGACGTTTCCAAGTCTATAAAAATTGCCGCATTTTCGTTATAATGAATTATTTTTGTAAATATAAAATACAATTTTTTTAATTCAAATCCAATTTTAACAATTGGTGGATTCATAGTCTAGTGATAATATGCCCTAACTAGCATGTGAGAAAATACAGATAGCGCATTCTACAATATTGATTGTGAAACTGAATAGATTCTGAGGAGAGTGTAACAAAGAATCTTGCTTTGATCAACATTATGTCTCTTTTTTGATTTTCGAATTTTTACACACTCGATACGCATATGTAACACACTAATTATCGAAAACTTTATAGCAAATGCCCTTATCTTTCAATCTGCCAGATAAAAGACGCTCTATAAACATATACCAGATAAAAATCAATACAGTCAGACTTAACTTGAATTAACTAGGTGCTTTGATATGTAAATTTGCCGATGCTGCTTTATTACAGTCAGAGACAATATAGATTTAAATCAATGGATTGATTATATCTTTTCACATTGGGATTTTAAAGATGATTCTAAAATTTGCAGAAATGTGTTTATTGGTTGATAAAGTAATATAGAAACATTTAGCACAATAATGGGCCTTTTTTAACAGATAGTATTAATCAGGTGTTTGATATGTTTAAAAAAAATAAACCTTTGGATTTAAAAATAAAATCAACGAAACTTTTGATTATAAAACCATTGATTATGAGAAAAATTAAATAGTGTATCTTAAGTTTTCTATAAAACAGCTGTCTGGATTTTCAAATTTCAGAATTGATGTCTGCATGAATTCATGAACTTTGGCAATAAATTTCAAAAATGAACAAGAATTTACTCCTAAAAACATTAAAAAATTAATTAATTCTTCAACGTTTATCCTCCCTGTTTATAAATGTTAACTTGAATAGCAGTAAATAAAAAAAATAATTAATAAAAAAATTCAAGTGCTAAAGACATTCTAATATTTATATTATATTTTAAACTGGCATCTGCCAAAAGGCTTCTAATTGCAATTTTCTAAATTAAAGCAATTTGATATTAAGTTCTCAAGCTGCATCTAAATAAGTTGTTTTATTAAATTGGAAATTTTCTAATTAAGCCAGTCTCATTTAAGATGTACGGTCAGTGGAAAGTTATTGCATTTCATCTTTCTAAGTTATTAAAAAGCAGACGTGCTGCTAATTGAATAAAAGAATCTAAAATTAACTTTTCCAAAAATACACACACACACAGAAAACCGACCTTCACAAAATTTCTCTCTTGACTTTGCAAACTAATCATGAAGTAAATTTCAAAAACTTGATCATTCGAATTTTCTGTTGTCAGATTTTTCTTTTAATTGATTTTTCCCTGCTGCAATTTTTTTTTTTTTTTTTTTTTTTTTGCTATTTCGCATGCTGTGTTTGGGATGAAATTCTTCAAATAAACTAACACGCTTTAATCAACGGGATTGAAAAACTTTTTTTTTTCACCCTCTATTTTAGGGAAGTGTAGTGTCAAAACATCCCTAAGACTCAATTAATCTGAGGAAGATTCGGAGATGTATCTATTCTGTTAGAGGATGGGGAATATTTTCCCCTAAGTTCAGGAAAAGGGAAGATCTCATTAGTGGCCGAATGGCGCGAAAGTCATTTTTCACGCTGGTAATTTGCTTACTACGAAATTCCGGGAAAGTCGGTACTTTTTTTTTTTTTTTTTTCAATTTTATTTTTCAGAATTCTGCCTCCTATCTGGGTTAATAGTGTTTTGGAAGTGAAAGAAGTCTTGTGCACTTTTACAAACTATTTTTCCATTAAAACCGGCTACAAACGACGGGATATTTTATCTGGAATAAAATTTTGCATTGAATTTTATCTGTTGATCAATTTGCAGAATGATTAATTGACTGACAGGACTTGATTCGTTTCTACCAATATAAGTGTACGCTGTCAGCACACTTCTGCTTATTACACATCAATACAACTTAATTAAAAAGGTGTCTGAATGACCTTGTCGACTGCAATTTTTGACTTCATTATTAAAATGGATGATTCAGCATAGTTTAAATTCAATGCAGCTCAATCTAATCACCAAATTTTGAGACAAACTCTATTTTTTCATCAAATATTTATGTAATTTTTTAGTACATTTGAAATGATAATTATGAAGTTTTCTTAATGCGTGATTAATTGACTGACTTAACTTGACCGACTAATTCAGAATGATTAATTGTTTGGCAGGAATTTGATTCGTTTATAGCAATGATAAGTGTTCGTTGTCAGCACACTTCTGCTAATTAAACATCAATATAGCTTAATTGAAGAGGTGTCGGAATGACCTTGTCGAACACAATTCTTTGACTTCATTTTTAAAATGGATGATTCTTTTAAACTCAGCATAATGTAAATTCAATGCAGTTCAGTTTAATCATCAAATTTCAAATCATTTCTACTAATTCATCAAATATTTATGTAATTTTTTAATATATCTGAAATGACATTTATAAAGTTCTCTCAATGTATTTAAATTTGAAAAAAGTAAGAGAACATTCTTAGTTTATAAGGAATGCAGGATGTCAAATTTAAGATACCTGCAAACAAATTAATGTAAATAAAGTAATTAATTTTATTATAAGTCATTTATTTTGATAGTTATTTTTAAAGAACAATAAAAGTTATGAAACCTGTATCTTCTTCAATGGTGCGACAGCCCCATGGTAGGCAAAGGTCTTCTGCCAAATTCCGGAACATGAGTTGTTGTCTTTTTTTTCTTTTTAATGGTAAAGTTGTCAGCCCTACGTCTAAAACTCTATAGACATATTGGACCTATGGTTTAAAGTGGATTCCGAATCACTGTTTGTTGTTTATTATCCCACTTGATAGGCAGTAACATCTAGACTAAGTCCAAGAACCCCTGTCATGGAAGGAGAGAAATGGGGGCAGCTTCTGTTGTGATGAAGCATCCGTAGGTAGAAATCAGACTTGGCTCCGTGCCGCTGACGAAGGAGAGAAGTCCCTTTTTGATGACTTTTATAAGGAACTACTGCACAGTTGCGTATCGAATATTAGTAATCCCGAAAAACTCCAAATAGTTAGTACGACTCACGAGGCACATCACAAAAGCCCTCGAGTCTTCTCGTTTTTTGAAACAATACCAACAACAAAGTCCTCAGCGAACTGAACCTCCACCCTAATGCTCCCCAGAGGCGAGCGAGAATTTCAAATCACTACATGCATATATACCCCGCCGGGACCTGAACCCGAAACCTGTGTCACCGCCCGCCAAAACACTAGACACTCAGGCATCAGGCAAAATGAAACCTGTATATAGGCATCTTAAATACTACCAATATCATTTAAAATTTCAATTGAAAAATCTAACCTTGCACTCATACACATCATTCAGTTATAGGAAAATATAAAAGCTAATTCCGCTTCAAATTCATTGAATAGATTATTATTTTTTTTTTACAGTATGCACTTGCGTTGAAAATATATAAGACTTAAATTGTCTTACAACATTTGTTTGATTATAAACGAAACCAAAATGCTTTATTTATTTAGTGAAATAAACAACTTTATTTATTTAGTGACTTGCAATCCGTCATATTAAGGACGTATCTCAATTAAGCTGTCCTTTACTACTGGCCTTAAAATTCATTTATGTTTTAGACACTATTTTTGAATGATTACACAGAATTGCAATATTTTGAAAAATTCGTACTGTTTTGTTTGTTGTTTTATTATTTGTAAATTAATTATTAAATAATTAAATATCATAATTTAAAACAATTAGATGTTTAGCTAACAAATATAATTATAATGTTAAAGCAGCACTAAAAATGCCTTTTTATAATTGAAAAAATCTTTTTTCAGACAGTTTTGATTACTCTATCATAAATCACAAATCAATTGTGGTTACTATATCATAAAGCACAAATCAGTTTTGATTACTACTACTGTGTCCAAAAAGTAAGATCAATTTTCAATTTTAAATTCCCGGGGTTTTTGGAATTTCATTTTTTTCTTTTTTAGGTTGTTTGTACTGCCCTTGACATCTGTGTGAAATTTGACATCGAAATAGTCATTAGTGTTTGAGTTATGCTTGACTTTTTGAGATTGTGCTTGAATTTGTGTGACTAAAACTGATTCCGATGATTTGTAAATTGCCTGAGTTAATTGAGCAAAGAACTTGCATCAAATTTTGTTTCAGTATAGAATATCATGAAAGGCATTCGGTGAACATTCCTATATCGAAAACAAATGTTTACATGTGATATAAACAGTTCAAAGAAGGCAGAGAGCGCGTTAAAGACGAAGAGCCCTTTGGTCGATCATCCACCTCAACCAACGAAGATCATGTCCAAAAAATTAAAGATTCGGTCCTTCAAAACCGTCGATTTACAATTAGAGACCTTGCTGCTGACGTTGGAATTTCAAAAGGATCGGCCAATTCCATTTTGGGCCTCAAACGCGTCAAATCTCGATGGGTATAGAAAACACTGTATGCGCCAGCTCATTAAATCTTCGTGACTTTTTCGTCAAAAATGAAACCCATATCGTTCCATAACCACCATATTCACACCGTGCGACTTCTAGCTATTCCCTAATTTCAAAAGACCACTCCGGGGACAGCGTTTTAAGTCGATTGAAGAGATTCAACGTGAATCGCCGCGTGCTTTGAACGCCGCACCTGCCGAAGTCTTTTTAGCATGCATTGAGGATTGGAAAAAAAGTTGGCATAACGGGAATGTGTCAGGAGGGGATTACTTTGAAGGCGATGAAATGAATGTGAAAGAATAAATAAAAAGTTTTTGAAAAAAAACTCATCTTACTTTTTAGGCACAGTATTATATCATAAAGTTGGGTCAAACCAATTTAGGATGCAAAGTAGTCTTTCCAGAGGTATAAGATTAAAGAAACACCCAACAAGCAATACCAAAACTGGCCTTCTAAAAATATTCGTTTTCGGATACTGGATTCATTTCGATAACAGTAGACACAGCCATACGGAATTTGGCTACTTTTGGGGCGCATAATACCCTTTTATTTAGTACTAAAGTAACACTAACCTACACTACAATCAGCCTTCTAAAGGAGGATAAAGCCCTTTTTCAACGCTACGCAAATCAATTTTAATTGCTTTGCCTTGTAACTCAACAGATATACTCACCCTTATTTAACAAAAGGAACTCAACACCCATCCATAAGATGAGCAATCATAAAAATACGTCTGCTAACTCCCACGCAACAGTATGACGCTCCCCCTCCCTGCGAAAAACTGCAATAAATCTCATCCCCTCCAAAACCACCAGTTTTCCACGCGGTTTAGCAGAACGAACAAAAGGGTTTCAGAAACCACTCGACGGGGCTATAAATTTGGGTGCAGCAAATAATATATGACGCGACGACTGTGAATAGATAAGGTTTGAAAAGCAGGCGACCAGTTTATAAATCCCGCGGGCAAAATTCTGGAATATAATGAATCGCGTTTGGCTTCTAAATTGACTGATTTGGAGTAAACGCATTTCATCCTCCATTCGGGATTTCAGAGACGGCAACTTGGTTTTTCTGTTCACAAATGATTGCATTGGGACGGTGATAAAGGAAGGACGTGATCTTGGTGTGTCGTGTTCGGAATGTGTTATTTCAATTCCTTCTATTTGCTCACACCTTCGCTATATATATCTTGTTCAAATTTTCAATCGTTAATAAAATACTTTTTATTCATCTATTCAAGTTCAAATACATTTTTTTGAACTTCTAGTGTATGATACTTGATTATAATACAGTTTTTTCGAATATTAATTCAATCATTAAATGTAATTAATTAATATTAGTTTTTTTTTAGATTTAAGTTGCATATATCTAACCCCAGATGGCGCCAGATAAACTTAAAAAAAATAAAGGAAATAATTTATAATGGACTTTCTGCAATAGAGTGGAAAAAAAAGTTGGAATTGACTTAAAATTTTTTTAATATATGTATTACTTGTTTTTATGTAATATTGGGAAGTAAACGTTTTGAAACAGCATATAGCTGCAAAATACTTGAAAGCATGTCAGAAGGATGTGTTTTTGAATTTTAATATGGTGTCATAGCGTTTCATTAATATTTCATAGAATAGTGGCAATAGTTTGTTGTATATCGGTATTCCTTCGGTACCACATACGTATACCATGGACAGCTATAAAAAATCATAAAATATAAAGGTACCTGAACACTATTAAGCAAAATCAAATATATATTTTCGATTTATAATATTAACTATCTTATAAATATTTGTAAATTATTTTGTTGAAATAGAGCCTGAATGACCGAGTGACTAGCTCTCTAGCTCTCAGTATCACAGGTTTCGGGTTCGAGTTCCGGTGGTGCCACGGCTGTTTGTAGTGGTTCGGAATCCACTTTAAACCGTAGTTCAAGGTCTAACATAATAGTAGAACATCGCAGGGATATCGTTACTCCGCGTCCGTAGCTATCTCCAAGCTACACGCATCCCTAAGTGCTAAGTGAGTAACTTAGGTGCAGCGTTTGCATTAATACATCCAAGACAACTGTCTTAATCATTTTCCAGCTGCGTTAGGACAAAAAAATTGTGGAATTAAATTTTCTGTCTTTTGATGAGCTTTAATTTATGACAAAAATTAGAAATTAAAAAAAAAAAACGTGGAAAGCTGATATTGTACATTGGGATGGTAATAAAGGAAGGACGTGATCTTGGTTTGTCGTGTTCGGAATGTACATATTATTTTTCTGAAATATTGGAAAGTAAACGTTCTGAATCAGGGTATATATCGCTTCAAAATACTTGATAACATAGTAGAACGGTGTTTTTTTTAAATTTTAATATGGTGTCATAGCGTTTCATTAATATTTCATAGAATAGTGGCAATAGTTTGTTGTATACCGGTATTACTTCACCTCCATATACGTATACCACGGACAGCTATCAATCAGAGATGAAGAAAGAGCGTTGCCTTCTGGGAAAGATTTTTAGGGGTTTTTAAACCACCGATTTGAATATCATATGGAAGAAAACCCAGAAAATTCCTATCAGACTGTTGCTGAGAGATGTTTACGCATGCTTGGGTAAATTACTATTGATTTTCATCAATGTATTTAATCATATAAAGTAATATATAGTAAAAATTAAAAAGTAAAACTGAAGAGTTAATTATCTTTTCCGCTAGCAATCAATACGTTAGAAGTGTTTAAAACATTTGTGGTTATTGTTGTTCCTTATCCAACTTGGGACATCTGGACGAAGCCCACGAACCTGCATGGACTCATGCTTGAAAGGAAAGAGGACAGCTTCTGTTGTGGTGGAGAACCCGTAGGTAAAAATCTGACTTGGCTTCGTGACGCTCTACAGTCATATGAGACTGAAAACTACGGCTTAAAGGGATTCTAAACCACTGCAAACATCTATGACACCGTCATGATCCGAACTCGAGGCACCGAGCGCCAGAGCGGCAGCCACACGGCCATTCAGTCCCCCTTACCCGAGATAAGCAATATCAAAACTGCTCTTTTTGATAGTTGTCCATGGTATACGTATATGGTACTGATAGTCGTATATGGCTGCTCCGAATTTGGCTACTTTTTGGCATAAGATAACCTTTTATTTAGTGATAAAGTAGCACTAACCTACACTACAACCACCCTTCTAAAGAAGGATAAATCCATTTTCCAACGCTACGCAAATCAATTCTAATTGCTTTGCCTGGTAACTCAAGAGATAAACTCACCCACGTTTAACAAAAGGAACCCGACACCCATACATAGGATGAGCAATCATAAAAATACCTCTGCTAACTCCCACGCAACAGTACTACGCTCCCCTTCCCTGGGAAAAACTGCAATAAATCTCATCCCCTCCAAAACCACCAGTTTTCCACGCGGTTTAGCAAAACGAACAAAAGGGTTTCAGAAACCACTCGACAGGGCTATAAATTGAGTGCAGCAAATAATATATGACGCGGCGACTACGAATAGATAAGATTTGAAAAGCGGGCGACCAGTTTATAAATCCCGCGGGCGAAATTCTGGAATATAATGAATCGCTTTGCCTTCGAAACGGACTGATTTGGAGAAAAGCATTTTATTCTTTATTCGGGATTTCAGAGACGGCAACTGGCTTTTCCTGTTCGCAGATGATTGCATTGGGACGGCGATAAAGGAAGGACGTGATCTCGGCGTGTCGGGTTCGGAATGTATTATTTTTATGTAATATTGGGAAGTAAACGTTCTGAATCTGGGTATATATAACTGTAAAATACTTGAAAGCCTGTCAGAAGCATATGTTTTTGAATTTTAATATGGTGTCATAGCGTTTCATTAATATTTCATAGAATAGTGGCGACCTCATTTGTTTGTTGTATATAGATATTCCTTCAGTACCATGAACAGCTATCAATCAGACATGAAATTAGGTCATTGCCTTAGAGGAAAGATTTTTAGGGATATGTAAGCCTCAAATGATTACCGTGTGGAAGAAAACCCAGAAAATTCCCATCGGACATCCTGACTGTTGGTGAGAGATGTTTACGCGTGGTGGGTAAATTGCTATTGATTTTCATCAATGGCTTTAATCATGTTTTGAAGTAACAATTAAAAATTAAAACCGAAAAGTTAATTATCTTTTCCACTAGCAATTAATGCGTTAAAAATATTTAATACATTTGCAGTTATTTTTTTTCTTATCCCAGTTGGTAGACATTGAGACCAATCCCACTAACCCGTATGGACTCTTGCTTGAGGGGAAAGGAGGCAGCTACTGTTGTAGTGGAGCATTCATAGGTAGAAGACAGACTTGGCTCCGGGACGCTCTACAGTCCCATGAGACCGTTGCTTAAAAGTGGATTCCGAACTACTATACTCGAGTTTTGCTTACTATATCATAAATTTGGAGTATACCAATTTTGGGTGTTGAGTAGCCTTGTCCGAGATATAGTTAAAGAAACACCTAGCAAGCAACATCAAAACTGCTCTTCTAAAGTGGACATATATTGTTTTCGGATACTGAATTCATTTAGATAACATTAGACAGGGACATACGGAATTTGGCTTCTTTTTGGGCATGAAATAGCCTTTTATTATCCTTTAGTGCAAAAGTAACCGTAACATACACTGCAACCAGCCTTCTAAAAGAGGATAAATCACTTTTTCTACAGTACGCAAATCAATTTTAATTGCTTGGCCTTGTAACTCAAGAGGTAAACCCACCCATACTCAACGAAAGGAGTCCCACACCCATCCATAAGATGAGCAATCATAAAAATACCTCTGCCAACTCACACGCAACAGTACTACGCTCCCCCTCCCTGGGAAAAACCGCTATAAATCTCATCCCCCTCCAAAACCACCAGTTTTGCGAGCGGTGTAGCAAAACGTACAAAATTGTTTCATAAAACCACTCGACGGGGTTATAAATTTGGTGCTGCAAATAATATATGACGCGATGACTACGAATAGATAAGGTTTGAAAAGCGGGCGACCAGTTAATAAATCCCGCGGGCGAAATTCTGGAATATAATGAATCGCTTTGCCTTCTAAACGGACTGATTTGAAGAAAACGCATTTCATCCTTTATTCGAGATTTCAGAGAACTGCAACTGGCTTTTCCTGTTCACAGATGATTGCATTGGGATGGCGATAAAGGAAGGACGTGATCTTGCTGTATCGTGTTCGGAATGTAATATTTTTATGTAATATTGGGAAGTAAACGTTCTGAATCAATGTATATAAAGCTGCTAAATACTTAAAAGCATGTCAGAAGGATATGTTTTTGAATTTTATACTGGTGTCAAAGAAGCCTGTCATAAGGATATATTTTTGAATTTTAATATGGTGTCATAGAAGCATATCAGAAGAATAAATTTTTGAATTTTAATATGGTGTCATAAAATTATGTCATAAGGATATATTTTTGAATTTTAATCTGGTGTCACAGAAGCATGTCATAAGGATATATTTTTGAATTTTAATATGGCGTCATAGAAGCATGTCATAAGGATAGCTTTTCGAATTTTAATATGGTGTCATAGAAGCATGTCAGAAGGATATATTTTTGAACTTTAATATGGTGTCCTAGAAGTATATCAGAAGGATATCAGAAAGACATATCATGAACATATATAAGATAGATATATCGTAGTGCGAGGTGTTAGTGCGAGATGTTTAGGCCTGCAGGGTAAATTGTCATTGATTTACATCAATGGATTTAATCCTATTTTGCAGCAAAAATTAAAAAAGTAAAAAGGTAGATTTAACTATATTTCCACTCGCAATTGATACCTTAACAATTTTTGATACATTTTTTTGCTTCTTATTCCACTTGGTAGACATCTATACCAAGCCCACGAACCCGTATGGATTCATGGTTGAAGAAAAAGAGGACCGCTTCTGTTGTGTTAGAACACCAGTAGGTAGAAGTGTGATTTGGCTCTGTGACGTTCTACAGTCATAGGAGACAAGGACCTAAGACTTAAAGTAGATTCCAAACTACTACAAACGTCTATGACACTGCCAGTATCCGAACCCAAGGCACCGAGCGCAAGAGGGCTAGACACTAGGCCAATCATCCTCCCTTGCCCGAGATAATCAACACCAAAACTGCTTTTCTAATAGTGGACATATATTGTTTTCTGATACTGGATTCATTTAGATTATACAGGACCATACCGAAATTTGGCTGCTTTGGGAGCATAAAATAGCCTTTAATTTAGTGCTAAAGTAACACTAACCTACACTATAACCATCCTTCTAAAAGAGGATAAATTCATTTTTCAACGTTACGCAAATCAATTGCTTTTCCTTGTAACTCAAGAGATGAACTCACCCATATTTAACAAAGAGAACCCAACACCCATCCATAGGATGAGCAATCTGCCAACTCCTACGCAACAGTACTGCGCTCCCCCTCCCTGGGAAAAACTGCAATAAATCTCATCCCTCCCAAAACCACCAGTTTTTCACGCGGTTTAGCAAAACGAACAAAGGGTTTCCAGAAACCACTCGAAGGAGATATGAATTCGGTGCAGCAAATAATATATGACGCGACGACTGCGAATAGATAAGGTTGAAATGCGGGCGACCAGTTTATAAATCCCGCGGGCGAAATTCTGGAATATAATGAATCTCTTTGCCTTCGAAACGAACTGATTTGGAGAAAACACATTTCATCCTTTATTCGGGATTTCAGAGACTGCAAACTGGGTTTTCCTGTTCACAGATGATTGCATTGGGACGGTGATAAAGGAAGGACGTGATCTTGGTGTATCGTGTTCGGAATTTATTATTTTTATCTAATATTAGGAAGTAAGCGTTCTGAATCGGGGTATATATAGCTGAAAAATACTTGAAAACATGTCAGAAGGATGTGTTTTTGAAGTTTAATATGGCGTCATAGCGTTTCATTAATATTTCATGGAATAGTGGCAATAGTTTTTTGTATATCGGTATTCCTGCGGTACATTATGCATATACTCTGAACAGCTATCAATCAGAGATGAAGAGAGGTCACTGCTTTTATGAAAGATTTGTATGGGTTTCTACATCTCAATTGAATATTGTAGGGAAGAAAACTCAGAAAATTCCCATCATACATCCTGACTATTAGTGCGAGATGTTTAGGACTGATGGGTAAATTGTCATCTATTTACATCAATGGATTTAATCATGTTTCAAAGCAAAAATTAAAAAGGAAAAAGGAAGAATTAATTATCTTTTCCATTCGCAATTAATACGTTAAAAATGTTGAAAATAACCTTTTATTTCGTGATAAAGTAGCACTAACATACCCAACAACCACCCTTCTTAAAAACAATAAATCCCTTTTTCAACGGTACGCAAATCAATTTTAATTGCTTGTAACTCAAGAGATAAACTCACCCATATTCAACAAAAAGTAACCCAACACCTATCCGTCCTTCGGTACAATATACGTATACCATGAACAGCTATCAATCAGAGATGAAGGGAGGTCACTGTCTTTCTGAAAGAATTTTATGGATTCCCAATGCCTCAATTGAATACCGTATGGAAGAAAACCCAGAAAATGCCTATCAGACTGTTAGAGCGAGATGTTTAGGCGTGCTGGGTAAATTACCATTGATTTCCATCAATGGATTTAATCCTATTTTGAAGTAAAAATTAAACAGTAAAACAGAAGAGTTGATTATATTTTCCATTCGCAATGAATACGCTAAAAATGTTTAATACATTTGCAGTTACTGCTGTTACTTATCCCAGTTGATAGACATTTAGGCCAAGACCACGAACCCGTATGGACTCTTGGTTGAAGGGAAAGGTGGCAGCTTCTAGTGGATCCTCCATTGGTAGAAGACAGACTTAACTCCGTGACGATCTGCAGTCACATGAGACCGGACCAACGGGTTAAAGTGCATTTCGAACTGCTACCCATGAGTTTTGTTTACTATATCACAAAGTTGGATGATATCAATTTTGGGTGTAGAATAGCCTTGTCCGAGATATAAGGTTAAATAAACACCTAACAAGCTACAACAAAACTGCCCTTCTAAAAATGGACGTATATTGTTTTCAGATACTGGATTCATTCGACAACATTAGACAGGGCCATACAGAATTTGACTACTTTGTGGCATAAAATAACCTTTTATTTATTGCTAAAGTAGCACTAACCTACACTACAACCAACCTTCTAAAAGACGATAAATCCCTTTTTCAACAGTACGCAAATCAATTTTAATTGCTTTGCCTTCTAACTCAAGAGATAAACTCACCCACGTTTAACAAAAGGAATCCAACACCCATCCATAAGATGAGTAATCATAAAAATAATTCTGCTAACTCCCACGCAACAGTACGACGCCCCCCTCCCTGGGAAAAACTGCAATAAATCTCATCCCCTCCAAAACCACCAGTTTTCCACACGGTTTAGCAGAACGAACAAAAGGGTTTCAGAAACCACTTGACGGGGCTATAAATTGGGTGCAGCAAATAATATATGACGCGCCGACTGCGAATAGATAAGGTTGAAAAGCGGGCGACCAGTTTATAAATCCCGCGGGCGAAATTCTGGAATATAATGAATCGCTTTGCCTTCTAAACGAACTGATTTGGAGAAAACGCATTTTATCCTCCATTCGGGATTTCAGAGACTACAACTGCGTTTTCCTGTTCACAGATGATTGCATTGGGACGGTGATAAAGGAAGGACGTGATCTTGGTCTGTCGTGTTCGGAATGCATTATTTTTATGTAATATTGGAAAATAAACGTTCACAATCAGGGTATATATAGCTGCAAAATATTTGAAAGCATGTCAGAAGGATATGTTTTTGAATTTTAATATGGTGCCATAGCGTTTCATGAATATTTCATAGAGTAGTGGCAATATTTTTTTGTATATCGGTATTCCTTCAGTACCATACGTAAATATGCCATACGTATACAATGAACAGCTATCAATCAGAGATGGAAGGAGGTCACTGTCTTTCAAGAAATATTTTAGGGTTTTCTACTGCGCATTTGAATATCATATGAAAGAAAACCCATAAAATTCCTATCAGGCATCTTCACTGTTGTTGCAAGATGTTTAAACCTGCTGAGCATATTGCTATCGATTTACAATTTATTTAATCATATTTTGATGTAAAAACTAAAAAGTAAAACGAAAGAGTTAGTTTTCTTTTCCACTAGAAATTAATAAGTAAAAAATGTTTAAAACTTTTGTGGTTGTTGTTGTTTTTATCCCACTTGGTAGACATCTAGACCAAGCCCACGAACCCGTATGGACTCATGCTTGAAAGGAAAGAGGACAGCTTCTGTTGTGATGGAGCACCCGTAGGTAGAAATCTGACTTAGCTTCGCGACGCTCTACGGTCATATGTGACCGAGACCTACGGCTTAAAGTGGATTGATTCCGAACCACTACAAACATCTATGACACCGCCGGGACCCGAACCCGAGACACCGAGCACTAGACACTTGGCCATTCAGGCCCTTTTAATACATTTAATATTATTAAATACATCTGAATTTTAATATAAATGTTTTTAATAAGTAAGGAGTATTTTTTCTTATTTCTTAATTTCTGCCAAGCACACTTTTAATTAAATTTGAATTCAAATGATTAATTAAATAAATGAAGAGTAACTGATAGAATAATGAATAAAGTGTAATTAACAAAATGGTGACTGAAGAATAATTAATATATTAATGGATGAAGTATAACTAGCACAGTAATAAATCAAGAAAACATATCAGAATAGTTTAGAATGTCAAATGTTTAATCATGAAAGAGATAGAATTCATATTTTAACCGATGTATTGCCCAGCAAAAAATTAAAGTTTTGCAATAAATGAATGCTTCATAATGTATAAAATTTAATTTAAAATATAACTACATTTAAAATAATTGATTGAAGTTTAATCAGTTGACCTATTTTCTTTTATTGCATGTAATTATGCCTGCAGTTTTGCAGCATTAAGAATAAACAAAAATAAAAAATTCTACATGTTATATACTTCCAAAATGCATCAATGAATTCTTGTATTGTTGATTATAAAATTAAAAATATTTTAATAATGTGGAAAATGATTTTGAAAATATATATATATATTGATGAAAAAAATTAAATTTTTATCAGAAAAGTACTTACTGCTGTACAATACAGGCAACAATTCAATAATTTTTTTCAAAGAATTAAAAATTAAAAGAGACCTTGATAATGATTTGAAAGGAATAATTTATCTTTCTCTGCCGTATACAGAACAAAATCCGAAAAAGTGCTTGCTTTGCTTAACATTAAATTTCATGGGTTAGTCGAACGCTTTGTTTCTTCTTTACATCAACGCTTCAATATATTTATTTTAAATATTTTCTATAAACATTTTTATTTATTTTAAGTATTTTTTATAAACATATATTTCACTTTACCACTTTTTGTTAAATATCGCCTGGACAAATAATTAATCAGATCTCTATATATCTAGAATGTCTTGTGCAATCGATATTTATTTCGCACTTAACCCATGATTTTTGTACTTAAGTTAGATTAGAAGTCGAAAAAATAATAACGAAAAACGATTTTATTTGCCATTGTTTAACTCAAGCAGTTCAATATTGAAAAGACGTTAAATCAAATTAATATTTCTTTGTATGTACGTAAACATTATATTTGCACCACCACACACACATTTTGAAATTTTTCTAGGCATTTGGACAGATATCAAGTATATCGTTTAACCATGGAGACGTTACATTATAAGACTGATTTTTATTTGACTGACTGCGTTGGGTAGATTGCTTTCTTCTAGTATAACACAAATACAAAGAAATCATTAATCAGATCTAAGGACATCTAAAAGATTTTGTGCGATTTTATTTCTTATAAGAAATGGACTTATTTTGTTTTTAATCGATTTAATTCAATTTTTGTACTATTTAAGTTAGATTAGAAGTTGAAAACTTAACTAAAAAGATTTTATTTGCCATTGTTTATAGAAAAAGATTCTATACTGAAAAGATATTAAATCAAATTAATATCTTTTTGTATACATATATAAATATATCTGTACACAGCCACTCATATATAAACAGAGTATAAACACTCATTCAGGACTAGAATTCCAGATACAAAAAAGAATATTCTTGCTAAGATATTTTATATACATTTAAAAGAATTCCTTTTCCATTCAATATGGTTCTCTGGGGATATTTTTTTTTAAATTTCAGATGCACCATTCTGTGAAAAAGTGATGTCCTGCACAGTCCAACCTCCCTCCCACTCTTATCATTTTTCCAAAGAGACATGGACGGGTTGACCTCAAGTAAATCCAAGGCGTCAACTCCGCTTCGAGTTTCGCGAACTGTGGCTCTTATAGATCTTTGGATCGTCTTTTTCATCAATACACCGCTTCACAGCAGAACTTTTTCTCATACTTTCCGTTGGGGAAAACTCTCCGCGGGATTATGAATAAAATAAAATAAAATAAAATAAAAATATCGATTCTCACACGCGCCATTTCTTTACACCCCACCCCTCTCCACATCCTTTGCTGGAACGTTCGATATCTGGCACTTTCATTCCTCGCCCACCCTCCACCCCGCAAGCCTCCCTGGGACAGCAGAAAATTCTTCTCTGAGATTTTCTTAATGCGACTCTTCTTAAAAACAGGAGGTAGGACGAAGGAAGAAAAAAAAGTGCCAAACGATTTGCGGGGGGTGGCAGAAGAAGGGATGATGAAGCCCCGTCGGAAAATTTTTGGGACTCTTTAATCGGATTATAAAACCGTTAATGTCTTTTTGATAGAGTTTGCATTCGAATTGGAAGCTAAATGGAACTTTTATTTGATCACTCGAGAGAGACGTTTAGAGATCTTGTCAGCCCCCAAAAGACTCAATTTGAATTCGCAGTCCATCGGGAAAATGTGGCGCGCCTTGGCTCTTCATTCCGATTGGACGGTTTGCTTCTGATTAGGTCCATTTTAATGCAATGAATGGATCTGTGCAAAACTTAAGTAAAAACACATCTTAATGGGTTTATTTTTATCACACAATCAACATATCCTCCCTTTTATTGGTATGAAATCCGTAGGGTATTTCTATAACATTTAAATAAGCAATTTTAAAATTATTTATTGTTTATAAATGCTTTATAACAATCGGTTAATTTTGTCTGATACATTGGTACAATAAATGCTGTGTTTGTGAGTAACCTTGAAATCTTAGAGTATCAAATAAGTTATTTCAATTAAGAATACATGGATTAAATTGCAATATATTGTTTTTCTAATGCAGCTGGCAATATATAGACAGTTATCTTTATACCATAAGCAAGGGCTGCACCATTATTCTCATTTAACACTATCCAGGGGGCACTTGGAGCTTGAAGATATGCTACGGGCGCGAGTAATACTACCCCCACAACTCTCTACGATCCTATCAGACCGGGATCTACGGTATAAAGTAGATTCCGAAACACCACAAACATCCATGGCAACATGGGGTCTCGAACCCGAAATCTGTGGTACCGAGCGCCAGAGTGCTAGCCACTCGGTCATCAGGCGACAAATTGCAATATATCTGCATTACATTTTTATGAAATTATATTCACATTAAAATAAAGGTACCTAAAATGCTCTTAAATTAAATATGTTTTCCATTTATGATATTAGTTATTTTATATAAATTTGTAAATTATTTTGTGCTAATAAATTTGCTATCTTTGATTTTACATTCAGATGAAATCTTTGGATGAACTTTAATTTGTGATAAAAATCATGAATTTAAAAAAAAAAAATTGCAAAGCGGTTATGGTAAAAACCGGTTATTGTTTTAATCAAAATATTGCGTTGTGAGTAATTAATGTGAATGACACACAAACAATTTAGTTTGTGTACTGCATAAAGTAATTGTAAAGTAATTTAGATATACGACCATAACGTAACAGAAGTTCTACTGAAAACCACTGTAATGTCAGGTCAGAAAATGTTTGTTTTCTTGTAGAAGATTAGGCTTAGGACGTACAACACTATATCAAGCAAATATAAGATAGTCCAATTTAGATTTTGCTTAGGGTAAGTGTCTCGTTTTTTGCATAACACATTACAAAAACATCCACAGAGTCTATCTGACGATTATAAATCCAGGCTGAAGCCATAATAATCTCCTCTGCATAAACTTTCATCGAATTTTTTTCAAATATCTGATTGTCATACCATTTTGAAAATTCCTTGAAAGTTTATAGATGAAAAAACTGAATCTTATAATTGTGTTATAAAGATACACCATATATACATATACATATATGCATATATATATATATATATATATACATACATATATATATATATATATATATATATACATATACAAATCACACACATATACATATACACATATGCATATACACATATACACACACATACACACACACACACACACACACACACACACACACACACACACACACACATATATATATATACTTAAATCAGAATATATTTTATCATAAAGCCACCAATTCAAACTGTGTATCTCTTACAATATAAATCTATGAATTATTTATTCTAGGGATATCTGATCTCTTTATTGGAATTTGGGCACGTATCTAAAGTGGAATTCTTTTGAAGTAAATATCATGCCAGACACATTCCTTCCGATATTTTTCAACATTGAAATATATATCGTGTAGATTGAAACAAAAAGTATAATAAATATCATGAAATGTGTCGTGATATATTCCCTTTTGACACAACTGTTATCAAAATGGAATTTAACACATAAAAACGTATCTTTTGTACATATTTCGAGTAATAATCTGTGAAGTTTGGAGCGGATTCGAATTCAATAGCGATTGTTGTTGAAATCCTTGTTTTTTAAAAAGGAGATGATGCGGTGATACATGCGGCGCCGTATTAGACTATATCTATTAATAGAAGCAAATGTTGAACAGTTTCTCCTAAATGTCCTCTCGGAAGATAATGTTTTTATTTATCAGCACTTGTTAGTTGTATACATTGGGAGAACACAAGATAATATGATATTATAAAGCATGTAAGCCAATACAAATTATCTTTTAAAATATTATGTAGATTGTAGATTATGTAGATTGTAGATTATGTAGATTGTAGATTATGTAGATTGCAATGTAGATATTATTGATGCAAAAGTATTTAAAAGACAATGTTTTAGTTATTCTCTGTCAATGTTGTAGTTCAATGCTGTAGTTATGTCATTCAATGTTGTAGTTCAATGCTGTAGTTATGTCATTTAATGTTGTAGTTCAATGCTGTAGTTATGTCATTCAATATTTCAGTTCGTCATTAAATAATTAATGACAAGAATACATTTATTTAATTGATGGAAACTGATCATTAAAGGTAAACGACCTGACGTCCAATTGGCTAGCGTTTTGCCCATTGGTATCCCAGACTTCAGAGGTTCGAATCCTGGGGTGACATGGATGTTTATGAGTGGTTCGAAATCCACATTAAACTGTAGATCCCGGTCTAATTAACAAAAAGTGTAGACAAAATAACCGTAGAGCGACAAACCAACCATTAAAGGTAAATTGTGGGGAAAATTATAATTTTCTTTTTATTTTTAAATTTCAAATGCCCTTCATTAACTACAGAAAGTCAGTAATTTTTGTAAATCACTTAAATTAAAGAAAGTGATATTATTTATTATCTATATTTCTGAATATTACTACTAATTAATTTAATGAAGTATGACAATTCTGTTAGAACAACTACTCAAAAAAATGTTATTTCTAGAAAAAAAAATGTATATCTATTGTAAATAAAGGAATTCTACACTATGTTAGGAATTTTTTATACTTAAAATAACAATGTATAATTTCTTTGTTCCTTTTGTTTAATTCAGTGTGAAAAAATTGTACCCTTTACGTTGTTGCCAAATTTAATAAGTATTGTGTGTAGTTATCAAAAGTAAAATCACGTAAAGCACCACTTGATTAGATAACAAAATATTTGCAAACGTCATTAGTTAGGAGTGATTAGTTGAATATGCAGGGGATATAGACAAATTAAATGCTTAACTTTGAGATTAGTTTAAAGTTTAAAATTTTGTTGAAAATAGCAATTCTTTCCAAACTTGAAAATAATAGTTTTTCAAGTTTGGAAAGAATTGCTTTTTTCAGTTTATATTTTAATTGTTTTTTTCAGTTTAAAATTGTTTTTTTAGTGAACTTTTAATGAGTAAAATCAATATCTATATTAATTTTGTTATCAATAAATATATTTTTTCCGTACTAAATAAGGATACATGTTGAAAATAAGTTAATAGATTAATAAATAAGAGCCTGATGGCTGAGTGGCTAGCGCTCTGGCGCTCGGTACCACAGGTTTCGGGTTAGATTTTTAGCTCTGGTTTGATTTGGTTTGTCGCTCTACGGGCATCTACACGAGGGATAAATAGACGGTGACCTACATTTTGTGAATTCTGAACCATTCACAAGCATCCATGCTACTACCAGAACTCGAGCCTGAACCCTGTGATACCAAAAACCAGAGCGCTAGCCACTTGGACAATCGAGTTCCAGTGTTGCCATGAATTTTTGTAATAGTTCGGAATCTTTATACCGTAGGTCCCAGTCTAATGAGCGATGTAGGTGTAGTTTTACTCGTGGATATAGCATATTTTCAAGCTACATTCCCCCCTTCCTCCTGTGTAGTGCAAAATGAGTAACGTGCAGCCCTTGCTTAAATCATAAAGATAACTGTCTCTGTATTTCCAGCTGCATTAGGAAAAGAATGATATTTTGATTTTGCATATGTTCATTACATTAGAATAAAATATGCAGTTATGGCTATTTTGAATTGAAAATGAGTTACGGATTTTAAAAGAAGCCAAAGAGAGTCCATTAAAATTTTATAACATAACTGTCCCATTTATATTAAAAGTGTTTTATGAGTTAGCTGATATGCAGAAAATCAAGTTTTCCTTTCCACCTGTTAGAATGCATTGCAAAGATTATTTTTCATAAAAAAGCAAATAGAATCAGATGTATGTTGCCTCACTTTGATATCCAGTGTTCCTGGTTGAAGATTTCTATGCTTTTTCATACAGACGGTAGTTTCTTTCACATAACTACAATATTATATTTTTATAATTATGTTTATACATTTTGTTTTATTATCGTATTTGAACATGATGTTGTCCTGGTTAGGCGTCCGTGATGCTATCCGAAAATGAGAGCCAAGCAAATAAAACTTTATTACAAATTTTGGCGGAAAATGGTACTTTGGGTCCCCTAACTCTTGAAATGATTCATGAATAACGTTAAAATTAAGGAATTTTTTAGAGAATTTGGCTTTTGATTGAAGTGGTTTTTAGTATGGTTTCGAATCACTTTTCATGTTTTGAGTTGCGATTTTAAACATTTGTATTTCCAATGGCTATAAGTGTGTTGATCAATTCCTTCATTTTGAAATTTCATATTTATCACTTTTGCCCTTTTCCAGTGGCTTTTGAGATCCATAGTGCTTCTTATTGTATTTGAAATACTTCTTTCTTTATTTATGCCTAGAATATTGAAACTTCACACATTCTTTTGGCTATTGAATGTAATAATGTTTCTTATAGATTTGAGAATACTTCATTCTTTATTTGCGACTACATTTATCTTACTTTTGAATATTCGTTTAGAGATTCTTGAACAATTCATTCTTCAATAAGTTCTTGAAATATTCAATATTACTATATTCAAATGGCTATTAAATTTGACCTTTCTTATTGTATTCCAATCAATTGTTTCATATAACTCTAGAATTATTAAACATTGGCATATTCCTGAGTATATTCATCCGTTCACGATTGTTCATACATGGTAAGTTAAAATTTGCTGAGCAGATTCCAGTTTTTTTTTTTTTTTTTTGTAAATAGAGTATAATTTATCAAAGTATCACTTTGTTTGCATCTGATTAACGTCAGAAAATATCATAGCTCTTCGTTTCAAAATATATATATATACAATACTCCTACAGCAACATAATACACCTTCTCACGTTCAGCATGCAGCTAAATACTTGAAGTTTTCAAATATTTCTTTTGACATAGACTCTTCAGAAATATTTCACAGAACTTTTTATTTCTTCATCCAAAAAAAAATAAATTATACACTATTTGCATAACCACACTACAAAACCCGAAATGATATGGAAAAAGATAAGACTTTTGGGAAAACTATTACCTTAACACCGAAAGCCTCTGTTGTTTTCATCGAAAAATATGTAAGGAAAATATAAAACCAAAATTTAATAATGCAAGATAAGGTCCATTTCTTTTTTCTTGTTCTTTTACCGCAACTAAACTTTCTGTATAGTGTTTAAAGTCACGTTGAATTTTCCTAAGAAGCTTTGGAAGGTAGTTACAGCACACACACGGCAAAAGTTTTTTACGGACTTTAACAAGAACAAGAATAGGTTTTTATTTTCCATATTGGTATGATACATCTTTTCCAAACGCTCCTTTCTCCTTTGCATAAATAATAAGAACATGCCATAATACGAGCGAGAGAAGATTTTTGAGGATGGAAGAAATCTCCTGCAAACTGCAAGGACGAGAAGTATTGAATTCAGGAGAAGCTGTCTTAAAGTTTGAGGCTTTCGTTTTAATCTTTTTCTGCCTTGTTCATAATCACATTGAAAGATAATTTGAATTTTTTTGTTCAGGATAAAAGGAGAAATACTGAATGTCTTCTACTGAGGCTGAAACGGGTGTTTGGAGATAAGCCTTTTTTCCATTTGGAGTTGAAAGATGTTATTTTGAAGGATGATTTTAAAGTATCGTGGAAAAAAAGTTAAAACCTTATGACTGACATTTTTAGATTTTATTATAACCACAATTGTATTTTTATCATATATTTGTATTATAGATGATTGTATATCTGGATAAATATAAATAAATTTCGAAAATTTATTACATTTAATATTCAATATATTATATTGTTTTATAGTTTATAAATATAAAAATTGTAGTACAATTTGGAAATGTTGCTACAATTTTTCTATACATTCCATAAGTAAATAATTTTATAGAATCAATGAAATTATTATTCTCTATAAGTCATTGAAAAATATATATATCTTTAAATGCATATTAAATTCTTGAATATAAATGAATGCTACACAAAAATTTTTTTTATATTATCCATATTTAATAACGAAATAAATAAACAATGATAATATTTATGTAAATACATTTAATAAGTTAGTTATAATACATTTTTATTACGTAGTTATTTTTCTAAGTATGTTTAAACTTTTTATTTCATATCTAAATCCGATTTTTGTAAATGACGTATCATTTTTAAAAGTATTATTTATCAAATAATAATTTTGTTTCATATAAATCCGATTTTTGATTAACGTAATTTTTAAAATATCATAATAATTTTTTTCAAAAAAAATATATATAAATTATATAATGTTCCTAAAGGAACATAATACACTTTTTATATTCAGCATACAGCTGAAAATTTGAAGTTTTCAAAATATTTCTTTTGACACAGACCCTTCAGAAATATTTTACAGAACTTTTATTTCTTCCTCCAAAACAAAATAAATCATACACTATTTGCATATCCACACAACAAAACCCGAAATGATATTGAAAAAGATAAGACTTTTGGGAAAAACTATAACAAATACCTTAACTCCAAAGCCTCTGTTGTTTTCATCGAAAAATATGTAAGGAAAATATAAAACCAAAATTTAATAATGCAAGATAAGGTCCATTTTTTTTTTGTTCCTTTACCGCAACTAAACTTTCTGTGTAGTGTTTAAAGTCACGTTGAATTTTCTAAGACGCTTTGGAGAGGTAGTTACAGCACACACACGGCAAAGTTTTTTAGGAATTTAACAAGAACAAGAAGAGGTTTTTATTTTCCATATTGGTATGATACATCTTTTCCAAAAGCTCCTTTCTCCCTTGCATAAATAATAAGAACATGCCATAATACGAGCGAGAGAAGATTTTTGAGGATGGAAGAAATCTCCTGCAAGCTGCCAGGAGGAGAAGTATTGAATGCAAGAGAAGCTGTCTTAAAGTTTGAGGCTTTCGTTTTAAATTTTTCTGCCTTGTTCATAATCACATTGAAAGATAATTTGAATTTTTTGTTCAGTATAAAAGGAGAAATACTGAATGCTCTTCATCGGAGGTTGAAACGGGCGTTTGGAGATAAGCCTTTTTCTCCATTTGGAGTTGAAAGATGTTATTTTGAAGAATGATTTTAAAGCATCGTGGGAAAAAAGTTAAAACCTTATGACTGACATTTTAAGATTATATTGTAACCCTAATTGGATTATATTTATCATATATTTGTATTATAGATGATTATATATCTGGATAAATATATGTAATTTTTGAAACTCTTATATCAGCACATCTTAATGCACTACAAATGTTGCTAACCTTTTATTATGCATTGCACAAGTAAATATATTCCTAGAATCAAGGAAATTGTTATTCTCTATATGTCATTGGAAAAAACATTTATATCTTTGAATGTATATTAAATGTTTGAATAGAAATGAATGCTATATAACATTTTATTTATATTATCCATATTTAATAAAGAAATAAATCAGCAATTATACATTTATATACATATATATAATAAGTTAATTATAATACATTTTTATTACATAATTTTTTTTTTAGTATGTTTAAACACTTTGTTTCATATCTAAATCCGATATTTGTAAATGGCGTATAATTTTTAAAAATATTATTTTTCATAGAATAATTTCTGTTGCATATGATTAATCTAAGAAAATATCATAGATGAACGTTTTATAAAAAATATATAATATTCATACAGCTACATAATATACCTTTTTATATTCAGCATACAGTTGGAAATGTGAAGTTCAAAATATTACTTTTGACACCGACAATTCAGAGATATTTTAAAGAACTTTTATTTCTTCCTCCAAAAGAAAATAAATCATACACTAATTTCCATATCCACACAACAAAACCAGAAGTGATATTGTAAAAGATATGACTTTTGGAAAAACTATAACAAATACCTTAACACCAAAAGCCTCTTTTGTTTTCATTGAAAAATATGTCAGGAAAAAATAAAACCGCAATTTAATAATGCAAGATGAGGTCCATCTTTTTTATTTGTTCCTTTACCGCAACTAAACTTTCTGTGTAGTGTTTAAAGTCACGTTGAATTTTTCTAATACGCTTTGCAAAGGTAGCTACAGCACAAACACGGCAAAATTTTTTAGGGAATTTAACAAGAACAAGAAGAGGTTTTTATTTTCCATATTGGTATGATACATCTTTTCCAAAAGCTCCTTTCTCCCTTGCATAAATAATAAGAACATGTCATAATACTAGCGAAAGAAGATTTTTGAGGCTGGAAGAAATCTCCTGCAAGCTGCAAGGAGGAGAAGTATTGAATGCAAGAGAAGCTGTCTTAAAGTTTGAGGCTTTCGTTTTAAATTTTTCTGCCTTGTTCATAATCACATTGAAAGATAATTTGAATTTTTTGTTCAGGATAAAAGGAGAAATACTAAATGCTTCTAGGTGGTTGAAACGAGCATTTTGGAGATAAGTTTTTTTTTTCCATTTGGAGTTGAAAGATGTTATTTTGAAGTA
Organism: Caerostris darwini; assembly: GCA_021605075.1. Classification (NCBI taxonomy): domain Eukaryota; kingdom Metazoa; phylum Arthropoda; class Arachnida; order Araneae; family Araneidae; genus Caerostris; species Caerostris darwini. The sequence goes on along the minus strand of BPLQ01006260.1, from coordinate 207,235 downwards.
TGATGGGAAAAAAAGTTAAAGCCTTATGACTGACATTTTTAGATTTTATTATAACCACAATTGTATTATTTTTATCATATATTTGTATTATAAATCATTGTATATCTGAATAAATATAAGTAGTTTTTCAAAATCTTATTAGATTTAATAGTTTATATAGTATATTGTTTTATAGTTTATTAATAAAGAAAATGCAGTATAAAAGTTGCTACCCTTTTATTATGTATTTCTCAAGTAAATAATTTTATAGCATCTAAGAAATTATGATTCTCTATAAGTCATTGGAAAATATAAATATATATTTAAAAGTATATTAAATGTTTGAATAAAAATCAATGCTATACAACATTTTTATTTATACTATCAATATTTAATAACGAAATAAATAAGCAATAATACATTTATATACATACATTTCTTTAGTTAGTTATAATGCATTTTTATTACATAGTTATTTTTCTAAGTATGTTTAAACTTTTTATTTCATATATAAATCCAATTTTTATAAATGAGGTATAATTCTTGAAAGTATTTTTATCAAAGAATAATTTTGGTTGCACATGATTAACCTAAGAAAATATCATAAAAATCCCTTTTTGAAAATGTATATAATATTCCTTCAACAACATAATACACTTTTTTTTTATATTCAGCATACAGCTGAAAATTTCAAATATTTCAAATTTTGACACACACCCTCCAGAAACATTTTACAGAACTTTTATTTCTTCCTCGAAAACAAAATAAATCATATACTATTTGCGTATTCGCACAACAAAACCCGAAATGATATTGAAAAAGATAAGACTTTTGGAAAACTATAACAAATACCTTAAAACTTAAAAGCCTCTGTTGATTTCATCGAAAAATATGTAAGGAAAATATAAAACCAAAATTTAATAATGCAGGATGAGGTCCCTTTTTTATTGTTGTTCCTTTACCGCAAATAAACTTTCTGTGTAGTGTTTAAAGTCACGTTGAATTTTCCTAAGACGCTTTGGAGAGGTAGTTACAGCACACACACGACAAAGTTTTTTAGACAATTTAACAAGAACAAGAAGAGGTTTTTATTTTCCATATTGGTATGATACATCTTTTCCAAAAGCTCCTTTCTCCTTTGCATCAATAATAAGAACATGTCATAATACGAGCGAGAGAAGATTTTTGAGGCTGGAAGAAATCTCCTGCAAGCTGCAAGGAGGAGAAGTATTGAATGTACAGGAGAGGCTGTCTTAAAGTTTGAGGCTTTCGTTTTAATCTTTTTCTGCCTTGTTCATAATCACATTGAAAGATAATTTGATTTTTTTGTTCAGGATAAAAGGAGAAATACTGAATGCTTCTCCTGAGGATAAAATGGGTGTTTGGAGATAAGCCTTTTTTTCCATTGGGAGTTGAAAGATGTTATGTTGAAGAATGATTTTAAAGCCTCGTGGCAAAAAAAGTTAAAACCTTATGACTGATAGTTTTAGATTTTAATATAACCACAATTGTTGCATTTTTATCATATATAAATCATTGTATATTTGGATAAGTATATACAATTTTTGAATATATTAAATTTTATAAGCAGCGAACTATATTGTTTTATAGTTTATTAATAAAAGAAATGTAGTACAAAAGTTGCTGCCATTTTATAATGCATTGTTCAAGTAAAGAATTTTATAGAATCTATTCAAAAATGATTCTCTATTGGTCATTGACTAAAAAATATTTGAATGCATATTAAATTTTGTCAATAAAAATTATATCTACATAACACTTTTATTTATATCCAACATCCTTATTTAATAAAGAAATAAACTAAATTATATGCTTACTTTTTATTTCAGAATGGTGTGGTGGACATTACTTTATGGTTAAGAAAAATAAATTAATTTCTAAATTCGAAAAATTTCATTAAAAATCAAAAGCATTCGTTTTAATGTCAGGGTATGGGCCCAATAAATCTGTAGAATGGAATGCCTTGTATTGGACCTTGAGATGTATGGGAGTAGAATGAGAATACCTAGAGGTCACCTCGTAGATTATGCTTTGAAATTATGCTTGAAGTATTGCACGATTCCCATGATGCCATTCTTACCTGATTAATACTGAATTTTCTATATATTTGTTGTTCTAGTGACGAATAATATTAATTACTCTGCATTTGAAAATAACATTAGGTATTTTATTTAAAATAAATGATTAAATAAAATAATTAATTAATTCGCTTGTAATCGAATCAATAATTAATTCGCTTATAGCCGAATAAATAATTAACTCACTTTTAATCGAATAAATAATTAATTCGCTTATAATCTAGAATTTAATAAAGTTAACAATTGATAAGTCGCTCAATTTATAGTATTTTACAAAGCTTGTAACTTACACTACAATTAATAGCTAACCCAATTTATAGTATTATACGTACAATTAATTGCAACTAACAATAAGCAATGTAATCAAATTAACATTAGTTTAAATATTTACATGAATGCTAGAGATATATATTTATTTAAAATATATTTATCTATATTTTAGTGATTTCTTAATATTCCTAAAATTTTATTAAAATTGGGAGTTCTGTGTTTTGCTAGTTTTAGATTTTTAGATTAAGATTAGATTTCTTTATTTCAATTGGTTCTACTGTTTTTATTTTTTATTATTTTAAAATTTAATTAATATATAAACCTTAATATATAATCACGATAATATCGTTATCCGAAAATATTAAATAATTTTTAAATAGTAACACTTTTTACACGATCGAAATAATAATAGATTAGTTGTTTACCTTTACGATGCACTCATAATGAGGAAAAGACAGTTTTACAGATAAGCTGTAATTTATGAAAACTATAAGAAATCTTATCAATATTTACTAGCTTTAATTAATAAGCAATAGATATTTTGTTACATTGTAATGCATGAAGATTTTATTAGTCTTTTCGAGTAACGAATTTTCTGACTATGAGATAATAAAGGGTAAATAGGTTGTTTAACACTTAGAATTTTATGGTAAGAAAATAGCTATATTGCTTCTCATGTATTCTCTCAATGCAATCCCTTAACTGCCGCCGGCGTATATATACGCCTCACTCAACCGCTGCGTTCCCTGCCGCCGGCGTATATATACGCCTTTCCGAAGTACAATCTTTTGCATTGCGCTGCTATAAAGAAGACTGTTCCCATGGTCTTGGAATGCCACAAAATACCTTGACAATGTTTGAAACGGATTTTATTATTTCAGAGAAAAGGGATAGGGTATTGGTAAAGGGGATGTTTCTGAAACGGTGAGTCATAGCTGTGCAGTTTTTGCTTCCGTTTCTGTTTGAGTAGGTCGTGCTTTTTTTATTCTTCTTTTGCTTCCGTTTCGTCGTGAAACCCGCTATCAATGCAATGAATGTAATTTTGGTTTATGTGACTTGGTTTATAAAAAACAAAAATAGACATTTTAAATAAATAGTTATTTCTCCTATCATATTTTACATATGAAACAATAAAGAATTCTTGTTTTAGGAAATATCACACAGCAGATTATTTCTAACATCGGTTTTATTACACTGTTATTCTATACTTTAAATTTAAAATTTTTGTTTTTTTTACATTTTATTTTTCCGTGAAAGTAAAAAGGTTTTACGTTGCAAAACGCACCTCTTTTTTTCCTTCAATACATCGCATAACTACGCGCGCCTGTATGAAAAACGGTGGCACTGGGGAGCGCATCTCGTAAGTTTTCCTCGGCAGGTAAGGGGTTAAAACAATTCTGGAGAATTTCAAAATATTTCCTTTTAGCAACGAAAGTGCTAAAAGGTGCATAAGATTATTAATGAGTATTAAGCTTATTCTTATGTGTATAAGATTCATAATTTTCTTTATTCATTAATGACTTCGATTTGGCTGATTGCTTGTTGGTTTAATGCAGCGCTTTATTCAAGTAATAAAAATAAATAACAGAAATAATATTTGATAGTGTGTATGTTTACCACCAGTTAGCCAGCGATTATGCAATTTAATTGCAACTAAAAAAATTTTAAAAATACCTTACTAAAATAACTTTTAATTAAATAATTAATGGACATGAATAATATTATATTTCGTAATGATTTTGTTGACTTCTTTTTTTCCTCAGAAAGATTTATTGTTGCATCAATTTTAAATTTCTTATTTTTATTTGCAATGAAATATAAAATAGTTCATATGTATTTTGTCGATGCTACAAGACAATTTTAAAAAATTTCACACTATTTTCATTTAATAGTATATTTTTTAGTTACATATGTATAAAATCAATAAATTTGTTTATTCCTAATTTTGATTTTAAAGATTCTTTGTCGGTTTAATTTAGAGGTTCATTCAAAAAATAATGAAGAATTCCAGTTAATCTAAAAAAAAAAAAAAAAAACAATAGTATAATATGATATATAAATAACACAGATTTATTATACGAAGTCACAAGGACTTTTTTTTCTTTTTAAAGTGATATATTTAACATGATTATTCAGTATTGTGTAAATTCCTTGTAATATCACATAAATTAATTTATCTATCAGGAATTGAGTCATAAAAACTATTTGTGAATAAAAAATATCCTTTGGGAATTTTAGAAGAAATATTTACAAATCATATATTTTCATTCATTTTAAATATTTCAATATTCTTAAGTGAAATTCATCTAAGGTGTAAAGCATATAAGATTATGTAAAAATAATACATATAAAATAATTGAAGTTGACATATTCTTAGATATTGCAAAATTCTGCATTATTAGTTAATGTCTAATAAAAATTCATACCTATTGAATTTGTTTATTATACAAAAAATTTATTTTAAATGGGATTCATAGAAATTTATTTGAAAAATAAAAATAAATAAATAAAGTATATTATAAATTAGAATTTACTTGAATATTAAGTTTATTTAAGATATTTTTATTTTTAATGATTATTTTTTCCATGGGTTGATGAATACTATTAAATAATTTCTGTTAATTTAACTTTATCGCCTTTTTAATTATTTTGAAATGTCACTAATACTTTAATACAATATACTTTAGTTTTCTTAATTTAGTTTAATTTTCAAAATAATTTTCTTCTAATTTTCTTTTAATTTTCAATACTTTAATTACTTTAATTCTAAAAATAACCTGCTCCTAATTATGGAAGTAACTATAACAAGTAAATTAATAAATTAATTATTAATATTTAGTTGAGATAAAATGTATTATTTTACTTCCTTTACTAAAACAATTGAAACATGAAGAAAACATTTTATCATAATCTCCTATGAAAATTAAATGTGCTATAAATAACACATATTTTAATTCATTCCAATATACAACCGACAACCTTTTAATAAGATTCTTCACTTTGGTAACACTTACTTTAAGAAACCCAATCTTTAAACCACATCTCCTTCTCCATAAATCACACTTGAGACAAGTCAAGCATATTAATAAATCTTGAAGATTTCCAACAAATAATTATAACACACATTTCAAGCTGCTGATTTTAAATAACTTCTATTTACAACCCAAGAGTGCATGAGTTGTGAATGTAGCCAGCGAAATAGACATCAAATATTTAACCGCCACTTTGGGGAAGTTGAGTGAACTAAGTCTTGAGGGATTGCTTTTATTTGATGTAAAAGCTAGAGGTGATTTACTCTTTCATGAATTTATCAATGTTTATAAGGATCTATTTGATTTCCTTACATATTTGGATAGATATATCTTCCTGCAATGCTATCATTTAAATGTTGTGTGCTTGAAGTTGTTAAGCTGATAATTTCTGCAAGTATTAAGACGTCATTTGGTAGATAGTTTGGATATATCAGATCAATTTGGTAAGTTTTACCTGGGTAAAGATGTGACATTTCGGATTAGTAGTTAAGCAAATATTTGGTTTGAGTCGTATTTAATTGCTTGAAAAAGATTTTATTATAAATGAAATTTATTATTATTATTTTAAATGAATGAAAATTATTGCATTTCGAGCTGAATTGATAAAATATTTATAATTTTTGAGTTAATAAAACAGTTATTTTAAATGAATGATATCCATTAATTTTGCAGTGTCAAATAAATTTTCTTAAACTATGATTGTAATCAATTGAAAAATTATTATGCATGAGTTCCTTCCATTAAACAGTTATTTAAATGAATAAAATCCCTTAAATTTATAATGTCAAAGGAAATTTTCTTAAAATATAGTTGCAATCAATTGAAAATTTACTATGTATGAATTTATTTAAAGTTTTGAATTTGTTTAAAAGGTTGTATTTGGACTATATTGGACTGCATCTAAAAATTTAAATAGATCATGTTATTTAAAATGTTGCACTTATAAATTAATTGTAAGATAAGCAAAATATTTTATAATAATCTCCTATGAAATTTAAATATGCTAAAAATTACACTAGCATACTTTAATTTATTCCTATATCTAACCAACAACCTTTTAATAAGATGCTTCTGTAACACTTATTTTAAGAAATCCCATCTCCTTCTCCATAAATCCCACTTGAGACAAGTCAAGAATATTAATAGATCATGAAGATTTCCAACAAATAATTATAACACACACTTCAACCTTCTGATTTTAAATAATTTCTATTTGCAACCCAAGAGTGCATGAGTTGTGAATTTAGCCAGCGAAGCGGACATCAAATATTTAACCGCCACCTTGGGAAAGATGGGTGAACTAAGTCTTGAGGGATTGCTTTCATTTGATGTAAAAGCTAGAGGTGATTTACTCTTTCATGAATTTATCAATGTTTATAAGGATCTATTTGATTTCCTTACATATTTGGATAGATATATCTTCTTGCAATGCTATCATTTAAATGTTGTGTGCTTGAAGTTGTTGATCTGATAATTTCTGCAAGTATTAAGACGTCATTTGGTAGATAGTTTGGACAAATCAGATCAATTTGGTAAGTTTTACGTGGGGAAAGATGTGACATTTCGGATTAGTAGTTAAGCAAATATTTGGTTTGAGTCGTATTTAATTGCTTGAAAAAGATGTTATTATAAATGAAATTTATTATTATTATTTTAAATGAATGAAAATTATTGCATTTCGAGCTGAATTGATAAAATATTTATAATTTTTGAGTTAATAAAACAGTTATTTTAAATGAATGATATCCATTAATTTTGCAGTGTCAAATAAATTTTCTTAAACTATGATTGTAATCAATTGAAAAATTATTATGCATGAGTTCCTTCCATTAAACAGTTATTTAAATGAATAAAATCCCTTAAATTTATAATGTCAAAGGAAATTTTCTTAAAATATAGTTGCAATCAATTGAAAATTTATTATGTATGAATTTATTTAAAGTTTTGAATTTGTTTAAAAGGTTGTATTTGGACTATATTGGACTGCATCTAAAAATTTAAATAGATCATGTTATTTAAAATGTTGCACTTATAAATTAATTCTAAAATAAGCAAAATATTTTATAATAATCTCCTATGAAATTTAAATATGCTAAAAATTACACTAGCATACTTTAATTTATTCCTATATCTAACCAACAACCTTTTAATAAGATGCTTCTGTAACACTTACTTTAAGAAATCCCATCTCCTTCTCCATAAATCCCACTTGAGACAAGTCAAGAATATTAATAGATCATGAAGATTTCCAACAAATAATTATAACACACACTTCAACCTTCTGATTTTAAATAATTTCTATTTGCAACCCAAGAGTGCATGAGTTGTGAATGTAGCCAGCGAAGCGGACATCAAATATTTAACCGCCACCTTGGGAAAGATGGGTGAACTAAGTCTTGAGGGATTGCTTTCATTTGATGTAAAAGCTAGATGTGATTTACTCTTTCATGAATTTATCAATGTTTATAAGGATCTATTTGATTTCCTTACATATTTGGATAGATATATCTTCTTGCAATGCTATCATTTAAATGTTGTGTGCTTGAAGTTGTTGATCTGATAATTTCTGCAAGTATTAAGACGTCATTTGGTAGATAGTTTGGATAAATCAGATCAATTTGGTAAGTTTTACCTGGGGAAAGATGTGACATTTCGGACTAGTAGTTAAGCAAATATTTGGATTAAGTCATATTTAATTAATGAAAATGATTTTAGTCGTTAAGTATTGCCGTTCGCGTTTAATTGATAAAATATTTATAACTCTTGAATTAATTAAACCGCTATTTTAAATGAATAAAATCCATTTATTTCATAATGTCAAAGAATGTTTTAACTATAGTTGCAATCAATTGAAAAATTAATAGGCATGAATTCCTTTTATTAAACAGTTATGTTAAATGAATAGAATCCATTAATTTTATAATATCGAAGAAAATTTTCTTAAACTATAGTTGCAATCAATTGAGAATTTATTATACATAAATTCATTTCATTCAACTATTTTTTTAAATGAATAAAATCCATTAATTTTATAGCATCAAAGAAAATTATCTTAAACTATAGTTGCAATCAATTTAAAAATTATTATGTATGAATTTATTTGAAGTTTTGAATTTGGTTGAAAGGTTGTAATTGGATAATAATGGACTACATCTAAAAATTTAAATAGATCATGTTAAAAAAAATGTTGTACTTATAAATTAATTGTAAGATCAACGAAATATTTTATCAAAATCTCCAATGACATTTAAATGTGCTAATAATAGGACTAGCATATTTTAATTCATTCCAATATGTAACCAACAACCTTTTAATAAGATGCAACTGTAACACTTCCTTTAAGAAACTCAATCTTTAAATCACATCTGCTTCTCCATAAATCACACTTGAGACAAGTCAAGCATATTAATAAATCTTGAAGATTTCCAACAAATAATTATAACACACACTTCAACCTGCTGATTTTAAATAACTTCTATTTACAACCCAAGAGTGCATGAGTTGTGAATGTAGCCAGCGAAATAGACATCAAATATTTAACCGCCACCTTGGGGAAGATGAGTGAACTAAGTCTTGAGGGATTGCTTTTATTTGATGTTAAAGCTAGAGGTGATTTACTCTTTCATGAATTTATCAATGTTCCTAAGGATCTATTTGATTTCCTTACATATTTGGATAGATATATCTTCCTTCAATGCAATCATTTAAATGCTGTGAGCTTGAAGTTGTTGAGCTGATAATTTCCGCAAGTATTAAGACGTCATTTTATAGATAGTTTGGACAAATCAGATCAATTTGGTAAGTTTTACCTGGGGAAAGATGTGACATTTCGGATTAGTAGTTAAGTAAATATTTGGGTCGAGTCGTATTTAATTGCTGAAAATGATTTTAGTTGAGAATTATTATTTTTCGCGTTGGATTGATTAAATATTTATAGTTTTTGAGTTTATTAAACAGTTATTTTAAATTAACAAAATCCATTAATTTTGTAGTTTCAAATAATATTTTCTTAAGTTATGACTGTAATCAATTCAAAAATTATTATGCATTAATTCTTTTCATTAAACAGTTATTTTAAATGAATACCATCCATTAATTTTATAATGTCAAAGAAATGTCTCTTAAAATATATTAGCAATTAATTGAAAATTTATACATGAATTCATTTTATTAAATAGTTATTTTAAATGAATAAAATCCATTAATTTTATAGTGTCAAATAAAATTTTCTTAAACTATAAGTGTAATCAATTGAAAAATTATTATGTATGAATTTATTTGAGGATTTGAATTTGTTTAAAATGCTATAATAGGATTATAATAATCTGCGTCTTAAATGTAAATAGAACCTGTCCTAAAAGTGTTAAACTTAAGAAAATAATTGTTTTTGTATGAACATTATAAAATAAATTTTTCTATAAAGCAAAATATTTTAATAGCTAATAGATATAATAATAATAAAATGTCCATACAATATCATAAAATTACATAAAATACATAACATTAATAATCACTCCCAGATTTCTAATTATTAAGTCATAAAATTGTCTTCAATTTATCATTATACTACCAAAATTTATATTTTTGGTATTATAATAGTAAATTTAAGACAATATAATAACAAAATTATAATTTATAGATATTTAAAATTACCATTTAAAATTATAATTTAAATTTAATTACTTAATAAATAATTATATAATATAATCATATTAAAATTAATAATGTAATTTAACTAATTATATATATATATATATAAAATAATTATAAAAATAAATTTTATATTTTACTAATTTATATAATTACATATATTTATAATTTACAATAATTTAAAATATGTTACATTTTATAATACTATTTGTAATTTATTAAATTAAAAATTAAAAATTAATTTAATATATTAATCTGAAATAAATTCATTGTAACTAATATTCAATGAAAAATAGTTTTAATCTCACTTAATTATAAAAATCAAACAAACCTTAAAATTTACAAAAATGAAATTAAATCTGACATGCATTTTCATTAAATATTTCTGACGAAATACTACATCGATAACCTTGAATAATTAAATTTTGAAAATAAAAAGAAACTTATTAAATATTTAGAATATAGAAAAGCAATTTCATAAATAATTATTTCAGCTTTAATCATTTGTAGCATTTCGAACTACATAAAACATATTTTAATTAAATAAAAAAAAAGCAATGCTTATTTTAAGTCAAATTGAAATCTTTTCATCTAAAATACAAATTATATTCCAACTAATTAGTATATTCAACATTTAATATATTTTTTATCTAAAAAAATTTAATTAAGTTTCCTGATAGGCATTCACTACATAGTTCTAGTTATTTCAGTTAAAAAAAATGTATGTAGGAAAAACAAATTTTTTAATTAAACAGCGAAATTCAAAACGACAGTATGTTTTTTGATTATTAATACAGAAATGAAAGGAATTTAATATTTATTGCTGTTCATCTAAAATCAAATTATTTCAGTAAAATAAATTTTTGTGTTCATTTTTTTCATTCTGTGATCTTTTCAAACACATTGAAAAGTAATTTGAAATTCAAAGAAATTACTTCGAATTTTTGTTGGCATTTCTTTTTATACAAATCATCAAATAACTGATTCGTTGTTATTGCTCTTTGAAATTTCTGCAAAATAAAATTTAAATATCATTTAGTATACTTAATCTTTTTTCTTACTCTGTGCGTGTGTGAATGTATTTATAAACAGAGTAATCCTGCTTTATAAAACAATTGACATGTGTTTACTCATCATGTGTATATACTTATAGTTTTGCTTCTCACAAAGATTTAAGTGTGTGTATATCTATATATATATATTTTTTTTTTTTTTTGCGTGTATATTTTAAGTAATTTTACTTTTTAAATAATCTAAGTGTTTGTATATACTGTGTTAGAATATTAAGGTAATTCGCTGTTAAAATAATTTATTATTGTGAATCATGTAAAGTAATTAACTTTATAAAATAATCTTTGCTTGTGTATATATTTAAGGTAACATAACAGTACTATGTTTGCATATTTAAGTAATTTGTTTTACAAAACAATTTATGCGTGTGTATGTATCAAAGGAAATTTTGTATTATAATGTATAAAATTTAAGTGGGTCCATCAGCATATTTCTAGGGCACACTAAATTTGAAACAATTCGTTTTCTTTTTCATTATTAGACTCCAAATTGCAAAATCAAAAATTTTTTATGTGAATACCATTTTTCTAGTTATATACCTAGCATATTTATCTCTTATGCAATATATCCCGCCTTTTTTTTTCTTATTACCTTTGTCCATAATTTTGCAGCAACTACTCCTACCGTCGATTTATTTATTAGCTATTAAGATTTTCTAAATTCTATAATAATTGATTTGATGAATATTCCTTCAGCTCTCTGATTTGTATAATCTCCTATGTAGTGTTTATTGTATCATATTGCTTTTAATTTTTTCTCTAAAATCTCTTACCTAACGTTTTTATCTTTTTCGCATTTCATATTCCTCCTTCTTCAATTTTTTAAATTTTTGACATTTAGTTCTGTTCTTGTATGAATTTTCCCCATTGTTCAGCTTCTGTACCTCCAAAAGGGAATTATGCAAAACGTTTCCGCCTCCATCGTGCTTCCTTTCCTTTCACCCGCATCGTTCCCAAACTGTATAGGGGCAACTCAGCACTAGGCACAGTGATGTGGTGTGGTGTAGTAGTAGTAGTATACTTAATCTAAATTTTAATTATATTTCTATTTAATTTTACTGTTCTGAAATTATATTTTTTCTTTGCATGTATGAAATATTTCATTTACATTTTCATTTTTAATGTTGCAGCTAATTGAATTGATAAATATTGTCATGAACATCAATTCAATGTTTCTTAATGTAATCTAATGTATATTTTAATATGATTTTAATTTTAATTTCTTATTGACTTTATATCTTGCTGATATTAACGTTAATTTAATTCAAATCTTTGGTTTCATTTTATTCAGATAAATCATTTAGTATTAATATACTTATATTATATAAAATCAAATGAGGTTGATCTTTATTTTTCATGTTTCAAGATGCTCCATAAAAACATATAGCAATTTTCAGTCGTTTTAAAATATGGTAATATGGATATAATTAACATATTTTTTATTTTAACACCCTATGTCAATCTCATAATGCTTTACTTTTCCCATATCAAGAGACGCCATAAAAACATATCGCAATTTTCAGCCGTTTTAAAATATGGTAATATTGATATATTCAGCATACTTTTTATCTTAACACAGTATGTTAATCTCATAATCTTTTACTTTTCATGTATCAAAAGACGTCATACAAATATATACCAATTTTCAAGGATTGGGGTAGTTTTTTGGAGGATTGTTTTTGTTTTAAAATATTGTAATATGGATATACTCAACATATTTTTATCTTAGCACAGTATATTAATCTCATATTTTATCAAGTGAATTCAATCCTCTACTTTTTCCTGTACCAAGATACGTCATATAAATATATACCAATTTTCAGCTGTTTCAAAATATGGTAATATGGATGTATTTAACATATTTTTTATCTCAACACAGTATATTAATCTCATACTTTATCAAATGATCCCAATTCTTTACTTTTGTGTCGACGTCATACAAAAAATACACTTTCGTATATAATAATATTTTCAACCATTTTTAAATATGGAAATATAGATGTATTTAACATTTGTAAGATAGTTTATTTATATATAATATTTTAGAGAAAAGAAAATATGTAGAAGTATTTCATATGAATGAATATGAATAAATATTCATTCATAAGAAATACTTCTAAACTTAATAAAGTATGAATATAAATATTCATTACTTTATTGAGGCTTGAAATTGCTTTTGTTAAGCTGGGAGTTTGGAGTTAAATTAATTACAGAAACATCAGTTTTTCAAATTTGAATGGGTTGGTTGCGGCCTATGTTTGTGCATAGTAAATTTCATTTGTCATATTTTAAAATGTATCTTTCGGTATCTTCTCAGTTTTATGCATTTCCAAAAGGACAGACATAACTGAGAAAAAAAACTTTATAGTGTAGAAACTGTTCAAAGAACAGCATACACTAGAAATTAATTATATCAGAAGCAAATGAAAATTGCAAAAGTTCATTAAATTTCCTTTTGATAGAGAACTGATTTTAGATCTGATATATGATAGAAAAGTAAGCTTTAACTTACATATATAATGTCAAAATGTTTTGTTCAATGAGCGAAACATGATTTAAAATTGCAAGAATGCATTCTTCTACGGTAAAATCACAAAAAAGGCATAATATAATAATCTTTCAAAATTTGCTATAAAGTTGCAGTCTTTTCAATAGGTTCCTTATCGTATTTTTAAATGTAGCAATTGACTAAAAAGTTCTTTGTATAACTGGGAGAGGAATATCTGTAAAATTTAATTCTGATATTATTTATTAAGCTAAGAAACGATTTATTATTGAACTGCAGTTTCAAATTTAGATCATTGAAGTGTTTGATAATATAAGCTAAAAATACCAATTGGAATAGCCATTTTTCATCATATGGCATGGTTTCTTTTTCGTACTGATCATCGTTTTTCTTTTTGAAAATTATAAACACTTTCTTTAAGTTTCCAAAATTTATTAAAACCCTTGAGCACCTCTTCTCAGATGATATGACCATCTTCTATATCTGTTGTTCTAATGTAGTTGGCAATACAGAGAGTTAATCGTCTTCTATATCTAACAAACTATACTATTATTCGAACTTTCTTCTGTTTAACACTTTTGCTCTACCTCTATTGTATATTATACGAACTGCACCAAAATAGGTTACAAGTAAAGAGTTTTTCATACAATGAATATTCCTCTACAGCATAATGATACTTTAGAACACAATGTCCTAGCGCCTTTTTAAATAGCTTTCCAGTTCTTGAAACTGCTTGCCATTGTTGATGATTTATCCATTGCGACACTTGTATTCTTATTTGAATCCACTTGTAGTTGATTTATGATATTGCATTATCAAAGACTTGATTATGTGACAATTTGTTTGTTGTTGTTGTTTCTTATCCCACTTGGCTGGCCAAGTCCACGAGCCCATACGTACTCATGATTGAAGGGGAAGGAAGCAGCTTCTGTTGTGATGGAGCACCCGTAGGTAGAAGTCTGACTTTGACTCCGTAACGCTCTTACAGTCATAGGACCTACGGCTTAAAGTGGATTCCGAATCACTACAAATATCCATGGCACCGCCGGGATTCGAACCCGAAACCTGTGGCACCGAGCGCCAGAGCGCTAGACACTCGGCCCTTCAGGTCCCAAATGTGTGAAGGCCAATGGCACGCGGTGTTCCCAGGTGGTCACCCACCCAAGTACTGACCGCGCCCAATGATTCTTGACTTCGGTGATCTAACGAGAACCGGTATATTCAGCATGGTATGGCCGTTGGCAATTTGTTTTCGCATTAAGTGATTCGGCAAATTGTTCAAAGATGTTGAAATTAATATTTATTGCCGTATATCAATTCTTAATTGGACTCTATCACAGATTCCTACGTTTTTATCAAAACTAAAAAAAAAAAAAAAACAATAAAAAGTATAGTATTTCAAATATTCATCAACAAGTTCTTCAATGTATCATATATATATATATCTGCTTGAACGTAGTAATTTGAGTAAAATTTCTTTTAATGTTTTAATCACCAAAACATTTCTATTACTTTAATATCAAGCAAGACCAATAAGTGTACATTCTAGAATTCAAAAATTATATTATTTTCAGCTTTTATGTTTTCTATATATAAATCATCGCCTTCTTTATTTTTTTTTTTGAATTTTATGCCTTTTTAAAACTGTTTATCTTGAGTTCAGTATAGAATAATAAAATATAACACTTGGAGAACGTGTATCATAGGTTCGCCATACCTATTTTAAATTAGTGGCTATTATTTTAAATAGATCGTCCTAGTGTTTTGGAAATTGAGTTCCGTTTAATCCTATGGGTCTCAAAAGAGTATTTTTGTTACTGTACATTTATGAAATATAAGATACTCTTTTTTAATTTAGAATTTCCTATTTGAAATTTAGAATTTTCTTTTCGTTCTTATTTTATTAGAATTTTTTATTTACTTTCTACCCTGATTGCAATACGGACATAAGATGTTTTACTCCCTAGTACATGTCCGATGAGTATCTAGTCCTAGACATATGAACTTATTCAACATGTATGTTATTATGTTTTAGAAGAAATAGAAGTAAAAAGAAGTATCTGTTAGCAGAAAAATCTATCTAAAACGAAAGAAAAAAATACTAGTAAATAAATTTCTTTCTATATGAAGATTAAAAAAAAATTAAGTTTTATATGTTGAAAAAGAAAATATTATTCGAATGCAGTAGGCATGGCAGCATTCCATGTTGTCCTTTTTAACGAAGAGTAACAGCGAGATGCTTTATTATAAAAAAATTTTTAAAAAATGTTATCAATACTATTTTCAGTAATTGTGATAATATTTGCGATAAGTTATTATTTTTAACTCTTCGATGTCTTTTTTTTTATTTAAATCGATTTTTTGATTGATTTTGAATGTATTCATTTTGGTAAGATTACTTTTTATTCGAGTGTCCATTTATCGGACTAGTGATGATCGTGGTTAATTTGGATTATCGGAATTCGATGGGTTTTTCTTTTAAAATATTTAACTTTGACAATACTGCATAGTGGGATAGTGGATAATTACTTCATATCCCTTGCTAGGCTAGTAGTTTGAATGTTCCAAATTTCTGTCAAATGCTAGCAGGTGACTTTAAGAGTCATCCATTCATCACTCCACATCAATGCCCTGATATTCCAAACAAAATACATTATAGAAGTTTACGCCACTGTAAGAATTGATTAACAATATCTTCCGAAAGCATCTCGACAAATAACCTATGCGTTTTGTTCTACTATTTGAAAACAATGTTTGTTTGAAGATGCATTTCAGCACTCTGATTAAAATGTAAATGATAGTAAAATTCAATGAATAATAATTCCTTTAAAGTTAAGTTTAGTATTGTTTAGTTAAGTTTTATTTCCTTATTCTTCGTTATCCTTCATAGGAATGAGGACACACATTAAGGGTATTCATATTCCTTCTTAGTTTGGCTTGAAAATGTAAACAAATTTAGACTACCTGAACCTATACAAATATGTTTTCCAAAAGACCATTTACTAAAGTGCCCAAAAAGTAAGACCAATTATTTTTTTTTTCAAAAATTCTTTACTTATTATTCCACATTTATTTCATCCCCTTCAAAGTAATACCCACCGGCCACAGTGCACTTATGCCAACATTTTTCCCAATCCTCAATGCACGCTAAAAAGTCATCGGCAGAGATGGTCTTCAAAGCGCGCGGCGATTCACGTTGAATCTCTTCAATCGACACAAAACGGTGTCCCCGGAGTGTTCTTTTGAGTTTAGGGAATAGCCAGAAATCGCATGATGTGAATTCGGTGGTTGTGGAATGATATGGGTTTCATTTTTGGCGAAAAGGTCACGAAGAATCAATGTAGTGGAAGCTGGCGCATTCAGTGTTTTTGATACCAATCGAGATTTGACGCGTTTGAGGCCAAAAATGGAATTGACCGATCCTTTTGAAATTCCAACATCATCAGTAAGGCCTCTAATTGAAAATCGACGGTTTGCAAACACCAAACCTTTAATTTTCTGGACGTGAGCTTCGTCGGTTGAGATTGATGGTCGAATGGAGGGCTCTTTGTCTTCAACGCGTTCTCTGCCTTCTTTGAACTGTTTATACCACTTCTAAGCATTTTTTTCCGTGTAGGAATGCTCACTGAATGCCTTCTGCAACATTCTATACGTTTCCGCAAACAAAATGTAATACATGTTCTTTGCCCAATTGATTAAGACATTTCAAAAATCGCCGGAATCAGTTTTAGCGTCCCACAAAGCCGAGCGTAACTCAAACAATAATATATAGTTTGACATCAAATTTCACACAGATGCCAAGGACAGTGCCAGTAACATAAGAGAGAAAAAAAAAATTGAAATTCCATAAGCCCCGGGAATTTCGAATTGAACATTGTTCTTAACTTTTTGGACACAGTAGTATGTTTTGGCTGAATAAATAAAGAGGGTGTTCGTCTGAAGATACATTTTTGTATCTTGAATTAAATGTAAGTTGCAGTAAAATTTAATACATAATAATATCTTCAAATTTCAAGTCAACGGGTTAGGTCAAGTACATATCCTTACTTCGCTTATTCCGAAAAATCTAATCGAATATTTGACTTTGGCTCTTTGGAAAACGTTTTCCAATAGACCATTCATACGTCACTTCAAGTATTGACTCACAGTATTTTTCCAGGCCATCTTGATAGAAAACGTCCCATGCGTTCCGTTCCACAAATTGAAAACGGTGTTCGCTTAAACTTTACTGGCACCCCCCGGAGGGGTGCACCCTTACCTTCTCTTCTTTTTTTATTGTTCATGGAAGAGAGAAAAGCGAATAGTTTATTGGATTTTATTGCTCCGAGGAAAACTCTAAAACACAGCTTATGGGCGACTTGTTATTGATTGCCTAATATCCCATTGCAGTGTCTAGGTTTTATGGGGAAGACGACGCTACCACTGTCTTTTTCCACCGGTGGTATTTTTATATGTAGTTTTTTTTTTTTTTTTTTTTTTTTGTCCTCTTGAAGTTACGTTTGGTACCTCCCCGGTGTATTAACTGGTTGTGGTGGATCGTTTGGCTTGTTTTGCAACGGAAGAGGCAGCAAACAAATAAAAAATACGCCACAAACTCTGAGGTTTTATGCCAGATTTCTTTCCCATTTGGAGGTTTCGTGGTTCCGAATCGATGGTTGGTTTGCTTTATAGTAGTTTTTTTTTTCTTCTGCTCCTCCTTAAACTGAGATTCTATATGTAATTCGATGCGCAACAACTCCCCGTTAGGATCAAATAAAGAAAACATTTGTCTGATTTTAAGCTGGATGCTGGAAAAAGTAGTCTAAAGAAATTGCTAACAAATAAATGCATATAATAATTTATTTAAATTTTGCTGTATAGTTCTTAATTTTATGTTTTGTGCCATTCATTCATTTCATTGCATTTATATGCATTATTAATAATATTATTGTTGAAAAAAATTACATTTTCATTTGAAAAGTTTGAATTCACATTATTTCAATCCATTGATGTATCTTTAAGATCAACCATGTAATTTTCAAATGTATATATATATATTTATATATATATATTTATATTTATATATAAAAAACCTCAAATTAAAATAATTAAAATTTAGCATATATATATATATATATATATGCAATTATATTATATATATATATATCTGCAGTATTTCAAAGAAATACATTCAGAAAATATATCGAAAAAGAATTTTGAAATAGTGATTTTTACATGTGCTGCATTTGGCAATTGTTTACTGTTTTACTAGAGGGGAAAGAAAAGATCATTTGTGAAAGTAAACAAAAAATTGAAACATACTTATCAAAGTTTTATAAAATATATACAAGAAAATAATGCATTTTAATTTTAATATTTCTAAGCAACATTATAGGTTAATCAAATTCAAAGAAATATCTAGTACATATCCTGGGTGAAATATCCTTTTAATTAACTTATCATAATCTAAAATAATT
This sequence comes from Caerostris darwini, assembly GCA_021605075.1. Lineage (NCBI taxonomy): Eukaryota > Metazoa > Arthropoda > Arachnida > Araneae > Araneidae > Caerostris > Caerostris darwini. Next base: position 188,173 of record BPLQ01006260.1, on the reverse strand, counting down.
TCTGTAATACTAAAGTGTCCAAAAATTGCTAGGCCCATTTCAAAATTATACTCATACTGTCCAAGTAGTATTCAATTTCAAGAAGTCCAGATGATTAACTTCCGATGCTTGTCTGAAGAGGTATGAAATTAACAGCAACTAACATATAATGTAAATTAACAGCAGATGTAGGGCCTGATGGCCCAGTGTCAAGTGCTCTGGCGCTCGGTGCCACAGGTTTCGGATTCATGTGTTTTATAGAAAATAAAATTGTATAATAAGGTCATAATAATATTTGCTATACATAAACTCTAGTTGTCTCACATTTTAATGCCCCAAAAAAACTTTTTTAGATGCGATAAGCTGCAACAAAGAAATTGAATATAATCAATAAACAAACGCAAATATCAAAAACGTGGATAGAAGATAAAAAAAATATATGTATATTTATACAAAATGTCCAATAAAAATGTATGAAAGAATTTGTCCAAGAAATCAACAAAAGCCAAAATAAATAAAAATAACAAATAGCTTTATCAAAAAAATATGCACATCCTCGGGATATTCTAAATCTTGCAATTAAATCATTAACACATCTAGAACCGTATTCCCATAGCAAAATAAACTTCCGCTTAGAATCAGTAAAGTATTGGTCCGAATTATAGTATGAACATCCTCAAGATATTCTAAATCATCTTATTAAATCATTAACACATCTAAAAACGTATTCCCATAGCAAAATAAACTTCCGCTTAGAATCAGTAAAGTATTAGTCTGAATTATAGTATGAACATCCTCAAGATATTCTAAATCATGTTATTAAATCATTAACACATCTAAAAACGTATTCCCATAGCAAAATAAACTTCCGCTTAGAATCAGTAAATTATTGGTCCGAATTATAGTATGAACATCCTCAAGATATTCTAAATCATGTTATTAAATCATTAACACATCTAAAAACGTATTCCCATAGCAAAATAAACTTCCGCTTAGAATCAGTAAAGTATTGGTCTGAATTATAGTATGAACATCCTCAAGATATTCTAAATCATGTTATTAAATCATTAACACATCTAAAAACGTATTCCCATAGCAAAATAAACTTCCGCTTAGAATCAGTAAAGTATTGGTCTGAGTTATAGTATGAACATCCTCAAGATATTCTAAATCATGTTATTAAATCATTAACACATCTAAAAACGTATTCCCATAGCAAAATAAACTTCCGCTTAGAATTAGTAAAGTATTGGTCCGAATTATAATATGGCATTAATCTAATGATCGTGAGACAGACTACGACCACACGAAGAGTATATATATATTTACCAATATCAGAAATTGAAGGCTGTTTAATATTTAGGAATAAATAAATCTTTATTTAATCTGAATGTATTTTAATATTTTAATATAAATAATATTTCTACTTATTCACAAAAAAAATCTACTTTATAAAGCGTTATTTCGAAAATCCCCTACTCTAATCCTCAGAGACAAGTAGCCAAATTTTATGATGGATCGTCAGAGGATTACATTATCAGCAATCCCAACTTCGGGCTGCAAGAAAAAAAGTTCGATAACCAATAACATGTCAAAAGCAGTCATGCAGCATGTCAAGTACTTGGCTGTTCACAATAATTTTTTTTCTTCCTTTTAACAATTCCTCTTTCCTTGACCCAGACCCGGGCCGCTTTATCAAAGGAAAAAAAGCGGATGGCCAGTTAGTTATAGCTCACCTGCCACTGTTCCCACGCACAACAGAACCAATCTATCAGCCACGGATTTTCAATTTAAGAACCACTGGTCACAGAAAGACTTCTGATTGTTTCATCTCTCTCCCCGCAAGAAAGTTTTTCCGGTCGGCGTAGAGTTTTTCTTTTTGTTGTTGTTGTTTTGCAGTAGTGGTAGCTTATTTGGTATAGGTAAACTATCATCCTTTTCCAAACGGATAACATCGAGTGATCAGTAGGAGGGATTATTTTTTTGTTCTTTTTGATGTTGTTTTTCTTCCCCTTTTTGGCGGATGGATTTGTTCTTGCTTTCCTGATGGCGTTGCGGAAAATCACGCACTTTGTAGATGTTTTTCACACGCGTGTGTTGTTGTTGTCGATTTGTAGGTGAATATTGGAATCTACATTATTGCTTGTGCGCTTTTTTGTAAGTCTCTGAATAATCTATCAAGTAGAGTGTGTTGTGTTTCTTAAATACATAATGTATTTCCTAAATACATCAACTAGTTGAAATTGTAAGACAAATGTAAGCTACAACAAGTCTCATTATTGCTGTAAATGCTATGTTGATTTCCTTAAGTTTCTGAATAATCTATCAAGTGGAATGTACTGTGCTTTTTAAACATATAATGTATTTCCCAACTACATCAACTAGTTGATATTGTAAGACAAATGTAAGCTACAAAAAGTCTCATTATTGCTGTAAATGCTATGTTATTTCAGAATGATTGTGTCTTATATTGAAGTGTGCTTTCCTTAAGTTTCTGTATAGTATATCAAGTAGAGTGTTCTGTGTTTTTTTAAACATATAATGTATTTCCCAACTACATCAACTAGTTGGAATTGCAAGACAAATATAAGGTGCAACTCAATCTCATTATTGCTTTTAATGCTATGCTATTCAGAATGATTAGATCTTACCTTGAAGTTCTACTTATTTTAATCTTTTAATTACTTATTCAATACTATTGCATGATAGATTCTTTAAAACTAAATAAGAAATCCAATATTTGTATAAATCGATCATTTCACTGAAATAATAAGGAATTTAAAAGGACACACTAAAACAAAATTAAAAAGATCCACAAATAGATACTAAACCAAATTTATACACACTACCATTCACACATTAAAGCGAAATTTAAAAAAAAATGAATAATATAATATCTGATTGTAATGAATTTTGTACACAAATACCATTAGATCACAATTAAGTACAATGATACAAAGATTTAATACACACTAAAGCAAAATTTTAAAAACAACAACAACTGAAGAATATAATATCTGATCACAATGAATTTTGTACACAAATACCATAAGATCAATCGGCCATTGAGACACAATATTTAAACTTCGGCTGTTAGTTAATAATATGGTAGAGAGCAAAATCGCAACTGATCATTTGGACGATGTTTAAAAGAGGATAAACTCCAGTTCTTCCACAACTTCCTTTCGAATTTGATTGTCTTTTCATTACCAATGTGTCAATTTTTCCTTTATCAGCTAAATCGAAGTTTTGTTCAATATTTTGATCGTAATGATATTGAACAGTATGGACAAGAATGTTTGAAATATGGACGAAGAAAGCATCATTAAGGTAAAGATTGATGAGAGATTACAGAACCATTGTCAAAATGGATCTTACAATGATTGATTCAACAATTCCTTCACTCATTAGTAGTACTGCTTGTTCGATCTGAAATTTTATTGACAGTAGCAGAATTGCATTCAACAATGAGTCTCAATTTTCATTGTTTAGATTAAAATGAGGATCATTCTTTTCATTGCACAATTGTTGATTGTTCATTGCATAATCCTAAGATTAATGCTAATAATGGTAACAACAGTAAAGTAAATGTAAATGTAAAAAATAAGAGTAAACGTAATGCAAGCCAAATTGCAAGTAATGATGGAGCTAAAAATTCCGGGGAGCTTAAAACTCCAAATAAATAATAATTGCAAAGACAAACTTTGCTTATAGTAAGGATAAAACCAGTGATGTAATTGTCACAAACAATCAATTCAATGCTCTGAGCACCGACGCAGCAGTCGAGGAAGAAAATGTAACCATAGTTAGAAAAATGCCGCCAATCATGGTCAAACCAAAAGCTAACTTAAATTATCTTTCTGGAGACGTTAGGAATAACTGTGGGATATTAACCATTCTATCAATTGCCACACATTGTAACAACTGTTAATTTTAATATGAAATGCGCTTTAATTTCTTAAGAATATACCTTTGACTGCCATCTACCAAATTCCTAATTAGAATCTAATGAGCAAGCATCTCCGATTGTCTTAAGATCTTGTCAATCTGATAGATTTTGGCAAGAAATCCTTCAAGAGATCATCCTCAAAATGCAAATAACCAACTTTATGAATCAAGGAGAAGCCATATAAAGGCTTTCATATGGGTCATACTCTTATTTGGATCAGCGTATTATTAAGAGGTTTGTTTCTAGAGCCATTTAATACCTCATAAATTTTAACTTTTTCTCTATGGATTTATATTTTGCATATACACTCAAGAGCCAAAACATTATGACCACCTGTCACCTTTCACTTACTTCTGTGTGTGTTCCCATCACACACAGAAGTAAGTGAAAGAATGATTCTTCAGACTCTCCAGTAGCAGTTAAATACCACTTCCACCTGATCACGTGCCTTCCACGTCATACAGGCGAGTTCATTGTAAAATGGTGGTCATAATGTTTTGGCTCTTGAGTGTACATCTGTCGGTTTACGTGTTATTTTGTTATAGATTGTAGTTAATTTTACTTTTCTAAAAATCTTTCTGAATAATTTTGTGAGATTGGAGAAAGAAAATTTATTGTTTTGTAATTAAAATATATGTGATGAAATTTATTAATTATAGTTTATTAATATTATAATCGTTTAAGTTAAAATGTTGCTGTTAAAAAAAATAAAACAATTTTAGCTTACATATCAATATTTTCTGTGAATTTTTCTGAAATTTCTAAAACTAAGAAACTATTATTTATCCTCTTATTCAATTCTAGATATTGTAATCTTTATTCCAGTAACTTAAACTTTTCAACATATCTTAAGTTTTTTTCAACATATCTTAACTTTATTTCAGGAACTTCGTTATATACATGAATATCTAACAAAACTAATTAAATAAAACAAAAATCATACAATAAAATAAGCCTATTTTAATTGTAGAAAAACATAATTGATAATTACTGGATAATTACGATTAATTAAATGTAAATTCAAATATCAAATAATAAAACTTTTAAAAAGTGACTTAAAATTTTCTGAAACTGAGACGAAATTTTAATGTTATTTCTGTAAAATTTTAATCACATTTATAGTTCTTATTTTTTTATGAATTAAAATCAATAAGAAGGTGAAAAAAAGAAATAATAATAATAAAAACTTCTAAAACTTAGAAATGAAATCAGCGTTTATTTAGTATACCATAAGAAATAAAATTCTTTTTCTTTTCATTTCTTTCCATTTTTAACAAGCGAAATAATTATGACTTAAAAATATAAATAATTCTTTTGCGACATATAATTAATTAAAGTCCTTTTTATAGCTGCATTTGAACTCTAATTTCAATGTCTGATTTATTTTACACCCACTTATTCAGTTTCGTTAGCAATCTATTTTTAAATAACATTTTGGAAACACAAAGCCAAACAAATCATTTCGACATTTTAGTCATTTGAAACTAATATTTTAAGTACGTCTTACTAATGATGTCTTTTTAAGAGAATTTCCTAGCTGGGAGCAAAGGAAATTCCAAAATAATCACTTTTATGTTAAAATACAGTTTTAATGAGGAAACCTTCGCCAGCGGCCTATTTTGGAGCCGTATCAGAAATCCTTTGAATAAATTAGTTCTTCTCAATAAATAGAATATCAAATCCTACTATTTTCAAATTCTTTGAAATACGATATATTCAAAATTTGTTTCTAGTCTGTAAGATTAAACGAACTGATGTTAGATTTCAAACGTGGATTATGGAAGAATTTTAAATCCTTTCTTTATTTCAAAGGACGTAGTTTGTTTACTCAACATTAAAATATTTTGAAAGAAATTGATTGATATTTGTGAATTAGAGAAGAAATTTTTATAATGGCTTGAACAGGTTTTACTTTGTAGTTCGTCAAAATATCGTCTCTAATCTCTCTGATATAAATATTATTTCAATTACGAGAAAGTTATTATTTGCTAATTACATCTTATGCAAAAATAATATGAAGTACTACTTTTAACTGTTTCACTTCCTTACACAAATTTCATTTTTCTATCAATGAAATAGAGTTGAAGATAATATAAAATACATTCAATTATTTCCATCGTATATTCAGTTATTTTCAACATATATTCAATTATTTTCAACATATATTCAATTATTTAAAAAAAAATTTCAATTATTTTCAAAATATATACAATTATTTTCATCATACATTCAATTATTTTCTACATAAATTAAATTATTCTCATCATATATTCAATTATTTTCAACAGAGATCCAATTATTTTCAACAAATATTCAATTAATTTCATCATATATTCAATTATTTATCATTATCCATCAATGATATTTGTCCTCATTAAAATGTGTTAATTTTTTATTTAAAAAAATTCATTTGATGTATATGGAATCCACGAAATATGTTGAGGGCTTTGGGTACTTTTCACAGTATAAAATGTATTAAAGTATTTTATTTGTAAGAGAAATTTAAAGTATTATAGCAGCTTTCTTATAATAGAAATTTCCATTATAATTTAAATTTTAATTGAAACTAAAATTTCCTTAATAAAAATTATAACATTTTATTTTCCTCTAAAAAAAATTTGATTTATTATTCCTAGTTGTATGAATCAGTATTGAAACAGCCAAACAATTGCAAAATAACCACTGAAATAATAATGCGGAAAAAATATCAGCTAATTAATATACAAGGTGTTTCAAAAGTATCTGGCAAAAATGTAAAGATAAGTAGAGAGGCTGGCGCTTGGTTCCCAGCGCTTGGTGACACATGTTTCGGGTTCAAGTCCTAGCGATGCCATAGATTGTATAGTGGCTCGGAATCCCCTTTAAACCTTATGTCCCGATTTAATATAACTGTAGAGCTTTGGGCGTAGGGCTAACAATCATACACCGTAAAAAGAAAAAAAAACATACCCTGTCTCGAAATCTGTCAACAGGCAGATGGCCTTGGTCTATCATGGGGTTGTGAAGAAGAGATAGAAAATACTGAAATAAGAAGATTTAAGTGGGTACGGAAATGTAGGTTCGAATACTTGGCGATTCGGCAGTTGCCTCAACGGAAATCACTCCCTGTACATCCTTTGAGCAGCCGCTCCATTTTCATTTGCAGTATCATACATAAAATGCATATCGGCGAGCTTCGAATTGGTGTAACGATGCATCCTGTTCCAAATACGTGCAGGGGTTTGATTAAAGTCAAAAAAGCGTTTTTACCTGCGGACCACAACCGCGGCCTCTACCTCCTCAACTCTGTATTTCCGCACCAATATTATCTGCTTATTTCCGTTCCCTCTATTTACTTTACAGTTTCGACAAATATTGAAATACCCTGTATTGTCAGCAAAATCCTATTATGCACATATGACAAACAGTATTATATTCTTTTTATTCTTCTTCATTGGCGCAACAGCCCCACGGTTGGCCAAAGCCATCTGTTTACTGGCAAATTTCGACACAGCAGATGTTTTTTTTAACGAGGTAGGGTTGCCAGGCTTACTCTCAACATTCGAGTGTCATATTACCTACGGTTTAAAGTGGATTCCGAAGCACTACAAACATTCATAGCACCACCAAGACTCGAACCAGCAACTTGTGACACCGAGCCCCAGAGCATCCATATATTACGATGTACATTTTAAGTCTTTGAATATTTAATGAAATTTGATATGATATTGACATGATTGTTCAGATTTTTAATAAAACATCAGACTTTTAACTGGGTGACAGTGTTTTTTTTTTCTCACACAACGAAAAATTATCTTTAGAATATATTACTATTTTTGGAAAATATAATAGGTACGAGAGTTTACGAGTACGAGTCTGCTATCAATATGAGTCGCATTGTTACTATTCAATAGAACCTCGATCCAGACTGTCTTTCGAAAGAAAGGCAATTAAATAATGATGAATGTAGATTAGCATTGAAGTTAACTGATTAAGTGTTACTATACATGGCATGTGTATCGATACCAAAAAATATAATAAAAAGAAACATTTTTAACTCACCAAGTTATATAGAAACAAATGAAATCGACAGCTCTGGCGCTCGGTGCCACAGGTTTCGGGTTCGAATCCCGGCGGTGCCATGGATGTTTGTAGTGGTTTGGAATCCACTTTAAGCTGTAGGTTCCGGTCTCCTATGACTGTAAGAGCGTCACGGAGCCAAAGTCAGACTTCTACCTACGGGTGCTCCCTCACAACAGAAGCTGCTTCCTTCCCCTTCAATCATGAGTACCTATAGGCTTGTGGGCTTGGCCAGCCAAGTGGGATAAGAAACAACAACAACATAATTTCTAATTTTTATTTCTGAATATATCATATATTTACCAAATATTTTCCATACAGAATCAAAATGTATAAATAAATGAGTTAAACATACCAGACAGTTTTCTCAAACAATTATTATTTAATACATAATACTACATGTCTAGACGGTAACTTAATGTAAGGAATTTTTGTCGAATTATTAATTGATGCGTAACTTTCCTTTTATCACATAATTTTAAGTATTATGGAGGATCTTATAAATAATTATGTTCATAGAGTACATTTCTTAATTAACTTTATGTTAATATTATCAGAAGTTGTACAAAATTTATTAAAAAATTATGTTACCTATGCAGGCAAATATGCTTTAGAAATTAAGAGTTATAATGAGCTATAGTACATCAACTATTTGTTCCACTTTCATAAAAATGAAATTACTATATAAATAAAAAAAGAGAATTAAAAGAATTTTTAAAAGAGAATTATGGGATGTTAAGGATTGTATTTTATGAGATATAAAAAAGTATTACTTGAATGTTAACCTTATTTAGTGACTTACTTTTAATTGTCATGAAATTTCAATGTGTTCATTTGTATGGTTATTTATTTAGTTATTCGTTTTTAGCATAGTCTTGACAATTCCGTCTTGCACTTTTATTAATAATAATAATATTATTATTATTTAGTTCTTCTTTCATATGTTTTTATGAATGTAGCAAGTAAAATTATAATAAAAATTATTTATTTTTCCTATTGAAATATGGCATCATAAAATTCTCGGTTTTGACTTATGTGTAAATGTGCATTGGTACAATAATCGTTGGTTAAAAAAAAAAAATTCAACTTGTCTCAGTGAAAGTTTTGGCGAGATAATTGGCGATGTTGGCGAAGCTTTTAAATAACACCAGGAGTTAAGCAAGAGAAACTAAGAGATTCTTCTTGAAATTTTCCCATCACTCAGAGAACATTATAGAAAATTACCATATCTGTGGCTTCTCCTTTCATGTGTTTTTATCAATGTAGCATGTAAAATTATAATAAAAATTATTTATTTTTCCTATTGAAATATGGCATCATAAAATTCTCGATTTTGACATATGTGTAAATGTGCATTGGTACAATAATCGTTTGATTAAAAAAAAAATTCGACTTGTCTCAGTGAAAGTTTTGGCGAGATAATTGGCGATGTTGGCGAAGCTTTTAAATAACACCAGGAGTTAAGCAAGAGAAACTAAGAGATTCTTCTTGAAATTTTCCCATCACTCAGAGAGCATTATATAAAATTACCATATCTGTGGCCTCTCCTTTCATGTGTTTTTATCAATGTAGCATGTAAAATTATAATAAAAATTATTTATTTTTCCTATTGAAAAATGGCATCATAAAATTCTCGGTTTTGACTTATGCGTAAATTTGCATTGATACAATAATCGTTTGATTAAAAAAAAATTCAACTTGTCTCAGTGAAACAGTTTTGGCGAGATAATTGGCGATGTTGGCGAAGCTTTTAAATACCACCAGGAGTTAAGCAAGAGAAGTAAGAGATTCTTCTTGAAATTTTTCCATCACTCAGAGAACATTATAGAAAATTACCATATCTGTGGCTTCTCCTTTCATGTGTTTTTATGAATGTAGCACGTAAAATTATAATAAAAATTATTTATTTTTCCTATTGAAAAATGGCATCATAAAATTCTCGGTTTTGACTTATGTGTAAATTTGCATTGATACAATAATCGTTTGATTAAAAAAAAATTCAACTTGTCTCAGGGAAACAGTTTTGGCGAGATAATTGGCGATGTTGGCGAAGCTTTTAAATAACACCAGGAGTTGAGCAAGAGAAACTAAGAGATTCTTGTTGAAATTTTCCCATCACTCAGAGAACATTATAGAAAATTACCATATCTGTGGTCTCTCCTTTCATGTGTTTTTATCAATGTAGCATGTAAAATTATAATAAAAATTATTTATTTTTCCTATTGAAAAATGGCATCATAAAATTCTCGGTTTTGACTTATGCGTAAATTTGCATTGATACAATAATCGTTTGATTAAAAAAAAATTCAACTTGTCTCAGTGAAACAGTTTTGGCGAGATAATTGGCGATGTTGGCGAAGCATTTAAATACCACCAGGAGTTAAGCAAGAGAAGTAAGATTAAAAAAAAATTCAACTTGTCTCGGGAAACAGTTTTGGCGAGATAATTGGCGATGTTGGCGAAGCTTTTAAATAACACCAGGAGTTGAGCAAGAGAGATTCTTCTTGAAATTTTCCATCACTCAGAGAACATTATAGAAAATTACCATATCTGATGTGTTTTTATGAATGTAGCTTGAAATTTTTCCATCACTCAGAGAATATTATAGAAAATTACCATATCTGTGGCCTCTCCTTTCATGTGTTTTTATCAATGTAGCATGTAAAATTATAATAAAAATTATTTATTTTTCCTATTGAAAAATGGCATCATAAAATTCTCGGTTTTGACTTATGTGTAAATTTGCATTGATACAATAATCGTTTGATTAAAAAAAAATTCAACTTGTCTCAGTGTAACAGTTTTGGCGAGATAATTGGCGATATTGGCGAAGCTTTTACATACCACCAGGGGTTAAGCAAGAGAAGTAAAAGATTCTTCATGAAATTTTTCCGTCACTCAGAGAACATTATAGAAAATTACCATATCTGTGTTTTCTCCTTTCATGTGTTTTTATAAATGTCGCATGTAAAATTATAATAAAAATTATTTATTTTTCCTATTGAAAAATGGCATCATAAAATTTTCGGTTTTGACTTATGTGTAAATGTACATTGGTACAATATTCGTTTGATTAAAAAAAAATTCAACTTGTCTCAGTGAAAGTTTTGGCGAGATAATTGGCTATGTTGGCGAAGCTTTTAAATATCACCAGGAGTTAAGCAAGAGAAACTAAGTGATTCTTCTTGAAATTTTTCCATCACTCAGAGAGCATTATAGAAAATTGCCATATCTGTGGTTGGAATAACAATGTTATTACACTGGTGTGCAAAACTTAAGCAACAGGTGGGGTTTTTTGTCATAACTCCACGAGAAATCATCTGAGAGACATGATATTCAGAAATGAGGGAGAGTATTATGTACGCAAAGGATGACGAAAGCATCGGCGCTGAAAAAGGAATGCAATGCATAAGGTATGGAATCAAACAAAAACAAGCTTCATTGAACGCATAGTATCGTGACTTATGATTGTCTATCCAAGAGGAAGAAAAACAAGCAGATGTTCATTAATATGAGATATACCTTCCCCTCACTGCAAAAGTTGTTTCGTACCGTCTCCACATACTGAGAACCAGATGGTGCAACATTTCTGCTGTAGGAGTGCCCATTCCTCAATCAGCATCTGCTTGAGTTGTTGTATGTTCTCCGGAGGATGTAAGCGTGCTGCAATGTATCTCCCCAAAGCATCCCACACATGTTCGATGGGATTTAAATCTGGGGAGTACGCTGGCCAATCGAGTGATTTCTTCACTTTCCAGTAGCTCCTCAACATGAAGAGTCCGATGTGGCCGTGCATTGTCATCCAAAAAAATGTAGTCTGGGCCAATGGCACCTCGGAACAGACACACATGGAGCAGGAGTACCTCCTCCCAATAGCGATCCCCGGTTACAGACCCTCTGTCAAAAACGTGGAGCTCAGTTCACCCGTTCAGCAAAATGCCTCCCCAGACAAGAACTCCAGAACCACCATAACGATGTCTTTGCTTGGGGTTACTGGGATAAAACCGTGTCCCGACCTCTGTCCAAATCAAAACGCGTCGAGAATCGCTTCTGGTACAGAACCGACTCTCATCCGTAAAGAGGACACGACTCCATTCATCAGTTGTCCAGTTTTTGTACTCTCTGCACCACTGTAAGCGGTGGCGTCGGTGGCCAACTTTCAACGGGAGGCAGCGCTCAGGACAGCGGGCGAATAGGCCCACTCTGTGAAAGCGTCTGGCCACAGTAAACCGCGACACTTGTCGCCCCGTTGCTGTACAGAGTTGCTGAGAAATGACGCTTGCTGATTGCTGTCGGCCTCTTTTCGCCTTCAGGACGATATATCGGTCCTCCCCTGCAGTTGTCTTCCTCGGGCGGCCACCACCAACTTTTCTAACAGCTGTACCTGTGGTTTGGAACGCTTTCCAAGCTCACGAAACGACACTTTTGTTGATTCGGATCTCTGCAGCTACACTGGTGACAGTACGCCCCTCCTCCAGCTTTCCGATCATTCTTCCACGAGTAAAGTCGTCCAGGTGATTTCTTCTAGCCATATTTCACGAACTCACTCACTGGCACTTGCAAGGAAATGCTGAATTGCGTCTCCGTCCTTCCTTTCATTCTACTGTTGAGCTGCGCTCGTCGACATCACGCGTTTTGTGTACACTCACGTCGCCTCCGACGTTTCGTTCCTGATATTTGCATACGCATGACGTTTCTAGTGACTTACGTGTTCATTGTACTGATCTCCAGACCTCCTCTTCTGGAATTTCATGGCTATCTGTTAAATTTTTACATTGTTGCTTAAGTTTTGCACACCAGTGTACTTTCACCAAATGAGTTGGCGTTATTATCTCAATATATATATATATATGTATATATAAACACTTTTGCTTTTTGTTTCGCTTACATTTATCATTCAGAAACAAAATATTAGATCAAAATTTTTTTGTTAATAAAACCAATGTAGTTAATAAAACTCAAGAAAAACTGAAAGAGGGCATGTTCGATGAAATATGAAAAAAATGTCTCTTCATAACCTACTTTAGTAAATTAACAGTTAAATGCATCAAATTGCATGAAGAATTTTAATGAACTTAAACCGGTCACGGATTTTACTGCATTAAAAATGTTTATAATTTATATTAAAATGGCACTTAAGCACTATAAATCAAGCTGTATAATTTCAAATACATGATTTATTTTCGAATCAACTGTTAAAACCTATGATAACAAATTGTTATACAAGTAGAGCTTTACTAGTGTATAAAAATATACAATAAATCCTAGCATATATAATGAATACGATTTGATCAAAATTATTTTTTTAGCATAAATTGTATACATCAAATTACCAGAGTATTACCAGATTGTTAAAATATACAATAAATCCTAACATATATCATGAATACGATTTGACCAAAATAATTTTCTTAGCGTAAATCGTATACAACAAATATCAAGAAAGCAAGCAATACGAAAATAAACAAAGTGTTCTGGATTTAGCTTGTACCTTTTTTTATCATACCATCATTTCACTTTTTATAACTGGAAGATATAAAAAATAGGAAGAACTAATGAGAAATCAATTGTCTTCCACATTCTGTGGGCACTGCAATCGAATCAGTGGCTCTGTTTCATTGGCAATGGAAGGGAATATTGCGGAATAGAACTGTGATATTTCTTTGGATGGTAGTTTTTATATGCTATGCATATCTCAGTCGATATACGTTTCCGGGCCGTAGTATTTTTTTGCCTCTTCTGTGCCTTCAGGGAAAAGATTTAGCTTATATTAGGAGAATAATATTCTTAGGGGATAGGTTGTGTTATTAGGAAGTCTATCTGTCTTACCATCTGTAGACAATACAATAGTGGCTTGTTTTGTAGGGTTTTTTGTATTCAAAATTATGTCATTAATAAGAAAAAATTATACACTTCAACACACAGAATTATTATTATTAATTATTTATTTATTTGTTATTTAAATAGTTGAATAAAAGTGATTAATGGAAATATTATTATTATCAATCTAGTACCTTGAAATATATTTAAATAATCAAATGAAGTGAATAATGTATTGTAATGTATTATTCGAAAAGTGCTATCAATAACTGATATATCGCATAATATATTCTTATGTTATTCTATATTTATATAATATATTTCAGTAGAATTAAAATACAATTTTTAAATATAATCAAAACCATATTATGAAATGGGAAAATAGGATTAATTATGATGGTTCAAAGTTATGTAACGTTATTTATTGTGTGTTATGTTACATACGGACCAAAATTAAAAGGGAATTAAAAAATAAAAAGAAAGATGTGACTTCAAACCTCACAGGAGAATTCTTGGCATCTACTGAGGATGCTCAGTCAGTATAAAGATGGCGCTATTGTTGCCGAAAGAAGAGGTTGCAATATAATAACATAACGCAATATAAATCTAGAACTGAGAACATTCTTAAATTTTTCATAGAAATTTACATAAACCGCCGTTAGTATTAAATTGGAACCATCTTCTAGTTTTGTCTTGCTTTATTTTCTATTACTGTTACTATAGTAAGCTCTGAAAATATTTTGTTAAACAATCTAATTTCTAAAAATGTAAAAGCTTACAGAATAACGCAAACGAACTTTTCCTTTACCATAGATTATAACAATTTTATTGTCGAAAACAAAAAGATTTACTCAGAAGTTTTGTTCTCTACGGCCTACCATCTGTATTGAAATGAATTTAATTAAGATTCATCATTTAAAAGTAAAAAAAAAATAATTACATACACACATTTTGTAAGTTTCAAAATGAATTGTTAAAAATACATTTATTTTGTAACAAATCTCCAGATAACTTCACTACTTAAACTAAAAGTTCATAATTATATTTTTTTGTTATTAGTGATTAAAAAGCCTCAATATGAACAAATAAAACAGTATTCAATCTAAAAAGTCTAAACTCAATTTTTTACCAAGAATTGTTTAAAAATAATTTTTTTATCAAAAAAGAATACAGGTTTTTTTTTAATAATTACAATAAATAAAACCTCCAAAAGTATAATTGGTCTTTTCTTTTTTTTGAACAAAGTTTTTATTACATCATCTAATTTCAATTTTTATTTCTTTTTTATTTTCTAAAGTCCTAATTAAAATGTTAACAAATATTTCAATTAGTTTTCTTTATACTTTGGACATATTGAATAAAAATAAAATAATTAATAGGGAAAAAATTATGAAATTATAAAGTACAGTGTTATCATATAAAATATTATCAAACTTTAAGTCAATTTAACTATCATGATGATTGAAATAAATTAGATTACAATGCTTAGTATTCTATGTACAAATTTAATTTTGTTGCATAAAAATATCTTAATGAAATATAAAAAAATAATTTATGGAAGATTCATCATTTAAATGTAAAAAAAAAGTAATAATTACATACACAGATTTTGTAAGTTTCAAAATAATTGCTAAAAGGACATTTATTTTTTAGCAAATCCCCAGGTAGTTTCACTCTTTAAAGTAAAAGTTAATAATGATTTTTTTTTCCTTTCTTGTCATTAAAAATCATAAATATGCACAAATAAAAGAGTATCCCATCTAAAAAGACTAAACTCAGTTTTTTCCAGGAATTATTTAAAAATAATTTGTATAAAAAAATATATAGATTTTTTTTAATAATAGATAGATAAAAATATACAGATTTTTTTTTTAAAAATAATTACATACACATATTTTGTAAGTTTTAAAATAATTGCTAAAAAGACATTTATTTTTTATCATATCCCCAGACATTTTCACTATTTAAGATAAAAGTTAATAATTATCTTTTTTTTTATGTTTTTTTTCTTGACATTTTATCATCGTTCTTTTTTATGTTTTCTTTAAAAAGTATAAAACATAAATTCACCCTAATGAAACAGTACTAGTATCCAATCTAAAAAGACTGCAAGCATGGCAAACTACAATAAATAAAACATCAAAAGGATAATTGGTCTTTTATGTTTCTTACAAAATTTTTATTACATCATCTAATTTCAATTTTTATCTCTTTAACTCTGAGGGAACATTACCGTTTGCATAAAAGACGGGTTGATTAAAAGTCCTAATTATCATGTTAACAAACCTTTCAATTAGTTTTGTTTCGACAAACAATTTTAATTACTATCTCCTTCTGGCATGCGCTGTGACTTTTTTTTTTCACAAAACATTATTACATTTAAGAAACATTGAGTTCGAAGACTGAAATATGCTTCTGGTTTTTTTTAAAGAGTTCCTCTTCTTAGGTATTTCACTCCATTAATGTTAATCATAGGCATTATTTAGGATCATTATTGTTCACGTAATTAGTTGTTAACTGCTGATTAGCATTCTTCAAGTTTTTGTCTCTAGCTATTGATTAATTGTTACAGTATAATGAGCTGGTACTGTAACAATGCCATCTTTTTTTTGCCATTTTTTTTTAAGATAATGGACTTCCTGATCGGAAGTTGATCTTAGATATTATTTAGGAATTAGTTTTCCTCAAGGGGTGTAAATAACGTAAAGGAATAAAAAAAAAGTCTATCTTCCTGTATTTTTTTACCTGTTTCCTGTGCAATGTCCGTGATCACTTCCTAAAGGACGGAATTTAGTTGGAAGTGTTGAGAATAAAAAATAAAACCTGTCCCAAGAGAGGTGATTGATTTGTTCGGAACACGATAGTTATTTTTCAATGCACTGAGAATAAATTGCATTAAACTTGTTTAGAAACACGGAAAAAAAACATAGAAGAACATGATATAAATCTATATATAACGAAATAAATAGGGAGTATTTTTCTCACGTATCCCTTCCATATACAGCAAGCATCATGATCTTGATGAATAATACAATAAAGAAATTAATTGTTGAATTTTGTATGTAGTATTGGAAAAATAACAGAAATCCCCCCACCGGGCCGAGTTGACTCAATTATGACTTACGAGTCTAGTTTGTTTTAAAAGATATGATTATGACATGTAGCAATTGCAACCTAATCTACTAGGCTTTGCAAGAAGTGATTATGATGCCTGGTATTAGCAGGAACTGAGTTTGCCCTTCTCTATACTAATTATGCAGGTTTCTGCTCTGTCTCATTTTAACGTTGATTGGCAAGATAATAAAAATAATGTTATTTTTCTTATGATCACACACCAAAATCGCAATCTGGTATACTTAATTTGAAAGAAGGTAATGTGATTACACGTCACAATTTCAACCTTGCCTACTAGTGAACCTCGGCTTTGCAAAAAGTGATTATAAAGCATGCTGTTAAACGTACTGAACTCAACCATCTCTACAATAATTATGCACGTTTATCTCATTTTATGGCTTACTTAGTTTTGAAGCAAGTTGCACACACAATGAAGTGAACACACAATGATGTTACTATGATCACACTATGTCACAATTGCAACTTAATTTACTTAATTTTGAAAGAAGTGATTATAATGCATGCTATTAGCAGACACTCAACACTCCTAAATCTACACTAATTATGTACGTTTCTACACCATCTCATTTTAGGCGTTACTTGACAATAGAAAAATAATGTTATTTTTTTATGATCATACGTCTCAATCTGGTCTACTTAGATTTGCAAGAAGTTGCTATCACACACGTCACAACTACAGCCTAGTCTACTTAACCCTGAAAGAAGTGATTTTAATGCAAATCTGATCGGAAGTTGATCTTAGATATTATTTAGGGTTTTGTTTTCCACTAGGGGTGTAAATAACAGAAAGGAATAAGAAAAAAAATAGCTTCCTGTGTTTTTTTACCTGTTTCCTGTGCTATGCCCGTGATTACTTCCTAAATGATAGAATTTAGTAGAAGCGTTGAGAATAAAAAGAAAGAAAGAAAACCTGCCCCAAGAGAGGTGATTGATTTGTTCGGATCACGACAGTTATTTTTCAATTCACTGATAATAGATTGTATTAACCTTGTATTGCTAAAAAACACGAGATGAAATAGAAGAGCCTGATATAAATCTATATATAACGAAATTAATAGGGAGTATTTTTCTCATAAGGGACTTTATATTCCATATATCACAAAAAAATCCTTGATGAGTAATACTTTTAGGAAAGAAATTAACACGCACACTTTTGTATGTAGTAGTGGAAAAATAATAGAAATTTCCCACCATACCGAATCGACGAACGAGTTTGGTTGGTTTTGAAAAATGTGATTATGATAAGTCTCAATTGCAACCTAGTCCATTCGGTTTTGAAAGATGTGATTATAATGTGGGCTACTAGAAAGAACGGAGCTGGTCCTATCTATACTAATTATGTAGGCTCCCACTTTGTCTCATTGTGGCGTTACTTGTCAGTAAAATAAAAATAATGTTATTTTTCTTATGAGCACATGTCAAAATTGCATTTTAGAATTTTTTATTATTTGCAAACTCATCCATGTTTTGATACATGTATGATTTAAAAAATTATTGAAATAAGAAGTCATGCATTTGACAGGAGTGTATAATGTGAATTATTTCGACCAGATACTTGCTGCTGATCTCATACTTGCTGATAATGTTTTCTCAGACCATATAATAAAAACACCACAGCTACAAAAAATTAAATAATAAAATAAATCAAATAACAATTAGTAAAGGAACTTGTATAATTAATTTAGTCGATGTTTATAATAGCAAACATCATTCCGGAAAATATTCTCTGATATGTACTTTATGATCAAAGAAACCCATAAAAGGTAAAATAAAAATATAATTAAAATAAATATATTTTTTTTAAATATAAAAAAGTAAAACAAAATTTTCTATTCTGGTAGTTTCTATCAATTTAGCTGAAATAATAATTTTTAATTACATATTCTGATATATGTAAATTAAAATAATATTTATAACTCTATAATAGTAATACAGCCTATAGCATCGTACAAATCTAAACTAATATATATATATTTCACAATAAAAGTCCTAACCTAATATGATTGGTGTATCCAAACACTTCTAATAAAGAAAAACCACATTTTTCAAAATTCTCACCCCCAAGGAAAACTATTAAAAAAAAAAGATAATAGTACATTTTCCCCACTTCCTCAACATTGTCGCCAAATCCAATCCATTGCCAAGTGCAGGAATCTTTAGCCAATCACATGCCAAAGAGAGACAGCCAATATAATCCTCGACCTCTTTCAAAGATTTTGTGTAAACTTCACTCTTTTGGTGGCATTTTATAAGGGCAATATATTAGAAGCCCCGGGGGCGTGAATCTCCATCCTTTGCGAGGTCAGGAAATGAATTGAGTTCCTGAAGAACAAAGCTGGCAGATGAAAAAGTTTCTCTCTTTGAAGTGAAGTGATCGGAGCGCTGTAGGGGACAGTGACAGAGACGACGAAAGGGTCCTTGACGTCACGATTGTTTAATGATTTATGAATGAGAGAGAATGGCGTGGACAGAGAAATATGTTTTAAATTCAGCTCGAATCAAGGAGGTTGATGGTGTGTCGCGAACGGAAAGGGGATGTGTTTGATCTATGAGAAGGATCGATAGTTATTTTATGTCAAGGACTCCCATCATATTTTTTGTGATTCTTCTGACTTGAAGTTGATTCCTTGACTTGATCCCTTTTTGAGTTACTTGTGAAAACTTTAAAATGATACTTTTAGAATCATCACCGAATTTACTTTTAGTTACTTAAGTAAAGTCATTTTAAGTTTAATAAGTATAAAATTAAGATAGAAATTAATTTAATTTGGAAATAAAATTGACCTTTGCACTTTGTAAGAGTATTTTAACTCTAGTGGTGGG
This sequence comes from Caerostris darwini, assembly GCA_021605075.1. NCBI lineage: Eukaryota > Metazoa > Arthropoda > Arachnida > Araneae > Araneidae > Caerostris > Caerostris darwini. Next base: position 168,408 of record BPLQ01006260.1, on the reverse strand, counting down.
TTAAAAAAGAAAGAAGGAAAAAGGAAGAGTCTTGTGTAATTATAAATTTTTTCCTGAGCATGTAACTCAGTTTTAATTATTTCGTTTTTTAAATTCACTTAAATGTAAATTCCTTTTGGAAGATTTTTTAAATTTTTAAATTTTAGTTCTGTAACTGGATGAACGAAGATTTTATTCTTCAGGTAATCTGCAGAAACAATACCTTTGCCTTTATAAAATCATTCTTGTATTTCATAAAGATGTAAATGAAGATAATTTCATGTAAATGTCGTAATTATATTTCTCGTATTTGAAGAGTATGGATAGTTAGTTCATGTGAGAAATTCTATCATATTTTTGAATTAAACAATTTGGGTACTGCATTTTGAGTTACTTTTTGAAAACTTTGAAATTATACATAAACGATTATTTATTTATTATTATTTTTGTGCTTTATTTATGTATAAGTTGATTATATGAAAAAAATTGGCAAGCGGTTAAATCAAATGTGTTGAAACAGATTAGCTTTATAGGAAATTAATTTTGAACGGTTTTGATTACAATAAAATAATATAAATTACATAATATTGGAGGAAAAATTGGATTAAAGTCCAACTTTTTATCTTTTTCTTTTCAAACTGCACGTATGCAAAAGGGATTTAAAAGTATTTACAATGAAAAAAAAATTATATATTGTCTGCTTAAGATTTTCTGAATATTTCTTGAAATATTTTTGTACGTGACAAATTATATATAATTTTTTTAAAGTTAGGGATTTTACGATTATTTTATTTTCTTAAAGGGGAAAATCATTTGGAAATTATAACCATGCTCAATAAAAGTAAGATCTGATTTACATTATATTATCCATCAGTTGAGTTATTTCGATGTATTTAATAAACAAATTTCCCTAGTGAATTCGCTATAGGTTTTTTAAATGATACCACAATTAAGAAGGAAAAGAACATTTTCTTTTTCTTTAAAAATATTTGCCCTATTTCATTGATAATTTTGCTCAAAATACAAAAAGAAGCTGACGTTTTAATCCCTAAACTTTTTTAATATACTATTTTTTATAAAATATTACAATTAAATCAATTGTAATAAAATAAACAGTACATCAAAGAAAACATATTACAAGTTATTATATATACCTAGATTCGATTAGTCCTAATTACGTATGATGAAAAGTAGAAGGCACTGGAAATCTAACTGAGAGAGCCCAACTTCAACATTGAATAAAACAACAACTAAACAACTCCTATAAGAAAGCGGGATTTTTTATTCTATGACCTAATAATTATTGATGAATTATTTGGTAGATTGCAATAATTTGTATACTCAACAACTGCAATTTTAAAAAGTGTTTCTGCAGCTAATAACATATCGTTTCAAAATACCAATGAAATAAACGATTTTTGAATTATTTCTTCGTATATTTCTTCCATTAATATGAAAGTATTTTTCTCTTTGGTGATTACAGATACAGTTAACACTAGTCTGACGGTCACAGATGCAGTTGTTAATCAATTTTACTAAATTTCTGTCATTTAATATTGGTTAATTTCCAATATAAATATTTTTCTTATACAAGCTTACAAATACTATTTTCCATGGACTGTTTATGGATCTTTGGAGCCCCGATATATTTCTTAGGATTTTATTCGTAGCTAAAACAAACAAGTTAAAAAATTAACCACATACTATTGTACTTGCAAAAACGAAAATTACCGCACAATAAATAATTTATCATTTAAATGCGATCTATTTTTCTACTATAAATACAAATAAAAGAAGGCATGAAATACTCAACTATTCGTAATTTAAGTAAGTACTTCAAATTATTTAATAAATTATTCAATTCATTTGAAAAATATGACGATTTACATGATAATCATAATCTTTAACTGCCTATCTTGTTTATTATCTTGCTATAATAATAATCATGTCTGTTATCTTGTCATAATAATAATCTTATCTATTATTTTGTCATGATATTCATTTAATGTTTCCTTTTTAATCACATAAGAATTAATAACTAAAATTATTATTATAAAATAATGTTATTACATATTTAAATACATTTGGAAATTCAATTATGGATTGAATAAAATATTATATTGAGAGTTAAATAGTTGTTTGATAAATCAGCAACCACAATATTAGGTTAAATAAGGATTAAATATTAAAATATATATTTTTTTTTGAGCTATTCTTTAAAGAGTACTATTCTGCTATTTTAGTTTATAAGCAATTAATTTTTAAATTTTTTTCCAGAATACATCTTCGCAAATATATTTTCAGTTGGCCCTTGCCTGGTAGAGAATATTTATTTTTCTACTATAAGTACAATTAATAAAAAAAAAGACATGTAAAGTTTAATAATTCGTAATTTAAGCAAGTTCGTCAAATTATTTAATAAATTGTTGAATTCGCTTGAAAAACATTATGATTTACATGGCAATCAGAATCTTTTATTGCCTATCTGGTCTATTATCTTACAATACAATTGTATCCATTTAATTTTTCGTCTTTAACTACATAAGAATTAATAAATAAAATTAACAAATAAAAAACGCATGTAATGCTTAATAATTCATAATTTATGTAAGTGTATTAAACTATTTAGTGAATTATACAATTCGCTTTAAAAATATAATCATTTACAAGATAATCATACTATTTTATAGTCTATCTTATCTATTATTTCAAAAAACAATGAAATTTATTATAATTTTTTCTTTTTAACTACATAAACATTAATAACTAAATTTATTATTACAAACTATAATGTATTTAAATATATTTGGAAATACAATTATGGATTGTGAAAAATATTATATTGAAGCTAAATGGTTTTATGATAAATGAGCTACTGCAATATAAGGATTAAATATTGAAAAATTTTTCCTGACAGCAATTCTTTAAAGAGTACTATGCTTATTATCTTAGTTTATCAACACAGTTTCATTTTTTAAATTTTTTTCCACAATACACATTCTCAAATAGATTTTCAGTTGATCCTCGCCTGGATTGTAAACTTGATTGAAATAAAATGAATACTGGGATTACTTATTTAAATAACTCTTAAGTTAAAAATAAATATAAATAAAATAAACAATCTAATCGCATTTATCTGCAAGACATCTATCTAGTGTAAAGTATACTCTACAAAAAAAAAAAAAAAAATAAACAAATAAAAATAAAATGACACCATTTGAGTTTTATTTTAAATCTATCTCTTATAATACATTTTCCAAAAAAAAAAATAATAATAAATAAATAAAATAAATGTAACATCAAAATAAAATGAATTTTTTTTAAGTCTATCGTTCCAAGATTTTGATTTAATCGCGCAAAATCATTTTTCTTCTCTCTTTGAAAGATAAAAAAAAAAAAAAAAATCTAAAATTCCTCCACTAGAAAAAAAAAAAAAAAAGGAAATGCTTTTCTCGTCAAAAGGAAAAATGAATAATATGAAAATAATAATAATACGAAAAAGAAGAAAAAGAAAAAAATACAGAGGAATAGAAGAAGAAAAAGCAGAGAAATCTAGTGCATAAAAAAGGAATCCTTCATATCCTAACGTGGAAGTCAGTGCCTTCTTTTGAGAACGGTGGCATAAAATCGATTCGCCTGATATATTGAGTTATGTAACAGAAAAGAATTTGAAGCCTATAGTACCTATTTACCCATACCCGGCCGGTCCTGGTTGGAAGGATCCTAGTTTAAGACTTCTATCTTCCGTTTACATGGCAGAGAGATTCTGAAATCTCAAGTAATTCAGTTAGAACTGTGGTTAAGGTTATTTCCTTTGGCGCAGAATGAATATTCAGTTCTGGTTGGGTTATTGCATTTGTGAACGCACAATGTTTCTTTTTAAAATATTCGAAATGATTTCTTTTTCAAACCAAATTTCTTAAGAAATTCTTTGGATAAAGTTTAACAGTTTGTATTTATGGTTGAGGTAGTTGTGAGTTTAGTACTTACTTATTCGGTAAATGTATTCGTATATACGTACCTATTCGGTTATATATAATCAGTAAATTTAAAAACCATCACTGAAATATTACTTGTTTTTTTTTCATTAATTTATTATACTTTTCCTCAATTCATTGAATTACAAAACTATTTGAATCATTTTTAATTATGTAAAAATTTTAATATTATTAATAACATCAGTAAAAAAAAAAGTAATTTGTTTTAATAAAAATATTAGAATTTTATCTCAATAGAGATATGAAATTTGAAAATGTCCAATACATGCGTTTACATCGTTTTTTTAATTTCCTGTAATCTAGATTTTTAGCCTAAGCCTGGTGGCCGAGTGATTAGAACTTTCCTGAATGCTTGTAGTGGTTCGGAATCCACTTTAAACCGTAGGTTTCTGTCTAATATGACTACAGAACTTTGAGCGGTAGATCTGACAACCTTTCGCCATAAAAAGTAAACACCTCGAGTCTCGAATTCTGCAGGACAAAGACGGGCTTGTCTCACCATGGGGCTGTTGCGTCAATGAAGGAGAAAAGGAATCTCTACTAAATCTCTACTGAAATTTTAATCCAACAAAGATAAAATTAATTTCTTTAAACAAAAATGTTTTATAATCAATTCCGATGTAATATTATTTTATGTCTGTAATATCTGTTTGCTCACACTTTGCTTTGAGTTAAGAATCCCTATTATAATTAAAGAAGAAAAAAGGTGTTATTAAGAGAGAGAGTAAAAAAGAGAAAAGAGGTGTTATTTCTTCATAAATTAAAATAAAACAGGAAAAGTGGTAAAAAATACTTATTTATAATAATTCTATCTTACTTTCAATACTAATAAGATTTTTTTAAAAAGGCAATTGGATTAAAGTGCAACTTAATCATAAGCTGATGTCAAAGATATAAAATAAAGCAATATTTACAATTACAAATCCCTTATATTCTTCATAAAAATTAAAATTATGCATAATAATAGTTTGTTCAGAAAAAAGGCATCTTGCACAACATACTAAAACATGAAAAGTGGGAAAAAGGTACTTATTTATAATAATTCTATCTTACTTTCAATACTAATCAGATTTTTTTAAAAAGGCAATTGGATTAAAGTGCTGCTTAAACATAAGTTGATGTCAAATATACAAGAAAAGTGAATTAAAGTGATACTTAAACATAAATGTCAAAGATACATGAAAATGCAATATTTACGAACAAAAATCCCCTATATCTTCATAAAAATGAAAGTTATGCATGTTAATAATTTGTTCAGAAAAAAAAAAAACTTTGAAATCCTACACAACATGAAGAATCAATTTTATATTTCCAATTTCTATAAGCACATACTACATACAATAAATACCATATCGAGCATGTCATTAAAATTAATTAATAGGACGCTTTTATTATGCAGCGATACTAAACAATATATGTCCTTGATTAGCCCTCAACAAAATACCGGTAGCCTAAGCAGATTTGTAATTTCACTTAAACCCATTACTATATACTTCACTATCTAATCCACTCTTCCTGTTTTAAGCTCTGCAGGTACATCCAGAACAATCCGTCACCACTCAAAACTGTGACAGACTATACAATTAGTAGTAAATACCACCGCCTGGCTCCCATTACCCGGGTGGCACGTTTAACTGCAATTCAATTTTACAGTTTCTCACTTTGCAGCGGATGCAGAGTCATTAGAATGGCAAACCCTTTCCCTACCATGATCTCTCGACTAATTATGGCTTCGTACATGCCAGGGGATGTTTATATGGATTTATATCTATATAGCCCTACGCAGAGAGGAGATGGGTCTGCCTTCTACCTGCTTATATTGACCATGCTTGAAGAGTGGACTGAAACTAACGATGGAGGTTGGATACTTAGTGGCTATACTGTTGTTCTGAAGTATACTAAAAGAGGGTGTTTTGATGTCAGTGTTTCTCCAAAAATTGGAATTAATTAGTGGATGGTGATATTTTGTTTTAGTTGTGGAAAGTTGGTGGAAAATTCTGAGAGTTCTTAGCTGATTGAAATTTATGACCATAATTAGTCTTTCATTCATGATTAATAAATGGATAAATACGTAAATAATACGTATATCTTCAAAGAAAGGCCCATTAAAAATAATTTGAATACATCTCTATAATAAATTAGAATGCATAAAAAATGTTTATCAACAATCACACTAAAATGAATTTAGTTATTATTATTTGACAATGGTAACTTATTATTAAACAAAATACATCTATTTATTATGTTTTTGGATAAAGCAACGAATATTTCTGTAGTTTATAAATTTTTCTGAAGTCGTGATTCAATATGTACATTTATTAAATATTAATTAACATCATATTAAATAATAAATGGTAATTTCAATAAACATTATATAATAAAAGATAATTATAAGAAATGATAATATATATATTTAATTATTATTATAATAAAATAATAACTTATTACAAAACAAAATCTACTTGGCTATTACGTTTTCGGATGAAGCAACAAGTTTTCTTTAGTTAATAAATTTTTCTTAAGTCATGATTCAATATGTATTGAAAGTGCGTTAAACCTTAATTAAGAACATCATATTAAATAATAAATCATAATAATAAATATTAAACGATAATATATAACAAATGACAATTATAATAAATGATAATAAATAATAAATGACAATATATATATATATATATATATATTTAGTTTTCATTATCTGGCAATAATAACTTATTCTAAAACAAAATCTATTTGGTTATTATGTTTTTGGATGAAGCAACAAACTTTTTTTAGTTAATAAATTTTTCTTTATTATGAATCGATATGTGATTAAAGTATGTTAAATCATAATTAACATCATATTAAATAATAAATCATAATAAAAAAAATAACTGATAGTATATAACAAATGAGAAATGACATTATGTATATTTGGTTATTATTCTATGACAATAATAACTTATTATAAAATAAAATCTACATATTTATGTTTTTGGATGAAGCAACAGACTTTTATAGTTAATAAATTTTTCTTAAGTTATGATTCGATATGTACTTAACGTATGTTTAATTAACATCATATTAAATAATAAATCTTAATAATAAATAATAACATATAATAAATGATAATTAATAAATAATAAATGATAATTATATAATAGCATTTTTATTAATGTTTACTAAAAATATCAGATAACTTATTCATAAATAAGCTGCATTAAAAATTATCTGAACCTTTATTATTATTTTTTTGGTAATTTAAAATCTGACAATGTAAAAAAAAATTCAGTTTGCAATTCGTTTCCTGCCATAATATCACTACTGTTTATGATTTCAAACATGCCAGAGGTAATTTATATTACCAGACTATTTGACCTTTTAAAAAATTGGTTATTCATGACGATAGGTATTTTGTAGCAAGAATATTATTTCATGTCAACCTATTTTAAAGAGTTGAAATTAATTAGATGATATGATATTTTATTTACTTTAATAATTACAGAAATTCGGATTTCAAAACGTTTTAAGTAATAAAGTAATTTTGTTGATTAAGTTTTCATATCTATCAAAATCTATATATATATATATTATCATTTATCATTTATTATAATTATTATTTATTATATATTATCCTTTATTACTAAACTGTTTTGAAATAAAAATTAATATTGTGATTTTTCCAAACTATGATAAAATATAAATTATTTATTAATAATATGCCAAATACGTTGATCACATATTATTCACATGATAATTTTTAAATTTAAAAATATTGCAAAGATTTTTCAACGTATTTTGACTTGAATATTACATATTTTTATTTTGTTTTTAAATTAGTATTTTATCTCTATTAATGTATATAAAATACTTAATCAGAATAAAATATTAAGAAATTATTTTGCTAGTATTTTCAAATTTTAACAAAAATATTTCTAGATAAACTATATAAAAAATTCTGTCAAAAAATAATAGCGTTCTATAAAACATATATAATTAAAATAATTAATATAATCTATAATATAATAGTATTATACATAATATATAATATAATAATAAATCAATATAATATATAATCTATAATAAAAATCTATATATTTTTAATATTTTAAAATTGCTTCAATAATTTTGAAATTACTTCTACAGAATAAAATATCATTAGAATGGAAGACACATTTTCTATCAAAGCTGTTAGTCTAAATTTTCTATGATAAATCCCAGGAAATATTTATAATGTATTCATATCTATGTTAACTTTCACATAAATACATATCTTGATAATACATATCTTAATTAGTATTTCCTCTGTGGGTGTGAGATTTATTTGGGTTCTATCTAACTTTGTTGACTTAGTTGAAAGGGAGACAGAAACCAACAATGGAGTTATATATTTAGTAGCGGTTTGGTTTGAGTATGATGAAATGTTTGTAAGGAGGAATGGCAGATTCTTTGAAGTCACTATTTTCCAAAAGTTGGTGGATTATAAAATGAAGTATTATTCCTTTTTAACTTGTATTTCTTAACATTAACGAAATACAAGTTAAAAAGGAATAATACTCCAAATAAATTAAAAGATCTTTTACTTAAACTATTTAATATTTTCTTATCGCGCTTTGCTGTTTAATTAAGTATTTCAAAATTTAATTTTTGACTGATTCCTTTGTTTAATAAATTATTTTATACGATTCTTATAATTAAGGGTTTAATTTATATTAATATAAATTAGTACTGCAGCTTTTGTTAATTAAATTGCTTACTTATTATCCATTGCATATTTTTCTGTCACATTCTATCAGAAAAGTAAATTTTGATCTTTTTTATTAAAAGAAAGATTTAAGATTTAAAGAAATGATAAGATATAATTTACTCTTTGAGAAAACACGTACTAGTGAAAATTCAATTCGTGTAACAATATTTGATAAATATGAAAAACCTAAAAAAATTACAAGTTAAAAGAACTAATCCTTAAAATGAATTAGAAAATAATTTCTTTTATTTAAAATATTTAATATTTTCTTATCGAGCGTTGATATCTAATTAAATATTTCTACTTTATTTTTTGACTGAATCTTTTACCCAATTAATTATTTTATATGATATTTATAATTAAAGATTTAACTTACATTAAAATAAATTATTACTGCCGTTTTTGTTAATTAAATCTCACATTTAAAATCCAATGCATATTTTTATGTCACACGTTATCAAAAAAGTATATTTTGATTTTCTTCGTTTTAAGATTTGAAGAAAGAATTAGATATAATGCCTGGTGAAAATTCGGTACGTACTGGTGAAAATTTAATTCATGCAGAAAATATTTGATAAATATGAAAAACGTTAAAGAAATAATACTCCAAATGAATTAGAAGAAAATGTACCTTTTATTTAAAATATTTAATATTTTCTTATGGAGCATTGATATCTAATTAAAAATTTCTACGTAATTTTTTTGACTGAATCTTTTGTTCAATGAATTATTTTATACGATCTTTATAATTAAGAATTTAACTTATATTAATAGTAGAATGACTTACAATATCACTACAGTACTCATTATATATTATATAAATTAGTACTGCAGTTTTGTTAATTAAATTTAATATTTAATAGCCAATACATATTTTTTCTATCACATGTTATCAGAAAAGTATATTTTTAATTTTATTCGTTCCTAAAATTTAAAGGAAAGATGAGACATAATTTAATCTTGGAGAAATTTTGGGCTACTTCTTTTAAATCTTGACTCATCAAGATAACATTAAAATAAAATTATTAACCATGCATTTAATCTAAATGTTGATAATATTTTAATTTATTACATCAATTGAATACTTGAATATGAATATTGGAACTTGCAGTGTGCAGGTTGGTCAACCAGAATGTAACTGGGTGTGGCTGAGTTGAGATACTTGCACAGGTTGGAGAACTCTCACCTTTATTTGCACACGCAAAATCACCACACACATACAATTAGGCACACGTAATATTTAACACATTTAAAGGCAGATAATAGTAGATTTGTGGAAGGATACCACTTTTAAGCTGAAAACCCGAAACTCAGATATGCGCAGAGAGCGCTAAATATACTTCCTTCCTGAGTGAGAGTCTGTGGACCAATTAATATGCCGGGATGGGATAAATATATTTCCTCTCGGGTGAGAATGTTGAGACCATTTCTGTAGAGCACCAAAGGTGAGTGCTCTTGCCAGTGTGTAGGAGGAAGCACTGTTACAAACTTCATTAAATAACGTAACATAAGATGTTTTAAAATTACACTATACTGAATCTTTCTGCGGTTGTTTATTTGCCTTATTAATTTCTTATTATAAATTGTTTAATTTCTTTTAGGATATTTAATTTATTTTAACTTGATTTTTTTTTTTTTTTTTTTTTAAATATTGTTATTATTTTATTACTTTTAACTCAAATATTTTTACGACATTGAAACTTTTGTGCCAATAATTAGTTAATTTTTTTTGCTATTATTTATTAGATGATGGTTATTTAAAAACATATTTTTAAGAAAAGCTTATTTTTAAAATTAAAATAAATAAAGTATATTATAAACTTATTTGCTCTTTAAAGAAAAAAAAAATTAATATTTTATAATCTATAACTTGGATTTCAAACGTATTTTCAACTTTTCTTTATTCTTATTTTTTTTTCACAGTATGTATAGTACTGGTTAATTTTTCTCTGTAGAAAATAAGAAATAATTATAAAAGTAATGATTTTAAAAAAATTCTAACCAATCAGTTTTTAGAGAAATGTGCTTAATAATTTAGAAAGCAATTATAGAACTATTTGAAAATAAACTGTTCATATCTCTTTAATAAAATTTTTACAAAATATAATTGCAGAATTAGTTTGCTTATTGTATAAATTAATATATATATATATATATATATATATATATAAACTCAATAATTAATAAAGTAAATGTTTATTTTGTCAATGATACAGATTATAAATACATAGTAAATGATACAGAATACAGTTACATAGTAAATGATATAGATTATAATTACATTGTAAATGATGCAGATTACAACTACATCTTAAATAATACAAATTACAGTTAATTAGTAAATGATATAAATTGCAGTTACTTAGTAATTAATACAGATTATTGAAAGCAATAAATTTCTTTGCAATTACATTGAAAGCAGTAAATTTCTTTACAATTACATTGAAAGCAGTAAATTTCTTTGCAATTACATTGAAAGCAGTAAATTTCTTTGCAATTACATTGAAAGTAAATTTTCTTTGCAATTACATTGAAAGCAGTAAATTTCTTTACAATTACATTGAAAGCAGTAAATTTCTTTATCATCACATTGAAGCATTGAAAGTAAATTTCTTTGTAATTGCATTGAAAGCAGTAAATTTCTTTGCAATTACATTGAAAGCAGTAAATTTCTTTACAATTACATTGAAAGCAGTAAATTTCTTTGCCATTGAAAGCACATTGAATTACATTGAAAGTAAAATTTCTTTGCAATTACATTGAAAGCAGTAAATTTCTTTGCAATTACATTGAAAGCAGTAAATTTCTTTGCAATTACATTGAAAGCAGTAAATTTCTTCCATCAAACATTGAAAGCAGTAAATTTCTTTGCAATTGCATTGAAAGCAGTAAATTTCTTTGAAATCATGATTAACTGCTTATATTTTCTCCAGGAAGCCAATGTTCTCCTTCACTTTTAGTGAGGCGTTCGTGTTGGTGGGTTTCTACTGGTTATAAAACCTAACATTGTGGTAATCTAACAATGTAAGACGATTTAAGTAATTATCTAAATCATCTACAGTATAAGAGACTATGCTTTGTGTAGAGCACGTTCTATAAAATTATATTTTAGTATCTGAGGAAACGAAACCTTAGGTAGCTCACAATACTCTCCGATGTACCGTAAAAAAAAAGTTCATGATATTGTTGTTCCTGTTTCTAAATGTTTCAATATAATATTTTTTTAAATTATTTTTTTGTAAATAGGTTTATTATTAAATTTATAGTTCATGCCATAAATAAAACATGCATAAATATTTTTCAAATGTTCTAAACTATTTTCAACAACAAAAAAATAATACGATAGCGTTAAGACTTAGTTTTTTAACATCTTACTGTGAAAAATATATTATAAGGTTATGTCTAGTAAGACCTTTAAGTCACTCAAACTAGAATAACTTCTCGCATATTAACAATTACTTAAATATTCCACTTTCGAGAACAGTCACTTGTTACTTCTCAGTACGCTAACTTTCCAAAACCAGCTAATTCTTCAACTGGGAAATCTACATTACATTTCTAAAATACCTCAGCATATCTTCACATTCCAGATTTGAATTATGATTTGTTAGCGGCATATTTCTGTGCTTTTAATGATTTTGGCAACAGAACCAGAACAACTCTGTCTGCTCTGGAAAGGCAAAAGGAAAGGGGGGGGGCAGCGGCATAGATAATTAGGGGTGCTTGCCTTCCACCGAAACAATGCCCACCTTCCCTTCATTTCCGGTCTCTCCCCAATTATTTTTAATTTAAGCTTCCCCTTTTGAGAAACGTGCGGAATTGGAAGCCCCCTGGCTACCGAACTCACGGTAGCCGAACAAAGTTTAACAATCTTTGTTGTGCGCTTTTCGGAACGGCAAGAATTGACAAGCCGTCGCGTCTCTTTCTGTGTGGCAGAGTGCGAGGATCATTTACGTCTTGTTATCGGAGTGCCGTTTCTGTTTTAGGAACAGAGATAATTGAAAACGGTGCATGTGACCCCAGTAACACCTTGCACATTTTGAGAGGAAAATTGCTTTTGATTCTAAGTGTGATTAAGGTTTTGTGTTTTATAATTACAAAATGAATGGTAAAAATGCTGCTGAAGTATATTATTTGTCGAAATGTATTATGCGTACCAAATTCGGATTAATAACTAATACTTCAAAAATAGAAAAAGTCTTGTCATAAATCTATACAATAATGGGTTCAACATAAATTAAATTTATTGCGATATTATACTATAAGATATTGTAACGGACAAATATTATAACTTCAATCAGTCTGACAATGTATTAAAAAATTGTAGCTTCAAAGGAATATCACTTGAGGCCAGTATCATTCTTATAAATTGATAACCACAAACAATATCATTCTTACCACTTGATCACCCCCGTCAATATCATTTTTGCCTTTTTGTCAATGTCCATACTACCACTAGATTACTAAATACGATGCTTTTATCACATGATCACAACCAAAAAAAATTTTCTCTTTCAACTTCATTCCTATCACTTGATAACCACAAACAATATCATTCTTGCTATTGGATCACCATCATTAATATCATTTTTGTCTCTTGCTCAATGCCCTCCTTGCTATTTGACCGCCCCCAAAAATTACCATTTTTATCACATGGCCACTATCTAAAATATTCTTTCCATCAACGTCATTCTTATCACTTGATAACCACAAACAATACCCTACTTACCAGCAACAATCTCGTTCTTGCTATACGATCACCACCATTCATATAACTTTTGTCTCTTGATCAATGTCCTCCTTGCCACTTGATTGCCACCATAGATAACATTTTTGTAGAGATCATGCTTTGTATAGATGACGTTCTACAACATGATATTTCAGTATCTGGGGAAAATACACCTTAAGTAGGTCACAATACGCTCCGATGTACAGCAAAAAGATAATTTCATAAAATAGTAGCTCCTGTTTCTGAAATGTTTCAATATAATAAATATTTTAATTATTTTTTGTAAATATGTTTATGATTAAATATAATTTATGCCAGAAATAATACATATATAAATATTTTTCAAAGCTGTGAACCATGTTTTTTAATAATAAAAAACTATAAGATAATGTTAAGATGGGACTTTTTTATATCACACGGAAAAAAAAATATTATAAGGCTAAATTTAGAGGGACCTCTGAGTCGTTCAAACTGGAATAACTTCTAACATATTAACAATTACTAAATATTCCACTTTCGAGAATAGTCACATGTTACTTCTCAGTACGCTAACTTTCCAAAACCAGCTAATTCTGCAACTGGCAAATCTACATTACATTTCTAAAATTCCTCAGCATACATATCTTGACATTCCAATTTTGTATTATGATATGTTAGCGGCATATTTCTGTGCTTTTAATGATTTTCACAACAGCATCAGAACAACTCTGTCTGCTCTGGAAAAGCAAAAGCAAAGTGGGGAACAGCGGCCTAGATAATTAGGGGTGCTTGCCTTCCAACGGAACAATGCCCACCTTCCCTTCATTTCCGGTCTCTCCCCAATTATTTTTAATTTTAGCTTCCCGTTTTGAGAAACGTGCGTAATTGGAAGCCCCCTGGTTACCGAACTCACGGGCGACGAACAAAGTTTTGCAATCTTTGTTTTGCACTGTTCGGAACGGCAAGAATTGACGAGCCACCGCCGTGTCTTTCTGTATGGGAGAGTGCGAGGATCCTTTACGTCTTGTTATCGGAGTGTCAGTTCTCTTTTAGAAGCAGAGATAATTGAAAACGGTGCTTATGACCTTGCACAGTAACACCTGGCACATTTTGAGAGGAAAATTACTTTTGACTCTAAATGTTATTAAGTTTTTGTGTTTTATAATTGCAGCATGAATGATTAAAATGCTGTTGAAGTATATTATTTGTCGAAATGTATTATGCATACCAAATTCTGATGAATTATATCTTAATAATTATGTATTAGTTATTCATGATTAATAACTAATACTTCAGGAATGGAAAAAAAATTCAGGAAAAATTTGTATCAAGTCGGATTCAACATAAATTAAAAATATCGAGGTATTATACTATAAGATAATGGAACGGTCAAATGTTATAACTTCAATCAATATGACAATTTATTAACAAATTGTAGCTTAAAATATATATCAATTGAGACCAGTATCATCCTTGCCACTTAATCACTACAAACTTTAACATTCTTACCACTGGAACATTACCATCAATATCATTTTTGTCACATGATCAATGTCCTTCTTCTCACTTGATTACCACCAACGATACATTTTTTATTGCATGGTCTCTATTGAAATATTCTTACCATCAACGTCCTTCTTACCACTGGAATATCACGAACAATATCCTACTTACCACCAATAATCTCGTTCTTGATCTATGATCACCACCACTAATATCATTTCTGTCACTTGATCAATGTCCTCCTTGCCACCATAGATACCATTTTTGTCGAGATCATGCTTTCTATAGATGACGTTCTACGACATGATATTTTATTATCTGGGTAAAATACACCTTAAGTAGTACACAATACCCTCCGATGTACTGCAAAAGGAAGTTTTACGAAATTGTTGGCCCTGTTTATGAAATGTTTCAGTATAATAAATATTTTAATAATTTTTTGTAAATATGTTTATCATTAAATTTATAATTCATGGCAGAAATAATACATGTGAAAATAATTTTTAAAGCTCTGTATTATTTATTTAATAACAAAAAATTATAAGATAGTGTTAAGAAGGCGGTTTTTCAATTTGTATTATTAATTGACACTCTTCCTATATATATTTATATATCTTGTTCAAATTTTCAATCGGTAATAAAATAATTTTTATTCATCCACTCAAGTTGAAATACTTGTAGATAAGTGATTGACACTGGATGTTAATGCAGTTTTTTTGGATATTAATTCATTAATTAAATTAAATTAATAAATTTTAGTTTTATTTGGGAGAAAAAATTTCTCTTATATAAGATATAAATTTAGGAACAAATACCCTCAGTGGCGAAGCGTGTAGATCATTGGAAAAGAATTTCTGTTTTGCCATTTATTATTGGGATTATGTGATATGTCTATAGATATTTATATTAATTGTAATTATTTAATAAAAAGGTAATTAAAACAAAGTTTTCTTTGTTGACCTCAGTAGGAATTGAATTAATTTTTTTTATATTACTTGTTTAACATCTTACTGTGAGAAAATATTGCAAGGTTATAATTAGCGTGGCCTTTAAGTCACTCAAACCGGAATAATTTCTAGCATATCAATAATTACTAAATATTCCACTTTCGAGAACAGTCACTTATTACTTCTCAGTACGCTAACTTTCCAAAACCAGCTAATTCTTCAACTGGGAAATCAACACTACATTTCTAAAATACCTCAGCGTATCTTCACATTCCAGATTTGTATTATGATTTGTTCGCGGCATATTTCTGTGCTTTTAATGATTTTCGCAACAGAACCAGAACCACTCTGTGTGCTCTGGAATGGCAAAAGGAAAGGGGGGTGGCAGCGGCCTAGATAATTAGGGGTGCTTTCCTTCTTCCGAAACAATGCCTACCTTCCCTTCATTTCCGGTCTCTCCCCAATTATTTTTAATTTAAGCTTCCCCTTTTGAGAAACGTGCGGAATTGGAAGCCCCCTGGCTACCGAACTCACGGTAGCCGAACAAAGTTTAACAATCTTTGTTGTGCGCTTTACGGAACGGCAAGAATTGACAAGCCGTCGCGTCTCTTTCTGTGTGGCAGAGTGCGAGGATCATTTACGTCTTGTTATCGGAGTGCCGTTTCTGTTTTAGGAACAGAGATAATTGAAAACGGTGCATGTGACCCCAGTAACACCTTGCACATTTTGAGAGGAAAATTGCTTTTGATTCTAAGTGTGATTAAGGTTTTGTGTTTTATAATTACAAAATGAATGGTAAAAATGCTGCTGAAGTATATTATTTGTCGAAATGTATTATGCGTACCAAATTC
This sequence comes from Caerostris darwini, assembly GCA_021605075.1. Lineage (NCBI taxonomy): Eukaryota > Metazoa > Arthropoda > Arachnida > Araneae > Araneidae > Caerostris > Caerostris darwini. Next base: position 151,693 of record BPLQ01006260.1, on the reverse strand, counting down.
GGATTAATAACTAATACTTCAAAAATAGAAAAAGTCTTGTCATAAATCTATACAATAATGGGTTCAACATAAATTAAATTTATTGCGATATTATACTATAAGATATTGTAACGGACAAATATTATAACTTCAATCAGTCTGACAATGTATTAAAAAATTGTAGCTTCAAAGGAATATCACTTGAGGCCAGTATCATTCTTATAAATTGATAACCACAAACAATATCATTCTTACCACTTGATCACCCCCGTCAATATCATTTTTGCCTTTTTGTCAATGTCCATACTACCACTAGATTACTAAATACGATGCTTTTATCACATGATCACAACCAAAAAAAATTTTCTCTTTCAATTTCATTCCTATCACTTGATAACCAAAACAATATCATTCTTGCTATTGGATCACCATCATTAATATCATTTTTGTCTCTTGCTCAATGTCCTTGCTATTTGACCGCCCCCAAAAATTACCATTTTTATCACATGGCCACTATCTAAAATATTCTTTCCATCAACGTCATTCTTACCACTTGAAAACCACAAACATTATGCTACTTACCACCAATAATCTCGTTCTTGCTATATGATCTCCACAATTCATATCATTTTTGTCTCTTGATCAATGTCCTTCTTGCCATTTGATTGCCATCATAAATACCATTTTTGTCGAGATCATGCTTTGTATACATGACGTTCTACGACATGATATTTTATTATCTGGGGAAAATACACCTTAAGTAGGACACAATACCCTCCGATGTACAGCAAAAAGAAAATTTCATGAAATTGCTGTCCCTGTTTCTGAAATGTTTCAACAAAATAAATATTTTAATTATTTTTTTAAATATGTTTATGATTAAATTTATAATTTTAGCCAGAAATAATCCATATCTAAATATTTTTCAAAGATGTGAAAATTTTTTTTAATAACAAAAAAATATAAGATGATGTTAAGATGGAACTTTTTTAATATCATACCGAAAAAAAAATGTTTCAAGATTATATCCAGCGGGACCTCTGAATCATTCAAACTGGAATAACTTCTAGCATATTAACAATTACTAAATATTCCACATTCGAGAACAGTCACATGTTACATTTCAGTACGCTACTCTCCAAAACCAGCTAATTCTTCAACTGGGAACTCTACATTACATTTCTAAAATACCTCAGCATATCTTCACATTCCAGATTTGTATTATGATTTGTTCGCGGCATATTTCTGTGCTTTTAATGATTTTCGCAACAGCACCAGAACCACTCTGTGTGCTCTGGAAAGGCAAAAGGAAAGGGGGGTGGCAGCGGCCTAGATAATTAGGGGTGCTTGCCTTCCTCCGAAACAATGCCCACCTTCCCTTCATTTCCGGTCTCTCCCCAATTATTTTTAATTTAAGCTTCCCCTTTTGAGAAACGTGCGTAATTGGAAGCCCCTTGGCTACCGAACTCATGGGCGCCGAACAAAGTTTCGCAATCTTTGTTGTGCACTGTTCGGAACGGCAAGAATTGACAAGCCGCCGCGTCTCTTTTTGTGTGGGAGAGTGTGAGGATCCTTTACATCCTGTTATCGGAATGTCGGTTCTGTTTTGGAAACAGAGATAATTGAAAACGGTGCATGTGAAATTGCACAGTAACGCCTTGCACATTTTAAGAGGAAAATTGCTTTTGATTCTAAGTGGGATAAAGGTTTTGTGTTTTATAATTGCAACAAGAATGATAAAAATGCTGCTGAAATATGGTATTTGTCAAAATTTATTGATTGTAATAAATTATAATTAATAACTAATATTTCAAGAACAGAGTCGTAACGTATGTAACGTCGTATATGCCGTAACAGATTCAATATAAATTAAATTTATTGCGCTATTATATTACAAGAAATTTTAACGAACAAATATTATTTTTTTTTCTTCTAATGCAGCCGGCAAATAGACCGTGATCTTCGCCATAAGGGCTGCACCGATGTTACTCACTTTGAATTACCCAGTGGGCGCGTGCAACTTGATGTTAAGCCAAGGACGCGGAGTAACAATGCCCCCGCAACGCTCTACGATCCTATTAGGACCGTGACCTACGGCTTAAATTGGATTCGGACAAATATTGAAATATTTTTGCATCACCGTCCGTTCTTACCACTGGACGTCACGAACAATTTTTCTCCCTAGCGCGCATGCTCATAGGAAACTCAGCATGCACGCTAGGGAGAAAAAGCTAACGGACGTCCTACGGTAACTAACGTACGGTATGCAAAAACTCTCTATTATAACTTCTATAATATTATAGTTTATTAACAAATTGTAGCTTCAAATCTATATCACTTGAGACCAGTATCATGCTTGCCACTTCATCACCACAAGTTTTAACATTCTTATCCCTTGAAAATTACCATCAATATCATTTTTGTGACATGATCAATGGTCCTTCTTGCCACTTGATTACCACCAACGATGCCTTTTTTTTATCACACGGTCACTATTGAAAATTATCTTCCCATCAACGTCATTTTTACCACTTAAAAGCCACAAACAATATCCTGCTTACCACCAATAACCTCGTTCTTGCTATATGATCACCACCACTAATATCATTTTTGTCTCTCGATCAATGTCCTCCTTGCCACTTGATTGCAACCATAGATACCATTTTTGATCGAGATCATGCTTTGTATAGATGACGTTCTACGACATGATATTTTAGTATCTGGGGAAAATACATCTTAGTAGGACACAATACCCTCCGATGTACAGCAAAAAGAAAATTTCATGAAATTGATTTTTCTGATTCTGAAATGTTTCAATATAATAAATATTTCAAATATTTTTTTGTAAATATGTTTATGATTAAATATAATTAATGCCGGAAATAATCCATATATAAATATTTTTCAAAGCTGAGAACTATTTTTTTTAATAACAAAAAAACTATAAGATAATGTTAAGATGGGACTTTTTTAATATAACACCGAAAAAAAATATTAAATATTACTTTGAGTCATTCAAACTGGAATAACTTCTAGCATATTAACAATTAATAAGTATTCCACTTTCAAAAATAGTCACTTGTTACTTCTCGGTACGCTAACTTTCCAAAACCAGCTAATTCTTCAACTGGCAAATCTACATTACATTTCTAAAATTCCTCAACATATCTTCGCATTCCAAATTTCTATTATGATTTGTTAGCGGCATATTTCTGTGCTTTTAATGATTTTCGTAACGGCACCAGAACAACTCTGTCTGCTCTGGAAAAGCAAAAGCAAAGTGGGGAACAGCGGCCTAGATAATTAGGGGTGCTTGCCTTCCAACGGAACAATGCCCACCTTCCCTTCATTTCCGGTCTCTCCCCAATTATTTTTAATTTAAGCTTCCCCTTTTGAGAAACGTGCGTAATTGGATGCCCCTTGGCTACCGAACTCATGGGCGCCGAACAAATTTTCGCAATCTTTGTTGTGCACTGTTCGGAACGGCAAGAATTGACAAGCCACCGCGTCTCCTTCCTTTACATCTTGTTATCGGAGTGCCGGTTCAGTTTTAGAAACAGAGATAATTGAAAACGGCGCCTGAGACCTTGTACAGTAACACCTTGCACATTTTGAGAATAAAATTGTTTTTGATTCTAAATAGGATTACGGTTTTGGGTTTTATAATTACAGCATAAATGATAAAAGTGCTGCGGAAGTATTGTATTTGTCAAAATGTATTATTCGTACCAGTTAATTAATAACTAATACTTCAAGAATAGAAAAAGTCTTCTGATAAATTTATATCATACTGGATTCAACATAAATTAAAAATTTTAACGAACACATATTGTAATTTTAATTAGTCTGACAATTTTCTAACGAATTGTAGCTTCAAATAAATATAACTTGAGACCAGTGTCATTCGTGCCCTTTTATCACCACAACATGATAATCCCTGTTACCCCTTGATCCCCATCAATATCATTTTTGTCACAGGATATGAAAAATATTATTTCCATCAAAGTCATTCTTACCACTTGATAATCACAAACAATATCCTTCTTACCACTTGATAATCATAAACAATATCCTTCTTGCCGCTTGATAATCACAAATAATATCCTTCTTTTACACTTGATAACCACAAACAATATCCTCATACCACTTGATAACCACAAACAATATCCTCATACCACTTGATTACCACAATCAATATCATTTTTGCCTCTTTCAATTAATGTCCTTGTCATTTGATTTTCACCAACGATACCTTTTTTATGACATGATCACTATCAAAAATATTCTTTCCATCAAATTCCTTCTTACCACTTGATAATCACAAAAGAATGTCCTTCTTACAACTTGATGACCACTATCAATAACAGTTTTACCTCTTGATCAACGTCCACCTTGTCACTTTACTACAGCCAAAGATACCGTAAGACATAGGGCGCAAAACGGAGAAGTCTGACATTACCCCACCCGTTAATACCCCCCGGGCAATGGGTACCCATTTTAATCACTTTTACGACATGCATGGACTACAATGGGGTTATCTAATCCGTAATTCTAATCCGGTCCCACGCATGGCATTGTTTACTTAACTTCCTTTATTGTTTTTTTTTATTTAAAGAAGTTTTGAAATGATGAATACTTTCTTCAGCTGATGAATTATTCCTGCAATTGATGAATGCTTTCCTGAACTTAAAAATAGTCGTTGTATTTTTATATAAAAGGCAACTTAATATGCTTTCTCAAAAAATAATTTCTGAAATAATATCCATTGAAAAAGATTAATTTTGTAATTTCAGAAATGGATAATTATATTCCGCAGTCTAATAATACATAGGCAATTTTAACCACCATAAGAATAAATTTTTTTTAGTCATTTATTTAGTGTTTATGTTATTAAAGAGTCAAACAAAAGTCACACTATATCATTATTACAATGTGTCAAATAAATATACCCATCTTGATGAGATAACTGTTTAATTTAAAATAATAACACAGCATTTGACAGATTGTTTCTAAACGTCAATATAACTTCTGCGTCATTACAAAATGCCACACTATTTAAGATTAAAAAGAAATTATTGACCTTTCTTCTTAAAAATACTTTAAACAGTTTAGAGAAAGGCAATAGTCAACTAACAAATGAAAAATGACATTGGGATAAAAAAAAAATGTTGGAGTGTAGGGTGGGGTGTTCAAAATGTGGAAAAATAAATGAGCAATATAAAATCGATTCACTATCAGATAACAAAATCTGTTCATCCTTTTCTAAGAAAGAATAATTGCGACAACAACTCGACTCTCCGTGAGGGCAGATGAAATTATTGATAAAAATCTGCGGACACAAATAGAAAAAAAAAAAGATTGGCAAGAGAAACAGTGAAACAATCACAAGGGATATTATCTTCCGCCATATTTGGTCATCATTTCTATTTAAACGGATTTCAGAACTTGTCCATTAAAAAAATTCCCTCAATATGTTTTAATTTATTACAATATTTTTGATCTGGCTAAATATTTTTATAAAATATTATAACATATTTTACCTTTGCAAGTTTTGCAATGAAATATAATTTTAATATTAAAATGCAGAAAATTTCATCGCAAAAAATTAGTAATAAATGCTTGATATATTATAACATGGCGCTTTACTCATGCTTTGTGTAGCTATTTTGCAGGATAATTAACAAATTTCTTAACAAAGTTATGTCCTCCTTTCATCATTCGATGGTGACCTGTTTATGGAAAACGTAAGAATAAAACAAGTAATATAAAAGCAATTTTCTTAAAGTCAATTCCTTCTTTTTTTTCACTATATTGCAAAAAGTCCATTATAAATAATTTTCATTCATTTTTTTAAGTTTATCTGGCGCCTTCTATTGGTAGATATATGCAACTTAAATCTAAAAAAAACCAAAAATTAATTAATTAAATTTAATGAATGAATTAATATTTGTAAAAACTGCATTAACATCCAGTGTCATCCACTGCAAATTAAAAAAAAATGTATTTGAACGTGAGTGGATGAATAAAAAATATTTTATGAACGATTGAAAATTTGAACAAGATATATATAGGGAGAGTGTGAACTAATAGAAGGAATTGAATAAGGAGGTCCACTGATATATAACAATAGAAACAAACAAAACATTTTATGCAATTTAACATTTTATATATTTACTCCGTAAAGACAACTATATCTTTATCCCTTAAAAATATAATATAATACCTATTAAATTAAATATTACTTAATTAAATTATTCCTTCCAAAACATAAATAATAAAATGTATTACAATTCTAATCTAAATAATGTAATTTGCCACACACTCAGCAAATATACTTTTAAATTACGTTCAACTGATCTTTGCAACTGCAAAGTAGGTGGAGTAAGAAATAACGAATAACCTAACTACTCCAACCCTGATAATTCTATAAAATTTTTAAGGAGAAATGAACAATCCAAAAAAGTCAAATGGCCAGCAAACTTTCCTTTTATATCTCTCTATGTAATATCATGTGTGGAGCCTGATGGTCGATTGCCCATCGCTCTGGAACTCGGCAGCACAAGTTTCAGATTCGAATCCTGGAGGTGACAAGCATGTTTGTAGTGGTTTGGAATCCACTTGTGGTAGTGTTTTGGAATCCACTTCTGGTAGTGGTTTGGAATCGTACAATGGAATGAAATTGTATGAATTGTATGGAATTGGTTGAAATGGAAACCATTGAATTCCTGAAAAAGCAAGCACAGTGATCCAAATTAACATCCTTGTATTTCACAGCAGCCACATAGTCCTATGGAAGCCTTTCTTCGGAGATGGAGGACAAGCAGGAATTGGATTCCTGTATTTCTACGTATAATAATTCAATTAAGTTCATCCAAGACTCATTATTACATAGAAAGGTTCTCCATTGATTTCAGGTTTAAATTTGATATTCTCTGAGAAAACAATTTCATCTTCGATTAAAAAAAAATATTTTCACAACGTTCGTCAAGGTTCTTGAGCAAATAAAAACAGAAAATTGTCCCATGCCTCTGTAAAACTTATTTCTTCCTATATACGCTCCCTCCATGACTTAGTTTAGAAGCAATAATTTAATTTTACATCCCAGTCATAATTATGAGAGAAAATAGACAAAATATATTTGTTCTCTTAATTTTAAATACGGCACGAAAAATCTTTAAATAAGCAAATACTAATTATTATTTTAATAAACTATAACTATGAAATTTTACAGAAGATAAAATAAATAAATTAATCATAATGAAAAGGGTGATTTTAAATCCCTTCTTATTCATATTCATCAAATAAACATTATTATATGAAATGGGATGAATACATATTTAAAATAAAATATTGCAATTTTAGTTTCTATAATCATGCTTAAATTAAATCATACTTACCTGTTAATTCAAGAAGAATTTTTTCTTACTAATAAAAATTCACTTTAATATCTTAATAACACAATTTCTTAATAATAAACAACACACATTATTTTGATAAATATTAATTTCGTTTACATTGTTAGTTGTTCATCAAAACTTTGCTGTGCTACTATTTAATGAATATGCATGACTATGTTTGAAAGCATAAGAATATCAAAACTATTCATTTCATTTAAAAATTCAAAAGTATTTAATTACATTATTCTATTTACGAATGAATTTATTCATACACTGAAACTACGTCATAGCTTTAACAAATTTAATTGATTATTATTATAACTTTAAAAGTTAATAATTTTGAAAGTAAAATGATCTACAAGTACAAATATTACACATTAAATATATTTTGTTTAGTTTTTCTTTATGAATTTGAATTACATATTTTGTTAATGTTGTTGTAGGCATATTTATTTAAAATATCTACCATTATAATTTATTTCATGTAAATTGCTATTAATTCTATGTAAGTTTACAAAAGAATAGACAAAATAGAACATTCTGTTTTATCAAAATACAAAATGATATTTTTAGAAAATATGTAAAATAAAAAAAAATAATATTTTGTAATGGAAGTTTTATGATACTTTCTTTTTATTTTATTTCATGAAGATCCATTTCCATACAGAATCTATGATTTTGAACTTTTGAATTTCTATTAAATGTTTTGATGTATGTTTCTTGTATTTTATTTTACTTCATATCTTTGAACTTGAAACTTAACTTGGTAAGGAAACTTGGTATCTTCATCGTGTATTAAATGACATTCGGATATAAATGGAAATTAGAAAGAATGTATTAATATTTTTAAATCAAAATTGCAATTTTGTTATAAAAACTTTAAATGTAATGAATATATAAATTTTCAAAAGACATAATATTATATATAGCTTCTTCTTTTTGGCAACATTAAAAGATAACTTCATATAAAATTGTATTTAAAATGCATTTATTTTAATTAACTTAGGAATTTCGCTGTTAATTGTGAGCTGTATTATTTAATATTTATTTTAAATCTCTAAATAACTAATAAATTATTATTTTATGTACATAAATTTAATTAATTATATTGGTTTTACTTTGTTAAGGTCTTTCGTTAGTTATTGCAATATGTTATTAGGATAATATATATATATATATATATATATATATATATGTGTGTGTGTGTGTGTGTGTGCGTACATTCTATAGAAATTTATTTTCAGAAAATATGTCTTAAATTCTGATGGCCGATAGACTAACGCTCTGGCGTTCGGAGGCACACTTTTCGAGTTCCATGGCATTTGCAGTGGTTATGAATCCACATAGCTATCCTCCACCGTAGGTCCTGGTCTAACATGGCTGTAGAGCTTTGGGCGTAGGTTTGACAACCCTACCCCACAAAAAGAAAACCTCTCCAGTCTTGAAATCTGACAGTAGGCAGATGGCTTTGACTCACCATGGGGCTTTTGCGCCCCGAATAATGATGATGATGATAATACATGAATAAAGTGAAAAAATAAATAAGAACATTAAAGTAAAACTCATTTTGAATAAATATAAAGAAAATAATAATTCTCAAAGATAAATAAAAAAAATTGTTAATAAAAATAAAAACGAAGCATTTTGCATTTGCAGAGTTTAAGGAAACTTTAATAATAAAGGAAAATTTTATAAGGGATAGAAAATGCTGAATGTTATATAAATCTTTCTATATATGTGCACTGTGTGTAAAATTTGTATGATTAATTAATAATAAGAAGAATAATTAATAATATTATTATTACAAAAAGAATAGACAAACATTTTTTGAACTACTGCAAATTGAATAAGTATACATTTGCATCACAAAAGAATAATTATGATATTATTAATTATATCAATACCATACGGTTTAAAAAAATAATTGCCAATATATTTCTCAAAGTTCCTATTATTGACAATTTATTACAGATAAATTGTAATTATATATTTTAATTGATGCTATGCATTCATATATATATATATATATATATATATATATATATATATATATATATATATATATATATATATATAACTGTATAATATACATATAAAAAATATGTCGTTTTTCTCATACTTGAAACGTTTATGCTATTTTTGAACATTGTGAGCAAAGTTTGCATGATAATTAATAGTAATAATAGCAATTAATAATAATATTAATAAGTAGTATACTATATTTTTTTTGTAAACGGTTGTAAATTGAAATATATATTGCATTATATATATCATTAAAAAATGTATTGCCATTGTCTTTGTCAAACTCCCTATTATTACCAATTTATTGTCGAAGCATTTTAATTAAGTTTGTTAACTGATGTTATTATAAACTTGTACATGACAAAAATAAAATTATTATTTTATTTTATAAATTATTATTTTATAAATTATTAAATTTGTACATGACAAAAATATGTTATTTTTCATACATGAAAATACATAAAACCCTTCTGTTTCATTGGATACCCTTATATTCTGTCCAAGATTTGTTTGATAATTATTCTCATTAAATATCTTCATAAATTATTGGTGTAATAATTAATATAATATAACAAATGGAATAGATGATGAATTATTATAAATTACTACAAATTTAAACATTATATATTATTATGTACATCATAAATGATTAACTATAATGTTATTTATAATATTAATACAATACGATTTAAAAAAAAAAAAAAAAAATGTTTTACAAATTTTACAAATTACTACAAATTTGGTTTAACTGCCGCACATTATGTCATCAATTATAATATTATTATCATCAAATTTGAAGGGATACAATTCAGTTACCATTTTTGTAGAAAATTTTATCACAGGAATGGATGTTTCAAAATAGTTTTACAATTAGTGGGTACAGACAGAATGGACAAAAATAAATCTAATTACTGCTCCGCTATACAAGTCACTCGTAAGAGTAATGATTTACGTCCTTTTAAAGCGTAACAGTTTACTAAAAGCATTATATCATTTTTCTATTATTTGATGTCACAGAACAAATATAACAAATTTTTCAACGGTTATTCCTTTAGGACCAACAATGGGGATCGTCGATAACTACCACAGTCTTGTTAATTCTCGACAAAATGGCATTGGACAACAAACGTTACTCATCACAAGAAGGGAAGTTGAAGCAAAAAAAAAAAAAGAAGAAAGAAAAAATTAAAAAAAAATTAAGACAAAGAAAAAAAAAGCTATTTTTTTTTTTTTGTTTTCAGAGAAGAGTTCTGCTGAAAGAAAAATCTAAAATCGAAATCTCCGCGGATGGAAAATGAGTTTTAAAACGTGAGTTCGACATTTATTCCAAGGCCCAAATGAGTTTAGACTGACAGGGGTGGATCGGAGATCCCCACCCCCTCCCCACCCCTTCTAATATATCGAGTTCCAATACAATATTTCTTTGCATAAAATATTAGATGCCTCTTTAAACGCAAGCTGTTTTAACAGTTTTCTGCAGTTACAAAAGGGAAGAGATGAAAGAATAAAGAATGAAAAATAAAAAAAAGATTATAATACGGGCAACAAGAAATTGTTTTTCGATATTTCCCAACCATGGATAAAAATATAAAAAAAAAAAAAAAAAAAATTAGTAGTGCCTGTTGAGGTAATATTAGATTTTAAAATGCCCACAGCAATTTCTTGTATGCCAAAATAAATGGCTCATGGATTGTATTTTTTTCGAAATTTTGTTCTTGCCACGGTTAACCAAAAGGTGGATAATTGAGAGAATAGATGGAAGAAATTTTAAGAGTGATTATTGATTCCCGAAAAGACATTTTGAAGATAAAGTCAAGGAATTTTGGTTTCGGATAATCTGCTTTGTCAAAAAACATTTTTTCCTTTAAAGGCATTAAAGATCTTATCTGCATACATTGTTCAGATTAGGTTTATGTTTACAGTCCTCTCAGAAAGGGTTTTTATTCTTTTGAAAGTAGTACGCGATGTTCTTTGGTAATTGAATAAGCCGGAAAACTTTTACTTTTATTAAAGGATATTTACTTTGGATTTGTTCATTCTACTGTTCAAATTTCGCTTAAGGTATTTATTTTGCTGTACAAAGTTTCGAATATTTTGCGAAGGCTTGCAGTTATTTTCGTCGACGTGAGTTTTGTTTAGTGGTTAAGAAAAAGAACCAGAGTCAATATCAATGGCTTTTGGATTTTTAAGATACTTTATTCATGTTAACGTTGTTTGACAATCAATTTAAATTTTCAGTTTTGACTCTTTTACGGAAATAAGTGTTGTTTCATAACTAATTTATGAGTATGGTATGATCAAAAGAAGAGTTCTTATTATGAATTTTATTTTGTAATATTTACAGGGAATATTAAATGAAAGTTTTAATTAATTCCTTTTATTTTAATGAAGTATATTTTTAAAACATCCTACATTATACTTAAAAACAAATTACATACTAAGTTACCACCAAATCTTCTGTATGATTGACGTGAATGCTTAGTTCCGATAATGTTCATATATTTTAATTCCAAGAATTTACCTTTGAGACAATATATTATTATATTTATTATTTATTTATTTACTTATTATTATTTTTAGCATATTTAACAATACCCATGGCATGCTATAAGACCTGCAGCCTATAATGTCTAGTTTAAAAAAAATGGGAAAAGTAGCTTTTATAGACGTTTTGTAACCCTTTCAATAGCCACATTGTTGTTAAAGTGCATTATTCAAATGTTCAACTTCTGCAATGAAAATTTTGCATTTTTCAAATGTGTTCTGGCTGGGTGTTATGCGGTTCCTCATAGGGTGAAGCTTATAATGCTAGAAAAAAAAACCTAGTACAAAATATAAAGAACTTAATAAGTTGTGAAAATATTAGAAAAGTGAAGCAACTTTTTGATACCCAGAAGTTAAAAATAACAGAAATTAAAAGGTATTTTTAGTTAGATAATTGTTTTCTCAACAGACCACACACATTACGCCAACTCAATAAAGGGTCAGGTCGTTTTCCGGTAAGAAATAAAGGCGCAATAATTCTCGCTGGCAAGTAATTTCACGGCAGTGAGTTGACGTTTAAATATATGTTACATGTTGTTAAGCGTTGCATAAGTTACATTTTATAAATAATCATGTTTTGCATGTTACATTACGTGTTTAATTACATTACATGTTAATTGCATTTTTATTTTCATTACATGTTAATTACATTTTTATTTTCATTACATGTTAATTACATTTTTATTTTCATTACATGTTAATTACATTTTTATTTCATTACATGCTATTTTTTTGAAAGACTTGTGCTTTATACAAAATTGCCTCTTTGATATAATTACCATTTCTCCAACTGCATTTTAAATATTGAAATACAAAAATACTTTTCTAGATGCTCTAAAAATACAAAAATAAATTTATCTAATGCATGCTTTAACAATACATAGTGTGCTTTTAAATATACAATACAAAGTATATTATTGCTATACAATACTGTTATATAAAATTGCTCTACGTATTCTGTATAAATGTCACAGATTTTACCGAACCACACGAGAGTTATAAATCGTAGTCTCGTGTCCTATCACCAGTACATCTATCCCCAAATCATTTAGAGAATCATACTCGAGTAGAGTCTGAATCGACAAGCCCACTTACATCGTAACTTTCCCGTTATCGGTGGTGGAGGCTTTGTAAATCTGGACCTATCACTTCCTCCATAGGTAGATAGATATACAGGGAAAGAAAGCAAAGGAAAAAGCGAGAGATAAAGTAATTTTATTTCCCCTGCAGGAATTCCATTCAGTCCATAACTCCTTGTTATGTCCCCGGCACGATTTCAACGTAAATCACAGTTATAGAATTTAGTCCCGTGTCCTGGGATTAAGGGGAAAGACCCGGGCTCTAATCTGCGCAGATTAATGTGGCACGCAGGATATTTATGACCGCTGCGCACCTCGGTCCCTCGTGCGGTCGCAAGGGCTTGTCGCTGATTATGATATCGCTTTGCTGGATCATTTGCAGCGGTGCGGGGTATTTGCCTCTAAATTTGGGGATTTTCTTGAAGATCATGGGCTTTGGATTGAGTGTATTGAATTCAAGAAGTATTTAAAGGCAAAGGGAAATATAATGGATATATGATGGATTTGAACACCAGGCGATTACTGTGTTCATTACATCATATCCATATTATTATTATCCATATCCATATCCATTATGATCATGGATATGAACATAATAATCTGAAATAATATGGAAGCTCTTTTCTTTTAAAGTGTTTTCTTTCCTCTCTCTTTTTCCTGTGCATGTCCAAATTTTACTTATAAATGTTGAGTTGCCCAATGATCTATGGTGACGAGAGGGCGTTACGCTCTGGGTATTTGCCTAATGTTTGTGATAGTTATGGTAGATAAACCCTAAAATGCTCTCCTTGCAGACTAGCAATAGATGAGAAACTCTACGCAGATGTTGTCGCAATTGCCACTTCGTTTCTGAAAGTAATAATTGCATGGTACGGAGCATATTTATTATTAATGAATTTTCGGTGACTCTTAGGATGGCAAAGGCTTATCGCTGATTAATATTTAATATTTTGCATTGATACATTATTTTGAGGGGGCCTGATGGCCAAGTGACTAGCACTCGGTGCCGCAGGTTTCGGGTTCGAATCTCGGCGGTGCCATGGATGTTCGGATTGGTTCGGAATCGATTTTAAACGGTATGAACCGATCTCACAGGGCTGTAGAGTGTTGGGCTTAGGGGGTGCACCCTAACCCGTAAAAATAAAGCATCTTCTGTCACGAAATCTGCCAATGGGCAGACGGCCTTGCCTCACCATGGGGCTGTTGCGCCACGGGTGAGGATGATGATTATATAATTTTTAAATGTTATACTGTATCTGTTTTTAAATTTTGGGATTTACTTGAAGATTGTGTGCTTTGTTTTGAATGAAGAAGTGTAATGAATTTCTAAAACTATTTCAAAGCATGTGGAAAAATAATGGAAATATGACTGGATAATCGGTTTGAATACACTAACCTTGAATAACCTGATTCATTGATCAATTTTTTTGGGTGAAGATCTGTGATATGGGAATTCAATTTATGTTTACAACGAACGGTCCATTAATGGTCGATAAAGAAAGGACAATTTTTTTTCAGGATTGCTTTGCATTTGCGATTTAGAGGAACAAAAACCTTAATTCTCACCAGGCAACTCAGCTTTTAACTTATTTGTATTTACTTCAAATCAATTCATCATTGGTTATTTATCAATATATTAATTAAAATAGTTAACATAATACTTCAGGTAAACAATAACTTTTACTAGGAGAAATATCGCTTCTATTGTAAATATATGATTAAATAGTGTGAAAATTTTGTGTCCTTTGAAATAATTATTTCAAGACATCAAATTAAAATTAAAAAAATAATTCTGATACTGTTGTTGCACTCCCAATCATCCCACTTAGCTTTCATTTTTTAAAAATCGGTGGCCTTCATATTTTAAGTGTGCCACAAATAACTCACTAATGTTTATGAGGGGAGAACACTGCCTATCGGAGGGACTTTTAGGGATAACTGTCTCGATTTTAAATTTCATACGGGAGAGATAGCAGTCATACATCAGTTTTACTATCTATGCGAGATAATTTACATATGTCGTCATAAAAGCCATCAAGACTTCTAGTTTCTGAAAGAAGAGATTGCAATAATGGCAGTTAGCAGATATTAGCATTAGTTGTAGCATTCCTGCATATTTCCTGAGCAAATTTTCATTGGTTAGTGTCGGGTAGATTGATAGATAGAAGCTGGGTTTTTTAACTAGCTGAACTCTGTTTGAGATCCAAAAAGTAAAACCTTATCTAAAATGCCCGTGTATAAGCCTGGGTCTAATACGATAAGTATACTGGTTGGAAATTCTCTTAAACTCGAAATGAGTATGGGAGGAATATGTAGACCCTATAAACTTTGTGTTTGAAAGTATTTGTAGCGAATATGAAGTGTCAAAATATACTTATATGTGGTGTAGCACGCTCCTGTATAATCCATCTTCCATAACTCTAAATCTGCTACATATTCTCAATTTCAATGTCAATGCCTGCATTTGAAAATACCTACACATATTAAAATTGTATGATATATATTTTTAGTTATTAAGTTAGTTGATAAAAGTTAATTATTATTAATTTAATTGTTAATTTTAAAGCTTGAATTCCAGGAAAGAATTTTCATTGCTGTCAGAATAAATTTGCATGCGTCAAATATGGCATGATATAAATATTATTTGTAAAATATTTTTAGCACATATTTAAACTTTAAAAGGCAAATTTTATTACCATAGGAAAAGAAGAATTCTGAATTTTCAATTTTGGAAACTGCTAGACAAAGGACAAATTTGAGGGAATGGTATGGACAAATCTAAAGGAGCAATATATAAGGGATGGTACAGCTTACTAGAACACATTTTTTTGTATAGGATTGTAGGGTTGAAAGTGATGAATTGAGACATGAACATAAAAAAATGAGGCATGGAAAGAAAAAATTCTTTTTTATAAAATTATTGTAAAGGGCTTATTTGATTCAATTTTTAGAATAAATTATTAAAACTGTCATCACCACATTAATACATCCTTGGTAACGTCGAAGGAATAATGGGCTAATAGTTTCAAAGATGCCTCGCATTTCGCACACCCTTGCAGGAGCAATGGTTAATAAAGCAATGACGCCCACATTTAAGTCAACTGGAATAATAGTAAATGAAATACAAACACAGAATAAGAAGCTACCTTATGGGTAATTAGCTATCGCTCTGATTTTTGGTACCACAGGTTTCAAGTTCGAATCATGGCGTCGACATGGATATTTGTGAGTCGTTCGGAATCCACGTTAAATTGTATGTCCCGGTCTAATTAGCCTAAACTGAGCAAAAAATGATCGTAGAATAAGAAACCAAACCAAAACAGAATAAAATAGAGTGTACATCAGGGTTGCCAGCTACAGGACTTGGAGCTCCTATGACATGGCCTATCGGCTAGTTCTCTGGCCTTTGGTACCATAAGCTTCAGGGTCGAATTCTGGCTTTGACATGGATGTTTTTTAGGGGTTCAGAACCCACGTTAAACAGCAGGTAACGATCTAATTAGCCAGAAGTGTGTAATTAATGACAGTACAGCGACAAACCAAATCAGACCTAACGTGGCAGGCATTTGTGGGGGTATTGTGCCTGGCTGCTGCGAAACATCTGTATGAAAGTGTCTTTGTTCGTCAAAGCGTCACTTCCGACCAAAGATTCCTATACAAAAATGCATGTATTAATAAGTTGTACCAGCCCTCAATGTTTGACCCTTACATTTCATTGCATCTTTGCTAGACAAAGTGTGCGCAAAAGGAAAATAATGAAAAATGAATCGATTTATACGTTCAGTTTCTGCCAACTTAGCTGAACAAACTTTTATTTTTGGTTAGAAAAACATAAATTTTTAAAATAATTCCGATACAACTTATATTTTTCTCATAAAAGTGGTACGGAATCCACATTAACCTGTTGGTTACGGTTTAATTAGCCTAAAGTGTGCATAAAATGACCGTAGAGAGGGGTTGGGGTTGTTTGAAAATATGTTTGTTCCTCAAATATGTTTGTTGCCTGAAGGGCTGAGTGGCTAGCGCTTTGGCGCTCGGAACCACATGTTTCGGTTTCGGGTTCAAGTCCCGGGGATGCCATTGATGTTCGTAGTGGTTCGGAATCTACATTAAACTGTAGGTTCCGGTCTAACAAGATCGTATAACGTTGCGGGGATATTGTTACTCCACGTCCGTAGTTTATCTTAAAGCTACACGCACCTCCTGGGTAGTGCTAAGTGAGTAACGTCGGTGCAGCGCTTGTCTTAAGGCATCCAAGACAAGTGTCTAAGTGTTTGCCAGCTGCATTAGAACAAAAAAAAAATTTTGTTCCTCAACGCGTCGCTTCCAACCAAACATTCCTGTACAAAAAATGCATGTTTAATAAATTGTATCAGTGCTTAATTTTTGTCCCAAGACCGCTGAATCAGCCTGTATTTTTTTGAAACTTTGCTAAGCATACTCTGTGGAAATAAAACATAAGAATGAAAAAGGCATCGAGTTAAATATACAGTTTCTACCAACTTAGTGAACAAACTTTTCTTTTAGTTTAGTAAAACAAAAACTTTCAAAAGAATGCTGATACAATTTATATTTTTCTTCTCATACTTCTTAATCGGCTTATCAAAGACGTTCTGAGCTATTTTTAAGATCACTGCCTGAAATTTAAAAGGCTTTGAATTAAAGCTTGCTGTAAACGAGGTTTTTTTTTTTTTTTTTTAAGTTTTCCAGTTTTCTGAGATTGGACGTTTTTATTAAGTAAAATAATTAAATTCGTAGATTAAAACTAACACAAAAGAACTGAGAAATCCAGGTTTAAAAAAAATAAAAATAAACTGAGTAATGCATGTTCTTTCGGTCTTTTGATCTCTTCTCGATTAGCATCTTTATGTTCCGAGGTATTGTTTAGAAACCTTTTGTTTGGTAAAACTTCTTGAATTGCAAATTATTTTAACTTATTCTGCTCAGAAAAAGGAGTTGGTTTCTCTCAAGAAAAAGAGGGTAATGAATTAAAACCTTTTTTCCAGCCTTTTTTTTTTATGGTTTGAGCTTTCTGCACAATTTTTTTTTCACCTTTAGTGCGAGTTGAATTAATTATGTATTTAAAACATGATAATGCTTCGGGCGTATACAAAAGCTGAAGTTATAAAATTATTACATTCTTTAAAAACATAACTGCAACCGTAAATAAGGTAGAGAAAAAAAATGTTTAAATAATAGCTTTGTTGCATTTTCTCTATTATATCCTTGTTATCTTTTTTTTCTTCTTCTAAAATAAAAACCCCAAAAAGGAATGCTTTCTTGGTAAGTTAATGATGATAATGCTTTCGCAAACCGCGAAGAAATATTTCTTTTTTTTTTACTTGCTTTAAAAATGCTTTAAAAAAGATTATGAAAAGTGTTCGCGAAAAATTTTAAGTACATTTCAATTAACTACTTGGAAAGTAGTTTAAGTGAAAGAAGTAAAATATTTGCTGATTAAACTACAGCCAGAGCTAATTAAGAGTTTCTACATGAGTAATATTTTATTTTTATGTTGAAAAATTTGTTTTATAAAAAAGTAAATGAATTTTTGTCCAAGTTATTTAATGTAATACGTATATTTTTTTCATACTGTTAGCTTCTATTAAGGAATTTAAAAAGAATTTGAATCCTAATTCGAACTTGAACTTGAATTGAACGATCGAAGGATGACCGAAAGAATGATTCTAGAACTTTATTTGAATCCTAATCCGTACTTGAACTTGAATTGAATGATTGAACGAATGATTCTTGAACTTCATTTGAAACCTAATAAGCAAAGCTCAGTCGAAAGAATGTCTGATGTTTATGCTATGATGTTTAGTTATGTTGCCCATTAACCCCATGTGTTTATATTATGTTCCATGCTATGATGGTGATGCTTATTTATGCTATGCCCCAGTATGATGTTTATACCAGGATAAATACGTAAGCTGGAAAGTTTTTCCAGCGCCACCTGTGGAGGAAAATAAAAATCTCGAAATTCAGCCATGTGATTCATTCTCAGAACTGCGATCCCCTCATTCGTTCAGAAAGCTGATCTCCCCATTCCAATGTTGCAGGGCGCTCCCCCCCCCTGTTTACATCTGCTATATATGCATAGAGGGGTAATGAAAAAGAACGCTCATCATGGTTACCAATTGTTGGATCAACACAATCGTCACGTGATCCCATTCCTCACGTGACTTTTACAACTGTAATTGCCTACTGCCAGGAGTCGCGTGACAGTTTGCCGATTGTAAAACGGGATATTTGGTAATTTCGGCACCATAAATTTCTTTTGCTAAAATCTATATTGTTTGAATATTTTAAAATTTGAAATCAATATAAATCTATATAAATCATGATTTCGAATGAAATAATTCGATATTGTAAATTTGTGTGAAAAATATTAGAAAAAATAAAGATTCAGACATAAATTTTTCTTTGAAGATGTATAAAATGTTTAATTAATTCTTTTTTGCGATTCTTTTATCTTGCATGTAAAATTGTCAGAATTATAAATGAAATATTAGGAAAAACCTTTAATTCTCTCAAAAGAAACAAAAATGTTAATGATTACACTTTTTAATATAAATGCTCTTAAGAGCGACCACTAATAGTAATCCAAAATTCACAGTGGTCAAGCATGGGATTGATGCATATTAACAGAAATGCCTGCATGTCAAACGCATTTCCAGCAGCAACTTACAGTCAGGACATTAGATCTTCGACTCAATCAGCCTTTTTTAGATTAAAGAGAGAAATCCATCCATTTTAGAACTGGTCATCGTGGTGGCCAAGGAATAAATCCATTCTACTTATGCTAATGTGAACCATAAGTAGTATTGAAATAATTTCCGACATTTCATCTGAAATGAAATGGGATCCATCATTATATTGGAATCATATTCATGAGTGAATAGCTAGAGAAACATCGGAAGGAAGTTCTGGGACGATGGCCTTTGAAAAACTGCTCCATTTCTGAATAACCACTCCATACATAAAATGCAGGTCAATATGTTCCAAATTCTTATAACGATGTAAGCTGCTAAAAATTTGCACTGAAAATTTACGATTATCTCAAGCGAACTGCTTAAAACTACTACATAACAGCAACCAATAAGACTTATTTCCACTGCATTTATTCCATTACATCAATCTGTTTATTTCGGTCCTCTCTTCCTTCATTTAACTTTTTGGTATATATTTTTGATACACTCCGCATTTATTATAAATAAATATTAATAACTCCAGCTTATAGGATATCCTAAATCTTTAAAATAGAAATCAATACATCAGTCAATGAAAATTATATTATACTAAAAACGTTTTGACTGAAATAGTCTTCGAACCGAACGAATTTAAATGCTGCATGATTATATAAAAAAATCTATCTATTAACAGTAACATGAACATAATTTGATTAAATCATGCTTTCCAATCTCCTAGAATAAATGAAATAAATAGTAGCAATGTATGCATCTGTGACAAACTTTAAAAATAACAGATGGTTTCAAACCACATAACAGTTGTTACATAGCCGGAAACATTAAGCTTTCATTAATTTATTTTGCTGAAATTACTTGCGCGTATAATTTTTGTTGGGTTGGTTCACCTTGACAAACTTATACAGCCGATTGTTTTTTTTATTTTCGGAATCATACGCTAATATCCAAAATTCGTCACCCATGTAAATATTGCAAACAGCTTTTGATGCAAAACTATTTTATTTTTAAAGCATTTCTTTGCACGAAACGACACGTATCTAATTTTGAGAGATAGTCAAACAGTGTGGAACACAAAACTAACAAATCTTTCGCATATAGATGTTCATGTAAAAAGTTTTAAATGCTTGTATGTTTAAGGTGACTCAATCTCATTGTGTGTCCAATTACGATCCTACATTGTCAGTTCGCGCACAGTATTGATGTTTTCTGCCACAACAACTGATTTTGGACGACTTTCTATAAATCCATATGTGATCGAACGTCGGCCATGATTGAATTTACTAAACCAATGATATATGGTGGCTTTAAATGATACTTCAACGCAGAAAATGATCGCAGAAAATGATTCATCGATGTGATGTTGTTGAGATAATCCATATCGAAAGTAATAGTCAATTATAGCTCACCAGTTAATTAAATTTTTTTTATTGACATAAAATATTCAAGTTGCTGTGAGAACAAAAATGGCTTCCGTATGATAAAACGTTCCCAGAAAGTAAAGGTAAGAAATGTCAAACATTACGACAAATATGCCAAATGGCACCACGCAAAATTAATGCAGCCAATTCCAGTTACATAAATAGCAACTCTCGTAGTGATTGTGACAGTTATTATCAATGTTTTCGCCTTGATATTCAGGATGCCTGATAAGTTTTTCTATCGTGTGACATGCAACTGTGTGGTATTTATTGCTGAAAACTACTATCGGAAGGCAACGTCTACCTTTTATGGCCCGTTGTTGGAATATACATGACATAAGTAATTCGAACACGAGGAATTCCAGCAAAAAAATGCAATGTATGAAGTTAGCGTGAAAAAAATGAATGATCCTATTAAAAAATTCAGATACAATCTGCAGAATATGTGGTAGTCTATTTCAAAAACGTGGACACTTAATGATAATTGTGGTAGCGTGTGTAAGTGCCTCACATTGATAATCAGGTTTCTTTAACCTATCAGGAGATTTAACCTATGTTTTCCTCACACAGTATTTGAAGACAGAAGACAGTATTCTCTCATCATGGGCCGTGAATTATTCATCGCATACATAGAATGGAACACGATGTCCCATGATGTACAAAATTTATACACGGATATAACATAGCCTGAAATTGTTGTAAAATATGCTCGAAAGCCAAGTGAGTTTTTCTGATAAACGAAAGTCATGATTTTTTTTTTTATTTTTTATTATATTTTTATGGAATTTATTTGATTCAGTTCCTGGAGTGGATTTTTTAAATTTAATTAGGTAACTGGAAGTAATATAATTTTTAAGGGCTCTTTGAGTTTAACGGCACTCCTTAAAATATATTATATTTACCTATAACGTCCAGTTCCAAGAGGTCACGGTAAAGCAAAAAGCACTACGTCCGTAGGATGTGAATGTTATAAAGTGTCTGCCAGTTATGAGGAATGAAATGAAAAACAAACGAGTTTTATTAGTATATTAAAAATATGAAAATAGGGAATTCTACATAGTAAAGGTAGAAAAACAAAAGATTTTTTGTTTCAAAAGGTGTTTTTGAAAAAAATACTAAGTCAGTTTCTAATTTTTTTTGTTGTTATTGGCCTGCTTAGTGCAAAAATAAATTAAAACTAATTAAAATGGGTACTTTATATATACACACTGAGTGACAAAAGTCAGGGATTCCTATTAGTGTCGGCTCTCCTTTCGCCCGGCGAAGTGCAGCAACTCGACGTGGCATGGACTCAACAAAATATTGGCTATCTCGATGCGTCCATAATTGTGAAAGCGTTGATGGTGCAGGATTTTGGGCACGAACAGACCTCTCGTTGATGTCCCATAAATGCTCGATCTGCGGGCGAGTTAGGTGGCCAGAATTCGTTGGAATTGTCCAAATAAAAATCGCGAACAAACGCATTGTTTTCCCATCGTTGTTTGAGTACATGAAGTCTATGAATGGCTGCAAAAATAAACAAATTTCCAATAATGAAAGTCGAAAATATAAAAAAACAAGGAACCACCAGCTTCTACATTTGTAAAGCCCTACTATCAGCTCTTAAAAAATCGTGACAAAATTTTTCCATTCATTTTGTTTTCAAAAGGAGTTTTTGAAAATAAAAATACTAAGTCAGTTTCTAATTATTAAAAAGTTGCTCGTCTGTTAAGAATCTGCTGTCTCGGTATACAGGCGGTGACCACTGATGGTGGGATGTTATGCCTGAAATTTCAATCTCAGCACACTCTTGACAGTGCAATAAAGAAAATCTGTTAATTGCGTGTCGTGCGGTCAAACTTTCGCATGAATAGTAAAATGAATATTATTTATACCTGTTCTACGCGATGCTACTGCCATCTGAAAATTTGCATATTGCTATCCCATGACTTCTGTCACTTCAGTGTATATATATATATATAATTTATATAAATGAATGCTTATACAAAATATACACATACATAAAAAAATTTATTGAAACAATATATTTAAAGTATAGCATTTTATTTTCTGGATTAAAAAGTAGTACCATACAAGTAAGTTTTAATTTTTCGTGTAAACAAATAAGGAAGAATGGATAAATGTTTTAGAAGAAATCCTAGAAAAGAGAATAGGATATAATTAAAAAAATCGAAAGCTGAATGATATTATAAAATTTGTACTAAATACAACATTAATGCTTGTATATTTTTTTGCTAAATATTATTTTAATATATCTATGCAATATTTGCTGAATATTATTTGCTGTTGCTGAATGCAAATGCTTTTTGCTGAATATTATTTTAAATATATGTATGCAATTTTTTAAACTGTTCTACTATATATTTTAAATCTGATTTTATATCTAGAGATTTCATAAATTTGAAATAAAAATATATGAACTAAATATTCTTACAATTATTAAGATGTCTATAATACATAAAAAGAATTTAGCCTTTTCCAATTTATTTAAATATATCATGAAATTCAATCGTACGAAAAAAATTGTTTAATTATTTTTGTAGATGAAGCATTTGCATATTTTAATTGTTATAATAAGAAAAGGTTTAAAATTAAATTCATTAATTTTTTTAAGAATGACAATTAATGTCTTAAAACGATTTAAAATATTATTAATTTATTTATTTAAAAAATAAAAACATGTTCACATAATTCACATAATTAAAAAAATATTGATTAAGAATAATTATTTGAATAATAAAATTAAGTTATATTATGAAGAAAATAAACATAAATATTTTTGTTCCTTCTTTTAATAAATATTTCATTAATATTCACTTTATTATATTTATTTGCAAAAATATATTCCTACATGAATAAATTACGTTTCTTTCAATAGATGGCAGCACCACTCATTCAATACTTGTGATTCTGCAAATCATATTAGGGTCACTGGTGTTTCTCAAACTTTTACTTTGCAAATACCCCCCAGTCATCCCTATAAATGGAATTTATAAGAACTCCTTTTATACTGTATTTATAAATAACTAACATAGCAGTTTTATGATTTATTCAGATATTTTTTAATATATGGAAAGCAAGGTTTTTTTAAATATAAAATTCGTTTGTAAATAGTGGCATAATAATAACTGTAATAAACCAATGTGTATTTCATATATGATATCAATTAACTAAAAAATTGATCATTTCTTACTACAAAGATATTTTAAGTACCCAAGGTCATTGACGAAACTGTTGAATGATTTTTGAGGCATTTTTTCCCCTCACATCTACTTTATAATTTGAACGTTCTTTGCAGTTTATTAATAAATATTTGATTTTAATTAAGATTCTATAATAGTCACATCAAAATAATTTATGCATTAATATTTACTTTTCATAGACCAGAATCTCTTAAACAATCAGAGAGTATTCATTGATAATTTTTTAATTTTACATCAAAACGCTTTTAAAGTAAGTTTACTTAATTTTTGTTAAAAAAATCTAAGATGTATAATTATACTCTTGGAAAAGTCCTTCGGCCTATTTGAATATACATGTAAGTCACACCCACACAAAATGATAATGACTGGGTCTTTCACTAGTCGGTAAACATTCTTAAGTTTTTTATACATAGAATAATCATTTAACATTATATTATATATATATATATATATATATGTGTGTGTGTGTGTGTGTGTTTATTTTATTTCATGTGATAATTATAAGTTATAAAGTATTATTTTAATTAATATATATATATATTAATTAAAATTGGATTCAAATAATTCTTGATTCAAAAGTCAAGAATCATAGCTTCATTATGAAATAATGGATAAAATACTTGAATAAAATTATGTACTTTACTGCACATACAATTATTTGTAGGACTTTTAAATTCATTAAGACTTCAAAATGTTTGGGAACCACTGAACTAAGGGCTCATTTCAAATTATAAATTATACACAATATGAACCACTATTGAGGTGACAAACATTAAGTATTTATAGGTTATATTATAATAGGTATCTTTCGCAAATGAATGTAATAGTACATGCGATGAGTGTGAGTACAAACATATTAAAATTGTTCGTAAAAAGTTTCAGATTTGAATCTGTTAATTAGCGACCATTACAGTCACTGCTTTCAGACACGAAGTGACTTTCAAAACTTTGGTAAAGTGTTCCTCTGCTTTTATTTTGTTCCCTGATTTGTGATTCCCCGATTTTGATTTGCTATATGTGTTGAATATTTCAGGTACTACCATAAGGTGCAAAACTATTATATTGAATTTCTCAAATTATTTTCAATGCATAACTTTAATTGACTCAAAATCAAATTATAAATATTTTGCGCACGCCATTTCGGCTTTTTTTTTATCATTTTGAAATATTTATACCTTCAAAATATTTTGGTGGTAGGGGCCATTTTTTCATTTTGTTGAATGATGCAAATGGGTTAACGCTTGAAAATAATGGATAGGGGTTGTTTAGGGTTTTCATTTTTACTTCCTACGATGACATGCGTGACAGCTAACCCTTAAGACAAAGTTCTTCCTTAATTGCATGCCAATTGTCTGATGCCCCACGTCGCTCACCATTGACATATGAATGTAATAAAAAAGTCTTTCTTTTTTGCAATTATTTACATAACCTGGTACATGCCCACACTTTCACCAGACTAATCTGGTGCGTGTGTGTACATGCTTCAGATTAAACCAAATTCAAAATCAAATTGTTTTATTTTCATGAATAAAATGATTCTAAAATTCATAATGAGGAAAACGCCGTTCCGATTTTTTATTGATGGCTGCTAAAGTTTCAATATTATTTTGCAAGTGTATCTTTTCATAATATTATGATCAATTGCTTGCATAAAACATTTGAGGTGAGTTGGATTGTGTTGGGGTAATCAGTTGTTCATCAGCTTCGCAGTTTGCAGATTTATCCAATCGTTTGAAGACATTCCGATAAACTAAAGATAAGGCTGTTTTGAATTTCGTAATGAGATTTTCAGGCTCTTATTCAGCTATTCAGGAAGTAGGTGGAGTCCACAAAAATGTGTGCCTGTTCTCATAGGCGTATATAAATGATGGTGGCCACACATTTTATTAATTATTCTAAAAAATGTGTGAGCAAATATATAATTATAAATGAAATTGAATTTTGTAAAACTATGTTAATTTGTCTGTTTGGTCGAATAAAATTTCCATATGCACATGCATTATTATTTAAAAAAAATTTCGATATATTTTTTTTTGGCCTGTATCAACTTTAAAGTTTACCTTTTCAATTCTTATACCCATGTAGCAAAAAGGAGTTTTAACAATGTATGTAGTATTTGTTTGTGTGGTAATCAGCAGGCGACGACACATTACGATTGCTTGTCTTTGACAGAGCCTGTTTACAACGTGGGGGGGGTATTCAACTTTGAACTCTGACAACACGAGAAGGGGACAGGACCCCGTAGATGAAAAAAGAGGAGTAAGGATGCTGGAGAAGGAGAGCAGCATACCGTATTTTGGGGTTAGCTTTTTCTGCCTAGCGCTGCCCACATCAAGCATGCAAGATAATATGCGCGCTTTAAAATCCGGTATGCAAAAACTTAATTGTTAATGTAAATATTATTGTAAAATATGTCATGAAATGGCTTTATTTAAAGTAACGTCCCGTTACTGCGTTTTGTATGTAAAATCCCCTAGACACCCACTGCAAAAGTCTAGCAATTGTTAGACTGGTAGAGAAGTCTAAACAAAACTGTAGGTTCGACCGGGATGAATCTATTGGAACCGGTGTAAATCTACAAAAAATTGGGGGCTCGACAGGGATGAATCTATTGAAACCGGCGTAACTCTACATGTATTATAATGAACCAGAACATGACATTATTAAGAACTTAAAATATTTCTCGATTTTGGTATATCATGTAATCGTTAATTCTTTATATTTTTTGAAAGTAAATTCTTATATGCTAGTTAAGACTGCAAGTTCAGCAACCTTTTGTCACGGAAGTAGGGGGAATTATTTTGCTAATTTTATGGGTACATATGTTCCCCACTACGTCACATCCTATTTATATTGATTGAGCGGGAATCTGTCAGTTACAACGGATTAATGATCATTCAACAAACTATAACTATTGATTGCTTGAGTTGCTTTAATTTGCTTAACAGTGAATTTAATTCATAATAGATGCCCTATTCATATTTGAAATTTAAGGTAAAGATCTAGAATCATGTATCTATTTTGCCAAATCGCCAAGTAAACAAATAAACCGCAACAACAGTTTTTAAATTAAATAAGCGAATTTTTACATACATTTTAATGAAATGTATCTTTAGCTTTACCACCTAATTTATGCAAATGATATTAGAATTAATAAAATACATTTCAAGGACATTTGAATTAATAATTAAAATACTCTAATAATTTATATCTTCATAAAACTTGTTGATTAATACCTGAATTCTTCCATCACAGATGCGCAACAAGAAGTTTAACTTGTGTGGTATGTAATTTGTACAGCATATTTTTATTTTATTAAATCAAAATCTAAAATAATAATAATAATTAGAAACTGAAATCATTTCTCGAATTTCAATTTATCATGTATGAACATAATTTGCAGGACAAATACACATTGGATATACCAATGTTCAATAACCCAAAACATTTATAAGCAATAAGTCAGAATTCTACATGTTCTGCAACTTAGTTAGGGTTCATCTTGTTAATTTTGAGATTATCTTCTGCTAAGCAAACAAAATGTACGCTGGAGCTACAAAATACTGTGATTCCATTTTGACGCGGAAAGAGACTTGCCGAAATCAGAACCCTAAAATGCAGAATCCCCAATATCAAATTCAATTGCAAAAATAATATAAAAAAATCAATGAAGAAACAATTGGTTAAATACTATAAGAAGCGCTACCTAATTCAGACAGAGAAATCTGTTAAATGATGATTAAATTAACCTTTATAACCATTTTGAGGATACTGAAAAATAATCTGCTTATGGTTTGAAAGCCAGACAGTTAAAAATGAATTACAGAGTACCTGACTTGATATATGTCACTCGTTACATTTTGCAACACTTATTTCATGCCAGTTTTAAAACATACATAAATAAAATCACATGAAAACCAGAGTTTATCTTAAAAAAAGTTTTCGAAATGAAACTTATACTCTTACTATTTTTTTATTTCATATTTCAGCTTCATTTTTTTTCATTTTCAGCTTCATTTCCACACTACGGATCTTTAACCAGGACAACATCATGTTCTCACATGATAATAATCTTTTATTTTTGCGCAATGCTTTACATCACTCCAGAAAACTCTTCTTACAATTTGATTTGATTAAAAGTGAGCTTGAAATATGTTTTATAGCACGAAAATTTCTTTTAACACCATAACGGATTATCCCGACTATATATTCGTATCACTATTCGTATATCCGTATATATATCATTTCTGAATTGCAATATCTAATTCGGGCGAAAGCAAATTTTTAATATTATATTAAAATAAATATTTTGGCCTCTCTATCACAATTTCATGTTGATTTACAAACATTAGAAAATATTTTTAATGATAAAGCAGTGATGTAAATTCGTATAGTGATCTCGAAATCCTTGACGATGAATTAGAAAATTACAGTTCTGATTCTAATGTGCTATTCGAATGGTTGAATTTTTGTAAAAAATAAATAAATACAATGAAAGTTTATGGATTAAACTTTTGACAAAGCATGTTTCCAATTTTTATTTAAAAAAGTTATTCTAAATCAAAATTGTATTTGGAAAGAAAGCTAATGCTTTAAATGTTTTACAGTTGAAAATAAAAAGGCTACACTTTTATCATATTCAAAGATATGTTACTTATTATTTACAAATGATCTTCAGGTCTTACATTAAGACATCAATCAATTGAAAACCCTCTTAGAATCAATGTATTCTAACCCATGCAACAAGCGCATCTATTATACACAATACTGGAGACTGGACGTTAATTACTCTACGATGGTGATTGAGAGCGTAAAACTGGAGATTTACTGTAACGAACGGGCATAAAAACGTCTTTTCTTGGCATAATTTTTCCGAGAACATTAGCATTTTTACGCTACTCGCTCGGGGAGAAATTTATAGCATCTACTTCTTAGCGCTTAATCTCTATTTACATACACTAATTCAATTTGCTTTCTAGGCCGTAACAAAAGAAAATGGAAAACCACGCTATAGATGTCAGCGATTATGCTCAGCTTCAATGGTTTATGGACCACCTTTCAGGGGGGTTAAAGTAGTGGCTTTTTTTTACTGAAAATTCCTTTTATTTTTGTTGAATACTTCCTGTTCTTTGTGGAATGAGATATTATGGGTCTGTTTGTGCATAAATTTTTATTAAATTACTACTGTTGTTAAAATGTATCCATTGGTTATAAATGTATCCGAGTAAGATAGATTTCGAATGAAAATTAAAAAATTACATAAAAGTAACATTTGCAGATAGATACGATTTTTCTTTTGTTGGAGATTAATAATTCAACTGTTTAACATTAATAATATGGTGAATTTATAGCCAGAATGATGTGTGATAGTAACAAATATTGTTATTTGCACTGTATATTAATTACACGCTAACTGGTTTCTTTAAAGCTAAAGCTTTTTCTTTCTTTATTCATTAATGTTCAATGTTAACGTGAATCGATTGCATGCTAGCTACCAAAGTCTAATGTATATTTCCATTTTATTGTTGATGTCATATTAATTAATTTTTTAAATAGAAAATTATACATATCTTAAGCAATATGAAAATGCTCAGTGATTATCGTGTTACACCAAAACATTATAAAAAATGGTTAGCCCGTTATGTGTAATACAGTTACAAAACATGTATATTAATAGGATAATGCTTTTATATAAGCAACGCAGTTGTATCTGATTTTTGTTTTGTTAAATGAAGATTGAAAATAGTTTACAATTATTCACATTACAGTACTTGACAAAAATCTTACGGCTTTGACATTTTTCCATCTTGATTATTTGTTGGTTTTCTTTTCAGAACAGTGAAATGGTGTCATCTATTTGAAATTTTTCATCCGGTACACTTTTTTATATTGTACACATCTGCATGGGGATCACATCATCTGGTTAACCTTCACATTACTTTAAACACACCTCAAGAGTGTCACAATCAGATGCATTGCATTTAGCATAGGTATTTTATTATTTATTGTTGTATTAATTTATATAGGTTTTCCTCTGCATATTGAACTCCACATCATCCCCTTTATTCCTTAGTTTTTGGGTTGCTTGAGTGTCTATCATAATAATATATTTTTTTCTGTGGGTTCCATCACATGTAAGTGTCTATGGCAACGAGATTCCAGATGGAATGGCCAAGGAAAGCAGCCATAAGAGTTCTACTGATAGTGGCTGACTCTCTTTTTCTGAACTTCCCTCTAGGAACAAATTCGTTATCAATTCCTCTTGGAGAAATGGCCCCATACATGAGTGATATGATAGTAAACGTCCTGGTGATGCTTTAATTATGGCTGGTAGTAGATCCCAACAGATGGCTCCTGCTAGGTTCTGCAGTGTTTACTTCCATGCTCAATGTCATGTGAGGGTCTTAAGGTTTATCCCCTTTGCCCGAAATGTAGCTTGACTAAAGCAACTCCTGCCCATATGCGTTGGTTGCCAGAGGAGCTAGTTGTGCCCAAGTCCTAGTGCTGGTTTTAATTGTTTGGGAGCACATGGATTCATGGACTTAATCTAGATGTTGCTGTGGACCAAATGGTATGAGAAACAACACTCTTTATTCAAAATGTCAACTCCTCTACACATAGACCTTACATCAATTAATACTCCACCACCCCGAATTACTGTGAAATAATTGGTTAAAAAATTAAAACGATGATAGATTTTATTTCAATAATAATATCCTTTAATTAACGAAACACTTTTTGAATAGTTTACAATTATTTATAATATTTCATCACTAAAATATATTGCAAGAACTATAGACCATTTTAACTACTTTTTATTACCTGATAAAATATATTTTTTTACAATATTCTACCATCTAGCTTTCACATGTTTTCTTAGTAAGATTTATTCAATTTTAAAATGCTATCTTTGTCAGTATAAAAATCTTGAAGGTTGTACTCCGTATCTGTTCAGTAATATATTTTTTTAGAATGTTCTTTAATCACTTCAATTTCTTTTACTTCCTTTGTTAGTGTCATCTCGATTAAATTTTAGTATAAAATTTGTATAATTCACAATTAAATTTTGTTGAATTATAATGAAAATTGGTGCAGTTTCAAACAATATTGAAAATCTTCCAAAATTTAGTATTACCATGACTAATTTACACAATATTTTTCAATGTTTTATGTATATGTATTTTAGTAAAATGAAAGTAAATGTCTTCGTCGATTTTTTTTTTAAATTTGCCGGTATATGACAGATATTTACTTTTTAAAACTTTTTTGAAAAAATTATACAACTGTTTGTAGAAACTTAAAAAATCTTGAAATTCTATACAAAATGTAACTTTTTCCAATTTTTTTTTCTGATGCATATTTTTTTACATACCTATTTTTTTATACCTATTGATTAAAACTTAAATTAATTTTATTTTAAATTTATAATTCAATTTCTAATGAATAATGCTATATTGATCGGTATACCATCTCTGAGATTTATCCAGTTTAGGTTAGTGGATTACTGGCTTGGTGCGCTATATTTGATTGCTGCAACTTTTGATTTGTGGATTAGTCGATTGGTGCAATATCTAATATTTATCATCAAAGAAATATGAATAGAAGCCCTGAGTCAATTTTTACTATTTTATATTTTTTGAATATGAAAGATTTGTTAATCTAAATTATATGTTATATTAAAAAATATCCTTAA
Organism: Caerostris darwini; assembly: GCA_021605075.1. Taxonomy (NCBI): domain Eukaryota; kingdom Metazoa; phylum Arthropoda; class Arachnida; order Araneae; family Araneidae; genus Caerostris; species Caerostris darwini. Next base: position 119,648 of record BPLQ01006260.1, on the reverse strand, counting down.
ATCTAAATTTATTGATGATTTTCATTAATCATAACCATGAAAAGGGCTGAAAGTAGGTTAATAATAATTGATAACCCTCATTTATTAGTAATGCTGTATAATTCATTCATTTTACTATTTTCGTAATGCTGTTTAATTCATCATCATGTTTATCTATGTTTGGCAATCTTTTTAAGGTCTAAAAATCATCATTGTGCAGTACACAAACACCCCACAACAGATCAATATCAAAGAATTATCTGACATATCACGTACAAACGAATCCTACACACTCTGCTTACATCTGCCAACTCTTCTTTCTCACTTGGGCTCACAATAGGCAAATCCATCCATTCACGATGCGTGGGATGAAGGGACGGCCGCGGGGGTGGGTGCATCTTCATTCGAGGGATGACGAATGGTGTGGCAAATAAGAGGGAACGTCCCTCCGAGGAGCAGACGATTTGCCCTCCCTTATCGTCCATTCATCACGGGGGACCTGCACCTGTCATACGCAACCATCCCTCCAATCCTTCAAACCGGCCATGTGCAAAGATTTCTTGCCCTCCCTCCGGTGAAATTGCCAGTTATGGTTATGATCAAGGTATCTCTTCATTAGATGCGGGTAACTGCTTTTAATTTAATAGGCTTCAACGGTAGCCTAGAATTGCGTAGCTTGGAAGGGTTGAATATGAGAGAGCGTAGGAATATGATATATTAATGGATATTTCAAAAGTCTAATGAGTTGTCATAAAAATTGTAGCTATTTTTAATTGTTTGAATGTTAAATTATGTTATGTTATAAAAATAAAAAAAAAATTGTCATATTTACATAATTGCATGAAGTATTATAATATTTGCATGAAACTATCATATTTGGTTGAAAGGCATTTTCATATTTGCATGAAAGTTGATTTAGCTGTTAATTATTGGCTCAAAATTGGAAGCATTTCAAAAATCAAATATTTTATAAAAATTAAAAAAATTATCATATTTGCATATTTCCATGTAATATTATCGTATTTGCTTGAAAGGTATTATCATATTTGCAAGAAAGTTGATTCAGCTGTTAATTGTTGGCTCAAAATTGGATTATCATATTTGCATTATAATATTTGCATGAAAGCTTGTTGGCTCAAAATTGGAAACAATTCAATAATGAAACAATATACAAAAAATTATTTATAACAAATAAGGAATTCCGTAAATAAATTCAAAATGTTATCGACTTTTTGAAAATAGAAAATCTAAAGCAGACTGAAATTTTGTGCATCAACATCATTCTGATGAATTAACATCATTAGTTGTTTGAAATGCGCTTAAATATGTTTGATAATTTTTAGTATAATAATCAGTAATCATGATATCAATCTTCTATGCATTATTTGATTATTATACACACATTTAAAACATTTAACATTATAGATCATGGAACAGTATATTGTTATTTATATGCAGAGAAATGCATTTATATATTTTAATTGCTAAATTTACTCATCAAGTATATTGCAGGTTAGACGTTTGACTAATTTATTGACTTGCAATAAAATAAACTTTTGTGAAACAATTCAATTTGATTATGTTGGTGTCGTTTCCACATTATTTTTGTTGTCTAATGATTCGTTAGTTATTATATTATAGCTTCAGAAGAAAAATGTTTAATTCTTGCCCAGTAATAAATAAATTTCATTAAAAAACTAAACATCGATAGCAACTTTAAATAACAGCTATGTTTTTGTTGTGTTTTTTTTTTCCTTTTATAACTTTTTTCCGTTTTTTTATGTATAACACAAATATGAAGAATTCTTTTAAGTTAAGACACGCTGAAACATTATTATTATTACATTGAAACCTATTATTATTACAGTTAATATGTCAAGGGATCAGCATATTTCGGACTGAATGTTATCATAAGAATCATCAAATTTAGGAAAAAAACTTTATAATTTGCTATGGGCATTGCTGTTACTTAGTGTACTAATCAACATATATCCGTATCAGGTGTAGTAAATTAAGTCACAAAATAGTCTTAGCAATGCCCACTGGCTCATCATGTATATGCCTCACACAAGCACCAATATAGTTTAAGAAATGAGAAGGAGAGATTCAACAGGATTATGTGAGGATAAGCTTTAGCGAAATCGTCTAAAGAATTTTGAAAAATTAACAATACAGGCTATAAATAAATATTAATGTAATAAACAGTCATCATTATGAACCTCAATAACATAGACTTGGAGAGAAAGTTTAATAAACTTCTACATCGCATGAGATAGACATCAGAATAAAATCAAAATTTGAAAAGAACTTGATAAGTTAACTAGAAATTTAATAAAAATTCGATTGGAATTGGCCATAAGAGAAACAAAATGTTGCAAGTAATAATGTATGAAAGAATAAATGACAGGAAATGGACTTATATTTAAACAAATCAGGTAGAAATGGAAGGGGCTGTAATGCAAATGTCTGAATGACATATTTTGCAGGATTGCCAGTATTGTGTGAGAATTATATTTGGTCCGTAGTTTGAGAATTATTTTGATCCGTAACAGCTTCTTGTGATTTACAAGAAGTTGTTCCCCGAGTGTGTTTGGGTTAAAATAGTCCGTTTGTAGCCCATGCTTGTCTTAAAAGATGTTTAAAACGAGTACCCAGCGCCCAGGAGTATAACTGGGACCAGACTTCTTCTCTTAGGATGCCCCATGTCCTTGTGCCTTTCGATTAAGAACTGGGCATGATTGTTTTGCGGAACACGTTAACAATATATGTGTCCTCGCCTCGAACACTTTAACAATATAGGTGTCCCCACCTCGCCTCGAACACTTTAACAATATAGGTGACATCGCCTCGAACACTTTAACAATATAGGTGACACTTTAACAATATAGGTGTCGCCTCGAACACTTTAACAATAACAAACAATATAGGTGTCCTCGCCTCGCACTTTAACAATATAGGTGTCCTCGCCTCGAACACTTTAACAATATAGGTCCTCGCCTGAACACTTTAACAATATAGGTGTCCTCGCCTCGAACACTTTAACAATATAGGTGATCTCGCCTCGAACACTTTAACAATATAGGTGTCCTCGCCTCGAACACTTTAACAATATAGGTGTCCTCGCCTCGAACACTTTAACAATATAGGTGTCCTCGCCTCGAACACTTGCCCAATATGTCGATCCAGTACAATGAATACAGAACATCTTTTGAAATGTCCAGGACTGAACAGGGAAGCTCAGAGCCGAGGAGAAGTCTTGCAGTTATATTGGGAGTCCAGGGGCCTCATGGACTGAGATTAAATGTTTACCTCCTTTATTTACTGTCCCCCCCTTTGACTTTTTGTGGTGTATGAAACCGACTTATTGTCAATTGCTGTCTTGCTGTATATTTGCTTTGTTCTACTTGTTCCTCCTTTCTGTGCGATCCTTATTGCAGTGGATTGATTTCCAATAAAGCCATATGTTGCAACAGCAACAATTGTTTTGATTGTAAAACAGAAGAATCTTTCAGCAAAAATAAGTTTGGTAGTTATAGATGAAGGGAAATTGCAATAATGTTTGGGAGAACTCTTTGATCTATCCATTTGCTTGTATGGATGCAATTTAAAGGCTTTCTATTGTATATATAAAAAAAATTAGAAATAATGTTATAAAAATATCCCATAAAATGAGTACTTTCAGTTTAATAATACAGTTCAAATACCTAATTGTTTTTTCAAGTTTAATAATTAAAAAAATGTTTTATATAAAACTATATAATATCCTTTCATGTTTTTTATGATGTTATACTTTGTATTCCCTTTAATAAAATTAGATGATTTATTCTAATTAAGAAAATAAGTTATCTTAAATTCCATGAAACGCAATTTACTGAACTAAATATAGTACATTTCCTGCTGCTAATATTAAAAAAAGTAAAAATAATTATTAGCTCGCATGGAAGCAATGACAATTATGACATAAAGATGGATGTTATTTTTCAACATCTTATATTATGTTATAGTTATTCTTTATGACATAAAGTATCCATTATTGTCTCTCTGCTGTATATAAGAAACTTTAGTAATAATATTATAAAAATGCCCATCAAAAGAGTACTAATCAGGTGTGATTTAATAACAAAGTTCAAATACCAAATTGTTTTTTTCTGATTTTATAATTAAAAATAATGTTTGCTATAAAAATATATAGTAACTTTTCTCTCGTGTTTTTATGAGATTATACTTTGTATTCCCGTTAATACAATTACGTAATTTATTCTAAGTAAGACAATAAGATATCTTGCATCCCATGAAGCTTAATTTGCCGAACTAAATATAGTACAATTCTTGATACTAGCATTAAAAAGTAAACATAATCTTTAGTACTTGTTCATATAACATAATTTTAGTTTAAAATGACGAGAAGAATATCTTCATAGACTATATTTCCAAAAATGTTTTTTACTTCCAATGGTAGAATCATTTGTAGATCATTTTGCCGTATTAGATGTTGCCCAGAATGCACCACGAGGAATTGCACTTCCATATACAAATTGTACCTAATTCTAAAATTTTTAGCTTACTAAGTCAATTGTAGTATTGTAGGAAAATCAATTGTAGTTTTAAAAATGTGCTATATTGCAATTGTTTTGATTTTAATTTATAAAAAAATTCTCTGCAGAAATAAGTTTAGAAGTTATGGTATAAGGAAATCGCAATCCTTTTTTTGAAGAATTCTTTGATCTGTCCATTAGCTTGAAAGGAAGCAACTTAAGAGTTTTCTAATGTCCATAGTAAATTCTAATGGCAATATTATAAAAATACCTAATTGCTTTTTTATGTTTTATAATTAAAAATAATGTTTGACATGAAAATGTATAGTATTCTTTAGCTCAATTGTTTATGAAGTTATACTTTGAATTCCCTTTAATACAAGTACGTAATTTATTTTGATTAGGACAACAAGTTATCTTACATCCCAAGAAACTCAATTTACTGAACTAAATAAAGTACAACTCCTGCTGCTAATATTAAAAAAGTAAAAATAATTATTAGCTCGCATGGAAGCAATGACAATTATGACATAAAGATGGATGTTGTTTTTCAAAATCTTATATTATGTTATAGTTATTCTTTATGACGTAAAGTATCCATTATTGACTCCTTGCTGAATATAGGATACTTTAGTAATAATATTATAAAAATATCCATCAAAAGACTGCAAACAAAATTTTGTTTATTAACAAAGTTCATATACCTAATTGCTCTTTGAGATTTTATAATTGAAAAAATGTTTGATATAAAAATGCATAACTTATATTTTTATGAAGTTATACTTTGTATTCCCTTTAATAAAATTAGGTGATTTATTCTAATCAAGACAATAAGGTATCTTACATCCCAAGAAACTTAATTTGCCGAACTAAATATAGTCCAATTCCTGCTCCAGCAAACCATAAAAGACAAATGACGCGAGCAATACTTTTTCTTTCTCTTCCTGAGCTTGAGAAATAACTCGCATTTCATTGAATCAACGCAAGAAAAACAGACGCTGCTTTTCTCCGGTAAATATTTCCCCTTTTAGAACAAACCCCATTCATCATTTCCCAGATGAAGACACATTAAGTTGGAACGAAAGGAATTTCCTTTTTCCTGTTTACCGGAAAAATTGGGTTTTCTTTTCGTGTTGTCCAGAATCGAAAAATTTTCCTTCCTCCAAAAAACAACTTCCATCTATTTAGTGGAATGAGTTATCGTGCGTTCGTGTATCTAGTTTTTCAATCGAACCAATTTAGGGGTGGTTTGACATTTATGTATTTACATTTTCTTCGAAAAGTTGTGTACTTCCTTTCCGATTCCTATTTCTGGATCAAATCAAACATTTCTCCCGTTCCCGTTTTGTGACAGTGATTTATCCTGAATAGCTTAAAGTTGGAAGGAATATTAATTTGATGTTTTTCATGTTTTCTTCTAGCTGGAAATATGGGAGTCCATTATGGATTGAAGGAATAAAAACGGGAGGTGCTCAATCTTTTACTGTTTACCATAATTTCGTAACGTTTAATGTGTGGGTAAATATTTTTCACAGTAAAACGAATTCGTTTTCCAGGGTTTGAAACTATGTAACAAAGCAGTTTGTTTTTTATGTCCTGAAAGTTTACACATTAGCGTTTTATTACTTATTAAATTCTTATATTTATATTTTCGAAATTATTGTGAGTAATTCATATATAAATAAAATTAGTATTTATGTTCTTATATGTACTTATCAGTATTATAAACTTATTAATATTTATGTTCTTACATTATCTCTATTTTATTAAAGAAATAATTTTTAGTTAATTAACATTTAAAAGATTTCAAATAATTGTTTTTATTTCCAATGGCAAGAAATAGCAACAACAACATAGTTTTTTAAGAATCTATAAGAAATATGACCATTTAACTTTAACCTTAAATTAATTTAGAAATCATTTTAAGTATACATGCATACTAAATTCGAAGATAATAATTATAGTAGTTTATGTAGGTGTTTTTAAGATTGAGTGCATGAGAAGTATTGACATTAATATTTTTATTCTATTCTTATTTTTTCTTGAAAAATATTTATAAAATTTAAGCCAACTACATAATAATGTTCTTTTTTTTTCCCCCAATGCAGCTGGCAAACAAACATGGACGTCTTTGGATGCCTATAAGGGCTGCACCGATGTTACTCACTTTGCATTACCCACGGGGCGCGTGTCACTAGATGGTAAGCCACAGACGCGGAGTAACAATACCCCCGCAGCGCTCTACGATCCTATTAGGACCGGGACCTACGGTTTAAAGCGGATTCCGAACCACACAACACCCATGGGCAAAGCCGAGATTTGAACCCGATACCTGTGCGCTAGCCATTCGGCCATCAGGCCCCAACTACATAATAAAGTAAAATAATTATTTTTGTACTAAAATTTAAAGGCAAGATTTACAATTTAATAAGTATTCATGATATTTTCGATGGAATATTTCTATTTAAATTACTTCACCACGTTCACAGATTATAAACTGAAAAAATTTGAATAGCAATATGCATTAAAATAAATGGTAATTGCAGAAAGTAGAAAACTTTCCTCCAAAAATATTTCAAGAAAAAAACCCAGAATATCTCTGTACCATTAAAGTGGATTTTATAAAATTTTAAACTTTATAAAATTGAAAGCATTTACATTTTTTAAGCATTTTCACAAAACATCCTTCAAAAAAATAACATTAAACTTTTATTGTTGTTGACCCTCCGAGATATACAGCAGATTACATTTTTAAAGAGTTTTATTTGCTAAGTTAGAGAATGAATTTTAGGTGTCAAAAAAAAAAAAAAAAATAATAAAAATAAAAGCAACTCATCAGAGGTTATGATTTTTTTCTTTCTTGAATTAATTCTTTTAAACATACAGATCTTTTCCGAGTAATATATTCCCCTAAATATGCATTATTTATGTACACATAGCTCTTTCACAAACATGTTTTGTGTATACAAGAAAATATACTTAAAAACACACACATAAAGCATAAATTCTCCTCATTAAATCACTTATTTTCATTTTATTCATAGTGTGTATGAATTATTTAGATGCATAGATTGCATTTCCTAAGACACACCATTTTTAATAATATTGACACATTAAATCATGTGAATAGATCAATAAATATAAAGATGCATGTACAGTTATAAAGAAAAGTGCTACTTACTAAGATTGCTGCCACAAATAGAAGCATAAAAATAATTGTAGAAGAAAGTCCGGAAAAATGTTTATGTTGTTGCTAATGTAACAAATTACCGTGGCATCGCAACTAAAGCCGTTTTATTCCATTATTATGGTAATTTTGAGCAGTTTTCTTCTTTTAATGTGGGCCTATTAGAAGCGTGTTCTGCAAGAATATCCTGACGTTTTTCAACAAGCCGACGAAAATGTTAACGTTTCCAAAAGATTTATCTGTATTTTTTTTTTTTTTTTTTGAAAATGGTTGAATGCGTAATAATTTCTTTTCTACTGTACTTTTTCGCATTTCTTTTTTTTAAACTTCTCTCACCCTTTACGAAAAGGAAGATATTTATGTAGTACTTAGATAAATTTTTGGACGGGTGGTAAGTAATTTAGCAGTTTTGAATTTTTCCTTTTTTTTTTTTCTTCTTCACTTCAATTCTTATTGGGTTTTATGCCCAGAATTACAGTACAAAGAATGGAAACAGCTTTTAAAAGCCGTATTATGTAAATTAGAGGAGACCAGGCTTTTGGGAAAAATAAAAAGAAGGATTTATAGAGAATTTTTAGAGAAGTTTTGTTTTGGAAAATTCTTTAGAAGAATCTCAGTGTTTCTGGTAAAATCACTTGACTTTTTTAAGTTTGGAAAATTTTGGATTTGTCTGCCAATAATCATGTGTGACATTAATGGTTTTTTCAACCATATTAAACATAAAATAGAACTTTATCGTTTTAAAAATATATGTTAATTATCAATTTTAGAATTATATATGTTAATCAAGTAACTTTGTATCCTAATGAGCAAGTGCTCAGCGGTCTGTTGCTCCGTGCCATAGATTTCGTGTTTGATTCCCAGCAGTGCCATGGATGTTCGCAGTGGTTCGAAATCCCCTTTAAACGGTAGGTCTCAATCTAATATGTCTGTTGGGCATAACTGACAAACGTACACCTTAAAAAGAAAACATCTCTTTTCCCGAAATCTGACAGTAGGCAGAAGGCCTTGGCTCATCATGGGACTACGGCTCCAATGAGGAAGAAGACATATTAATTTATAATAATTGTTTTAGGATTCAATTTTTAAAGCATGAATTATAATGAAATAAGTCTTCATCCTAACTTCAGATGTAACATTTATATTTAAATTACGTCGTCGAGAAAGAAATTTGAACAGGAATTTGCATTAAAATAGATTCTAGTTGTTGAGACTAAAAACACTTTACCCCTATAAATATTTCAAGACGAAAACCCAGAATATTTCTGTACGATTAAAATGTTTTTAAAAAATTCAACACCAAATAGATTTAATGAAATTTAAAGTATTTACAGTTTTTTAGCATTTTCCCAAAACGTACTTCTAAAAAGTCACATTAAAAATCTACTTGCTGTTGTCCCTCAGACTTTTACAGAAAATTACATTTTTGCAGAGTTTTATTTGCTGAGTTAGAGAGTGAATTTTACGTGTCAATAGAAAAATAAAAATTTTGAAAAATCACCTCATTAGAGAGAATGACAGTTTTTCTTTCTTTCTTGAATTAAATTCTTCTAAAATTACAGACTTTATTTTAAGAGTAATATATTCCCCTAAAAATACGTTATTTTTATGCATATATCCCTTTCCCAAACATGTTTTGTGTATACAAGAATATACACTAAAAAAAACACTCACACATAAAGCATGAAATCTCCTCATTAAATCCCTTATTTTCTTTTTATTCATAGAGTGGATGAATTATTTAGATGCATAGATTGCTTTTCATAAGACACGCAATTTCTAATAATATTGTCACATTAAATCATGTGGACAGATCAGTAAATATAAGGATGCATACAGTAATAAAGAAAAGTACTACTGACTAAGATTGCTGCCACAAATTGAAGCATAAAAATAATTGTAGAAGAAACTGTGGAAAAATACTTATGCTGTCGCAAATGTAACAAATTACCGTACCATCGCAACTAAAGTCGTTTTATTCCATTATTATGGTAATTTCCGGCAGTTTTCTTCTTTTAATGTGGACCTATTAGAAGCGCATTCTGCAAGAATATCCCGACATTTTTCAACAAGCCGACGAAAATGTTAACGTTTCAAAAGATTTATCTGTATTTTTCTTTGCAAAATGGTTGAATAAGTAATAATTTCTTTTCTTCTGTACTTTTTGGGCTTTTTTTTAAACTTCTCTCACCCTTTAAGAAAGGAAAGATATTTATGTAGTACTTAGATAAATTTTTGGAAGGGTGGTAATGCGAAACGGGAGGATAGGTATTTAGTCGTTTTGAATTTTTCTTTCTTCAACTTTTTTCTTCTTCACTTCAGTTCTTGTTGAGTTTTATGTTCAGAATTGCAATACAAAGAATGGAAACATCTTTTAAGAGCCGTATTATGTAAATTAGAGTAGACCGGGCTTTGGGGAAAATAAAAGGAAGAATTTATAGCGTTTTAAAGAACAGAGTTTTTTTTTGCTTTGTTTTGGAAAATGCTTTAGAAGAATCTCAGTGTTTCTGGTAAAATCACTTGATTTGTATAAGTTTGCTAATAATCATGCTTAATTTTTATGGAATCATGAAAATCATTAAATTAAATCATTTAATCATGAAATCATTAAATTCTTATTGAACTATCCCGTTTTAGAAATATATGTTAATTCATCCACATTATGAATAAAAATAAAATAAGGGATTTAATGAGGAGATTTCATGCTTTATGCGTTTGTTTTTTTAAGTATATTTTATTGTATATACAAAAGTTTGTGAAAGAGATATAAATAACGAATATAGAAATATAAAATATAAATAACGTATTTTTAATTGGAATATATTACTCGGAAAAGAATTTCTGTAAGTTTAGAAGAATTTTTTGCTAGAAAAAGAAAAACATTGTCATAATCGCTGATGATTTGCTTTTTTATGTATTTTTTATTTTTGTACAGACATAGAAAGTTCATTCTATAACTTAGCAAATATAACTCTGTAAAAACATAATCTGCTTTATATCTCGGAGGGTCAACAACAATTAGATACTTAATGTTGTTTTTTAGAAGGATGTTTAGTGAAATTGCTTAAAAAATGTAAGTACTTACAATTTCATTAAATTTATTTCTTATTGAAGTTTTATAAAAGAATTTTAATAATACAGATATATTCTGAGTTTTCAACTTACAATAATTTTAGAAATACAGTTTTTTTTATTTTCTATTATTACCATTTATTTTATTGCAAATTGCTATTCAAATTTTTTTCAGTTTTTTATTGCTGTACTGGGCGATGTAATTTAAGTGGATATATTTCCACTGAAATTCTGATGAAGATTAAATTCATTGTAATTCTTGGTTTGAAAATTGTATCCTGAAATATATATTTTAAATTATTACGTCTCCTTCTCCTTCTACATTGAAGCAGCAACCCCATGGTGGTACAAGGTCGTCTCTCTACTGGCATGTTTCGAGGCATGTTTCTTTTTTTGTGGTATGGGTATCAGCTCCACGTTCTATAGTTATATTAGGCCAGGATCTACGGTTTAAAATGAAACCCAAACCACAGTAAATATCCATGTCATTCCCGATAATACAAAACGAGACCTGTGGCACCGAGCGACAGGTCGCTAGGCAATCAAACATCAGATCACAATATTACTGTTATATTACAATATTATTTTTTCATACACGCAATTTCTAATAATATTGTCACATTAAATCATGTGAATACGTCAGTAAATATGAGGATACACACAGTTATAAAGAAATGTGCCACTGAGTAAGATTGTTGCCACAAATAGAAGCATAAAAATAATTGCAGAAGAAACTCTGGAAAAATGCTCATGCTGTCGCAAATGTAACAAATTACCGTGGCCTCGCAACTAAAGCTGTTTTATTCCATTATTATGGTAATTTCGGGCAGTTTTCTTCTTTTAATAGGGGCCTATTAGAAGCATTATTATTCTGCAAGAATATCCCGACATTTTTCAACAAGCCGACGAAAATGTTAACGTTTCAAAAGATTTATCTGTATTTTTCTTTGCAAAAGGGTTGAATACGTAATATTTTCTTTTCTTCTGTGCTTTTTCTCCTTTTTTTTTAAACTTCTCACCCTTTAAGAAAGGGAAGATATTTATGTAGTACTTAGATAAATTTTTGGAAGGGTGGTAAAGCGAAACGGGAGGAGAGATATTTAGTCGTTTTGAATTTTTTCTTCCTCACTACAGTTCTTGTTGAGTTTTATGTTCAGAATTACAGTACAAAGAATGGAAACAGCTTTTAAAAGCCGTATTATGTAAATTAGAGTAGACCGGGGTTTGAAGGAGAATACAAAGTAGGATTTATTGGAGAATTTTTAGCGTTTTAAGGAGCAGATATTTTTTTCCTTTGTCTTGGGAAAAGCTTTCAAAGAATCTCAGTCTTTCTTGTAAATCACTTGATCTGTAGAAGTTTGGATAATTTTCGGATGTTTGTCAAAGATCATTTTTGACTTTTATGATTATTTTGTAACCTTAAAACAAAACAGAACTTTCTCATTTTAGAAATATATGTTAATTATGAATTTCAGAACTATATAGCATGCTAATAATGTAATTTTGGAACCTGATGAAAGAGTGTCTTGTGGTCTGTCACTCGGTGCCCTAAGTTTTGAGTTCGAGTCCCGGCAGTGGCGAGGTTGTTTAAAGTGGTTCGGAATCCACTTTAAACCGTAGGTCCCGGTATATGATGGTAAAGCGTGGGACTTACAACCCCTGACAACCAAGTAAGAAGAAAAACATCGCCTTCCTCGAAATCTGTCAATCGGCAGAAGGCCTTTTCCCACCATGGGGCTGCTGTGCCATTGAAGAAGAAGAAGAAGAAACAATTATTTAATTTAACTATTTTAATATTAAATTTTTAAACCAAGAATTACAATGAAATATGTTTTCATCATAATTTCAGTGGAAATATTTCTACTTAAATTGCGTCGTCCAGCACAGCCATAATAATAAAAGGAAAGAAATTTGAATAGAAATTTGCGTTAAAATAAATATTAATTGTAGAGTGTAAAATAAATGTCCCTAAAAATATCTCAAGAACAATTCCCAGAATAACTCTGTACCATTAAAAGGGTTTTTATAAACTTTTAAACTTAATGAAATTGAAAGCATTTATATTTTTTAATCATTTTCACAAAACATGCTTCGAAAAAATAACATTAAATATATAATTGCTGTAAGTAATTGTATATAATTGTATAATTGTATATAATCCCCCCCCCCATGAGATTTACAGCAGATGCTGATTTGGAGAGGGAATTTTACGTGTCAATAATAAAATTTAAAAAGTAACTCATCCGAAATTATGATAATTTATTTGTCCTTGCTGGCAGTAAATTCTTCGAAACACATAATTTTTTTCGAGTAATATATTCCGCTAAAAACATATTATTTATAAACATAGAGCTCTTTCATAAACATGTTTTGTGTAGTCAAGAAAAGATACTTAAAAAAACACACACACATAAAGCTTGAAATCTCCTCATTAAATCCCTTATTTTCTTTTTATTCATAATGTGGATGAATTAATTAGATGCATACTAGATTGCTTTTCATAAGACACGCAATTTCTAATAATATGGACACATTAAATCATGTGGATACATCAGTAAATATAAGAAAACATGCAGTTATAAAAAAAAAAGGAACGTGCTACTAAGTAAGATTGCTGCCACAAATAGAAGCATACAAATAATTGCAGAAGAAACTCTGGAAAAATGTTTATGCTGTCGCAAATGTAACAAATTATCGTGGCATCGCAACTAAATCCTTTTTATTCCATTATTATGGTAATTTCGGGCAGTTTTCTTCTTTTAATAGGGGCCTAGTAGAAACGTCTTCTGCAAGAATATCCCGACATTCTTCAACAAGCCGACGAAAATGTTGACGTTTCAAAAGATTTATCTGTATTTTTCTTTTCAAAAATGGTGGAATACGTAATAATTTCTATTCTTCTGCTTTTTCTCCTTTCTTTTTTTAAACTTCTCTCACCCTTTAGGAAAAGGAAGATATTTATGTAGTACTTAGATAAATTTTTGGAAGGGTAGGAAGGCGAAACGGGAGAAGAGATATTTAGTCGTTTTGAATTTTTCTTTCTTCTAGTTTTTTCCTTTTTCACTTCAGTTTCAGTTTGTTGGGTTTTATGTTCAGAATTACAGTACAAAGAATGGAAACAGCTTTTAAAAGGCGTATTGTGTAAATTAGAGCAGACCGGGCTTTGGGGAAAATAAAAAGAAGGATTTATTGAAGAATTTTTAGCGTTTTAAGGAGCAGAGATTTTTTTTCTGCTTTGTTTTTGAAAATGCTTTAGAAGAATATTAGTGTTTCTGGTAAATGACTTTATTTTTGGAAGTTTGGAAAATTTTCAGATGTGTTTGCCAATGATCATGGTTGACTTTTATGAGCTTTTTTAATCTTAACACAAAACAGAAATTTCTCATTTTAGAAATATATATAAATTATCCATTTCAGAACTATATATTATGCTAATAATGTTATTTGAGGAACTGATGGACGAGTACCTAGTGGTCTGCTGCTCGGTGTCACAGGTTTCGTTTTCGAGGCCTATCAATGTTATGGATATTTGTAATGGTTCAGAATTCACTGAAAATCGTAGGTCACGGCCAAATATAATTGCAGAGCGTGGGACTGATAACCATACCACGAAAAAAGAAAAACATCTGCAGTCACGAGACCTTTCGATAGACAGACGGTCTTGTACCACCGTGGGCTTTTGAGTCAATGAAGAAGAAGACGCAATAATTTCAAATATTTATTTTAGTGCTAAATTTTTAAACTAAAATTACAATGAAATAATACTTAATCATAACTTCATTGGTGATATTTTTACTTAAATTACGTCGTCTAGTACAACGATAATAAACTAAAAGAAATTTAATAACAATTTCCATTAAAATAAATGGTAAAAATAGAAAGTCAAAAGCTGTACTCCTAAACATGTATTTCAAAAAGAAATTCCAGAATATATCTGTATTCCTAAATTGCGTTTCTAAAATTACAATATCAAATAAACTTAATGAAATTGAAGGTATTTACATTTTTTAAGCATTTTCACAAAACATCCTTCGAAAAAATAACATTAAAAATCTAATTGCTGTAGACCCTCCGAGATTTAAAATAGATTACATATTTACAGAGTCTTATTTGCTGAGTTAGAGAGTGAATTTCAGGTCTCAATAGAGAAATAAAAAATTTAGAAAAGCAACCCATCAGAGATTACGATACTTTTTTCTTTCTAGAATTCTAAACTTACAGAATTTCTTTTCCTAGTAACATATTCCCCTAAAAGTACGATATTTATATGCACATATATCTTTCACAAACGTGTTTTGTGTATACAAGAAAAGATGCTCAAAAACACACACACACATAAAAACATGAAATCTCCTCATTAAATCCCTTATTTTCTTTTTATTCATAGAGTGGATGAATTATTTAGATGCATAGATTGCTTTTCATAAGACACGCAATTTCTAATAATTTGACACATTAAATCATGTGGATAGATCAGTAAATATAAGGATGCATACAGTAATAAAGAAAAGTACTTCTGACTAAGATTGCTGCCACAAATAGAAGCATAAAAATAATTGTAGAAGAAACTCTGGAAAAATGCTTATGCTGTCGCAAATGTAACAAATTATCGTGGCATCGCAACTAAAGCTGTTTTATTCCATTATTATGGTAATTTCGGGCAGTTTTTCTCTTTTAATAGGGACGTATTAGAAGCGTCTTCTGCAAGAATATCCCGACATTTTTCAACAAGCCGACGAAAATGTTGACGTTTCAAAAGATTTATCTGAATTTTTCTTTGCAAAAATGGTTGAACACGTAATAATTTCTTTTCTTCTGTGCTTTTTCTACTTTCTTTTTTTAAAACTTTTCTCAACCTTTAGGAAAGGGAAGATATTTAAGTAGTACTTAGATAAATTTTAGGAAAGGTGGTAAGGCGAAACGGGAGGAGAGATACTTAGTCGTTTTTATTTTTTCTTTCTTCTTTTTTCTTCTTCTTCATTTCAGTTCTTGTTGAGTTTTATGCTCAGAATTACAGTACAAAGAATGGAAACAGCTTTTAAAGGCCGTATTATGTAAATTAGAGTAGAGCGGGCTTTGAGGGAAAATAAAAAGACGGATTTATAGAGAATTTTTAGCGTTGATAAAAAAAAATTTTGTTTTTTTTAGAAAATGTTTTAGGAGAATCTCAGTGTTTCTGGCGAATCACTTGATTTGTAGAAGTTTGGGACATTTTCGGATTTGTTTGCCAATTATCAAGCGTTATGTTTTTAAGTTATTTTAACCGCATTAAACGGAAAACAGACTTTTTTTCGTTTTAGAAATATATGATAATTATCAATTTTAGAATTATGTATGCTTATCACGTGATTTTCAATCATTTTTTATGAAGGTTGAGTGAAATCGATGGCATATTAAATTAAATGACTAATATTTTTTTCTATGCAAATATATTAAGCTATGTAAAGCAGCTTTTTAAAAAAATGTATTAGTAGAATTCAAACATATTAACAGTAGTCAAATTTCAATTTT
The DNA here is from genome assembly GCA_021605075.1 of Caerostris darwini. NCBI lineage: Eukaryota > Metazoa > Arthropoda > Arachnida > Araneae > Araneidae > Caerostris > Caerostris darwini. Next base: position 103,364 of record BPLQ01006260.1, on the reverse strand, counting down.
TTATGTACATCTATATGATTAACAAATTATATGATGAACATAAAAGAATCTAAATTTTAAAAGCAAGAATTAAAATTTAATAAGTCTTCATAATATTTTGGATGGGATATTCCAATTTAATATTCTTCACCTGTTACAGTGATTATAAACTGAAAAAATTTTAATAGCAATTTGCATTAAAATAATTCGTAATTGTAGAAAGTAGAAAACTTTCCTCCTAAAAATATTTCAAGAAGAAAACTCAGTATATCTGTGTACTATTAAAATGGATTTTATAAAATTTTAAACTTAATGAAATTGAAAGCATTTACATTTTTCTAGTATTTTCACAAAACTTCCTTATAAAAAGTCACATTAAAAATCTAATTGCTGTCGTACCTCAGAATTTTACAGCAGATTACATTTTACAGAGTTTTATTTGCTGCGTTAGAGAATGAATTTTACAAATCAATAGAAAAATAAAAAATTTAGAAAAGCAACTCATCAGAGATTATTATATATTTCTTTCTTTCTGAATTATATTCTTCAAAGCCTACAGATTTTCTTTTACGAGTAATATATTCCCCTAAAAATAAGTTATTTATATACGCATATCTCTTTCACAAACATGTTTCTTGTGTACAAAAAAGATACTAAAAAAACACACATACACATAAAGCATGAAATATCCTCACTAAATCACTTATTTTCTTTTTATTCATAGTGTGGATAAATTACTCAGATGTATAGATTGCTCTTCATAAGACACGCAATTTCTAATAATATTGACAAATTAACTCATGTGAATAGATCAGTAAATATAAGGATACATGCAGCTATAAAGAAAAGTGCTACTGACTAAGATTGCTGCCACAAATAGAAGCATAAAAATAATTGTAGAAGAAAAATGCTTATGCGGTCGCAAATGTAACAAATTACCGTGGCATCGTAACTGAAGCCGTTTTATTCCATTATTATGGTAATTTCGGGCAGTTTTCTTCTTTTAATATGGGCCTATTAGAAGCGTCTTCTGTAAAAATATCCTGACATTTTTCAACAAGCCGACGAAAATGTTAACGTTTGAAAAGATTTATCTGTATTTTTCTTTGCAAAATGGTGGAATACGTAATAATTTCTTTTCTTCTGTGCTTTTTGTTCTTTTTTTTAAACTTCTCTCACCCTATAGGAAAGGGAAGATATTTATGTAGTACTTAGATAAATTTTTGGAAGGTGGTAATGCGAAACGGGAGGATAGATATTTAGTCGTTTTGAATTTTTTTCTGTTTTTTTTTCTTCTTGACTTCAATTCCTGTCGAGTTTTATATTCAGAATTGCAGTACAAAGAATGGAAACAGCTTTTTAAAGCCGTATTATGTAAATTAGAGTAGGCCGGGCTTTCGGGGAAAAATAAAAAGAAGGATTTATAGAAGAAATTTCAGCGTTTTAAGGGGCAGAGATTTTTTTCCCTTTGTCTTTTTAAATGCTTTCGACGAATCTCAGTCTTTCTTGTAAATCACTGGATCTGTAGAAGTTTGGATAATTTTCGGATGTTTGTCAAAGATCATTTTTGACTTTTATGATTATTTTTTAACCTTAAAACAAAACGGAACTTTCTCATTTTAGAAATATATGTTAATTATGAATTTCAGAACTATATACTGTGCTAATAATGTAGTTTTGGAACCAGATGGACGAGTGTCTACTGGTCAGTCACTCGGTGCGATATGTTTCAGGTTCGAGTCCCGGCAGTGGCAAGGATGTTTGTAGCGATTCGGAATCCACTTTAAACCGTAGGTCCCGGTATATGATGGTAGAGCGTGGGACTGATAACCCCTTACAACCAATTAAGAAGAAAAACATCGCCTTTCTCGAAAGTTGTTAGTAGGCAGGGTGCCTTGTCCCACTATGGGGCTGTTGCAGCAATGAAGAAGAAGACGATGACACAATAACTTAAAATAATTATTTTAATATTAAATTTATAAACAAAGATTTATAATGAAATAAGTCTTGATCAAAATTTCAGTGGAAATATTTTAACTTAAATTACTTCGCCCAGCACAGCCATAATTATAAAAAGAAAGAAATTTGAATAGAAATTTGCGTTAAAATAAATGGTAATTGTAGAAAGTAAAAAAAGCCCCTGAAAATATCTCAAGAAGAAATCCCAGAATAACTTTTTCCCATAAAAGGTTTTTATAAAATTTTATCTTAATGAAATTGAAAGCATTTACATTTTTTAAGCATTTTCATAAAACATCCTTTTAAAAAGTTACATTAAAAATCAAATTGCTGTTAACCCTCCGAGATTTACAGCTGATTACATTTTTACAGTTTTATTTGCTGAGTTAGAGAATGAATTTTACTTTTCAATAGAAAAATAAAAAATTTTAAAACAATTCATCAGAGATTATGTTTTTTTTTTCTGAAATTGAATTCTTCTAAACTTATAGAATTTCTTTCCCCAGTAATATATTCCCTTAAAATTAAGTTATTTTTATATACACATATCTCTTTCACAAACATGTTTTGTGTATACAAGAAAAGATGCTCAAAAAAACACACACACATAAAACATGAAATCTCCTCATTAAATCCCTTATTTTCTTTTTATTCATAGCGTGGATGAATTATTTAGATGCACAGATTGCTTTTCATAAGACACGCAATTTCTAATAATATTGACACATTAAATCATGTGGACAGATCAGTAAATATAATGATACATGCCGTTATAAAGAAAACTGCTACTGACTAAGATTGCTGCCACAAATAGAAGCATAAAAATAATTGTAGAAGAAATCTGTGGAAAAATGCTTATGCTGTCGCAAATGTAACAAATTACCGTAGCATCGCAACTAAAGTCGTTTTATTCCATTATTATGGTAATTTCGCGCAGTTTTTTTCTTTTAATATGGGGCTATTAGAAGCGTCTTCTGCAATAATATCCCAACATTTTTCAACAAGCCGACGAAAATGTTAACGTTTCAAATGATTTATCTGTATTTTTGTTTGCAAAAATTGTTGAATACGTAATAATTTCTTTTCTTCTGTGTTTTTTCTTCTTTTTTTTTAAACTTGTCTCACCCTTTATGAAAAGGAACATATTTATGTAGCACTTAGATAAATTTTTGGTAGGGTGGTAAGATATTTAGTCGTTTTGAATTTTTTTTTCTTCTTCACTTTAGTTCTTGTTGAGTTTTATGTTCAGAATTGCAGTAGAAAGAATGGAAACAGCTTTTAAAAGCCGTATTATGTAAATTAGAGCAGGCCGGGCTTTGGGGGAAAATAAAAAGAAGGATTTATAGAGAATTTTTAGCGTTTTAAGGAGCAGATATTTTTTTTCCTTTGTCTTGGAAAATGCTTTCGAAGAATCTCTGTGTTTCTTCTAAATCACTTGATTTGTAGAAGTATGGAAATTTTTTTTATTTGTTTGCCAATAATCAAGGGTTATGTAAGTTAATTTAACCGTATTACATTACACATCAAACAGAACTTTCATTAGAGATATATGTTAATTATCAATTTTAGAATTATGTATGCTAATCAAGTGATTTAGAATAATTTTGATGAAGATTGAATTACGATTGCTGAACCAAGTATCAGATATGTATGTCTTTGCTAAATAAGTTTATTTCTTAACTCAAATGTATTGCCTTCAACAAATTAACAAAGGATTCAAAAATAATAAATGATGTTGAATAGAATAAAGAGAGTTTTAAAATTTCTAATTTTTTTTTTTTTATTTAAAAAAATGTATGTTAAGTAACTAAATAATCGGCATATTGTTAAGTGCTAAAATAAATCATAAACCTACGTTACTTATATTTATTTGAAAGTATAGTTTATTAACATGATAAACATATATGCTTAAGCTTCAAAGCGCAGTTCTTGTTGGGGAAATGTATAATAATTTTACAATGATTCAAGATATGACTCAATAACTCAATGTTATACAGTTTCAAGATACACGGTTACAGTTATACAGTTTCACAATGACACAATATTATACAATGTTTCAAGACATGACACATTGACACAATGTTATACAATGTTTCAAGACATGACACAATGACTCAATGTTATACAATGTTTCAAAATATGAGTAAAAATGCAATATCTTACGCAAATTGCGATAATGTAATATGTTAAGCACATTGCAATTTTTCAAGCAATAATCTTCTGCGAAATAATTTTACAGTTTAGTTGACAGGTGATCAAATCGTTAGAAGTATTAGTAATTAAAAAGGATTTTGAAATATTAATATTTATGTTCATTATACTTAATACATAATTGATAGCGCAAATCTTAACGTGAATTACGTATTCTTTATGTGTTATTCCCATACCATAGAAACCTCTTCTGCACCATTCTCAAACGCGTCCTCCAATTCCTTTACCTTTTGACAAAGTGTTCCTTTAAATTGATGAACTCCTTTCCCCAAAGTCGCGACTATCAACTGCTTAAGCCTTTACCACTCGAAGCCACTTTTATTTGGGGGCTCTATTAAGGGTTGGGCCACCCCCGCACACCCCTTCCACGCCTTTCAGGGGAGCTGATTTATAGAGGGAATGTGAGAGCCCCAGTCGCACAATATAAAGTGCTCTTGTGCGAAGCCGGACCTATAAATCTATGAGAAATTGGTTTATGAAGATTTCCGTCGAATTTTAAAGCCTTTAACGCAATTGATTTATTATGGGATTTGGGGAGTTTTAAGCCCGGAGACGGTTTTCAATGGTTGATAGCGGTTCCGTAAAATATAACCTGCACGAAGATCTGTGGCGCTATTATTTGGAACATGAATGGGAAGAGATTTTCTGTCTCTTCAATTGAATCTGAGAGCTTAAAACTCTTATTTTTATGGATGTTCCTATCAGAGTTATAATTTCGGGTCTTATAATAATGATGCAAAATGTAGCAAACCAAGACATCAATTGATTATTGCAGCTGAAACATTGATTGGTGCAAACATAACCAGAAGCATATGTTCTATTGTACCTATCAGAGTTATAATTTTAGTATCTTATAATAATGATGCAAAATATAGCAAACCTAGATATCAATTAGTTATTGCAGCTAAAACATTGACTGATGTCACCATATTCAAAAACATATGTTCATTTACTTCTGCGCATGTCATATAATTGGTATGCACAGAACTAGTTTAAGATTAGTAAATGTAAAAATTTATTAAAATATGTGTATTTATTAAAAAATGTAATCAAGTTGAAAAGGTGGAAAAGAAGCCTCAATTGTAGTTCTGATTCCGAAGAGTATAAAGTTGCACTGTTAAGTGGGGTTGGTGAAACCTCGAAAAGGAGAAAATAACACCCCCAACGGTTATGGAGGGATCGTGATTTCTTGTGGACGGCGATGTTTAACCCCAGAATAATGATTCTGACAGCAATATTGCAGAAAGTCCCTCGGCTGCTGAGTAGCAAATCTGCAAAGTATCCAATTGTGAATGTAAGTGATAATATATTTTAAATAATCTTTATTTACCACCACGCCCCATCAAGCCAACAGCTTAGGCATTTGTATTTATATAGAAGAAGTTTGCTTAATGATAGTGGACGTACAGATCCATCACTTGCGATGCTTAGCTTTTGTGATGTTATTTACTGTAGGCGTACGCTAGCATTTGATGTGTGTGATAACAATATTGACTTTTACCTACATTAACTTTGCATTTGTGATTATTTTGAAGTCATATGTGGTCATTTTTATCTATTGCATGGGAATGATTTGTATTAATTGCATACTATGTTGAGTCGAATTGTTGTTCCTATAAAGTATTTATCTGCCTATATTGCAAATAATAAAAAAAAAATATTTTTTTATTTAAAATTCATGAGATTTGCATTTGATTTATTTCATGTTTACGTTTGCCTTCTCCAATTTACATAACTAAAGGCCTTGGAGCCTTTTAGTATGTATGTGGTAACAGTTATTGCTGACGTTTAGTTATATTTTGAATAGGTTAATGATATATATATATATATTTTTTTTTTTTGGGGGGAAGTTGTCCGTGTAATGCATTCTTTCTTGATACTGAGTAGTTGGCATTGCGCTTAAATTTTAAAATTTTGAAAACAACATCACATTAGTTCAACACACATTCATCAACATTCCATCAGCAATTAGAGTGTTTGGTTAGAACTACCAGATTTCTTTTCTAATAAGATATGAAAATTAAGTCTAATACGCCTAATACATCTTAATCCTATTATTTTGTCTCTGTAAGATGTTATATACATTTTCCATTATTCATGTAACACCACAAGTGCGCACTCAGGGCTGTGGTTCGCGCGGTTGAGTTCACTACACCCATAAGTTAAACGTGCGCAAGTGTTCAATTTTATGGCCACTTACCACGTAGGCCTATCTGTTTTGGTTAAATATTTAGTATTTCAATGAACCATTGTTTTTCTTATCTGTATCTATTTTATTATCGCTACTGATTGCGTTTATTGAGCAGGCGTTTTTCTTGGTTTAGTTTTGTTAAATATTCATCTAAATTTTCAAAGTTGACGTAACACATGTAATCGATGAGTTGGCACTATATATATATTAAATTTTGATGTATAATTTGTTCATATAATTTTTTTTTAGAAATTAAACTTTTACTTTTTGTGCAATACTCCTTAGTTTCAAATGTTTTGAGCCAAATAAATGCATTAGTAAAAAATTAATAAAATATTTATTATATATATTTCAGATACCTTTTGCATTATAATTTAGTACGACCGAAGATACTTCGTAAAAAGTTAGATTTTGTTTTGTTCAACCCTTCAATAAGACAAAATCTTGCGTACATGTCTGTAAGATATTGTGCATTTTTATATACACTCAAGAGCCTAAACATTATGACCACCCCTACATTTTGCAATGAACTCGTCTGGATGACGTGGAAGGCACGTAATCAGGTGGAAGGGGTATTTAACTGGTATTAAGTGGTGGTATTAATACATGCCAAGGCGGGTTGAAAGTGTGTTGCGCTGTAAGATGTTGACGGTCGTTATTGACGGGTGGTCATAATGTTTTGGCTCTTGAGTGTAAATCCAAAAGAATTTATACATTTTCCATTATTTACTTTTCTTTTTCCATTATTCCATTCTTCTTATTCCTTTTCCATTAAGACATTATAACTTTTTTTTGTTGATTTTTCCTGATGTATCATATAAGACCTCACGTGACGTAGAATTTTCTACTATTCAGCCGTATTTAATTTTAACACGTAATTACGTATCCAGTAATAGTAAAAAAAAATATATAAATATATTATTAATTTTCAATTTTAGTGAGCCGTGTAAGATGACAAATCTCTATTATATATAATTCCCGTGTCACGACGTTTGTTCGGGATGAACTCCGAAACTAACAATCTGATTTTAACTTTTTGTTTTCTTAAATGTGTGTTTTGTTCCAACTTGACAGATAGGATAGTTTTTATTCAGATTTTTTTTATTTAAATGCAAAAGCGACGATTTTCATATTTCGTCATTTGGCGCCATTGACGTCATTTGGAGCAACTAAAATTTGCGGTTTCTCATCCGATGGACGTAATTTTGAAAGTACATTCAGAATGCAAGGTCAGGTGTACCATAAGAACGGGTCGTTGATGCCAATACCTAACGAAGAGCCAAAATTTCTTCACATTTTTTTGATGGGCAGTTCTGAAGAACGTGTGACAACTCGATGTCAGTATAATTTTATCGAACAAGCTATTGTAGAATTATTGGAAATTTTTTTACAAAATCATAACCAACTTATTAAATTATTTAACGAATTTATTTATTTTGACGAAATACAGTTTAACAAGAAATAGTGTTCATCGCTTAGTTCTTAGTTAAATGAAAGTAATGATTATTAAAAATTAAATTAGGTACAATAAATATAAAACAGTGTTAAAAATCAACATTATCTACCTCATTCATTAAATGAATAAAAATGAAACATTTTCTATTCGTTGAAGCTTAATTTGAACTTTTCATCATTCTTTACCAATCAATTCCTTAACAATACCAATTATAGTATCTAATAATTGAACGAAATACAAGAAAGCCACAGCAACGCGTGGCCGGCTCTGCTAGTAATATATATATACATTATTTGTCAGCCTACACGGCTCATTGTCATTCTTACATTGTTTTAGTCTATGTTATGTATCAATTTATAAATTAATATATTTTTCCCTTGTAATAGATTTTATTTCCAGTTAGAATATTCAGCGTTGTGTATCTTATATAATGTGTATCGTATATTGTATTCCTTATACATTGTGAATTATACGCATTGTATATTCATATACAATACATACAACGAAATGTATTTAAAATTTTGAAATTATGATTATTTAAGTCTTAAAAATGTGCTAGACAACGTGTTAAATTATGCTTTACCGTATTCAGTATCGCTCCATTCGTCGCACAGAATAACAGAATAAAATTTAGCACTCGCCATTTTTAGGAAAACAAAATTACGATATTTGGAAACTTACTATTTAAGTACTTACTATATACGGACACTTACTACTTATTTTACTTATTTGAAGTTCTAATTTTTAAATGGAAAACAGAAGCGAAGTAAATTGCAAAACGGCTTAGATCAATTGTTAGAATACCAAATTCAAAGCTCTACAAACTCAGCTGTGAAAGCCTTTATAGTAGATGCTGAATGACGGAGAGACTATCGGCATTTAAAGCAGCGTCCAGACGTGAGTAGGAGAACTAATGTCTCAGTTTCACAAACTAATTATACACTGTTTGTCTCACTGTGGACAGAACCCTCGGAGAGCGTCACCTGTCTCTTTCCCGCTCTGACTAGTGTCGAATTTTCAGCACGTCAAAGGAATTCTCGCGGACGTTATTTTCAACCAGCTGTCTCTGACAGCCAGATATACCGTTTCTTGTTTATCGCAGTCAGACGGAGACACTCGGAGCCAAATCGACGCGCCTCTCTCGTCTGGACGCCGATTAATAATTATCATGTAAATTTTATAATTATTTCTCGTAGCTTCACCCCATCGTCAAATTCATGGCTTGGTTTGTTACTCTACGGTCATTTTGTGCACATTTCAGGGTAGTTTAACTTGAATTCGAGGATTCCCTGGATTCGAACCTGAAGCTTGTGGTACCAAAGGCCAGATCTCTAACCGTTTGGCCATCAGGCCAATCAAACTCATGGAGTTTATCAAAACAATTTTTCAAATTAAAAAGAATTTTTGTGTTAAATAAAGTTACAATACAAAATTATAGGGGTCTGAATGGCCGAGTGGCTAGCTCTCTGGCGCTCGATACCACAAATTTCGTGTTCACATCCTGGCGATGCCATGGACGTTTGTAATAATTTGGAATTCACTTTAAGTAATAGGTCCCGGTTTCATAGGACCATAGAGCGTCACAGAGCCTAATCAAACTTCATCTCACCCATGTCCTTCCCAAACTGTAAAGAGGCAACTCAGCTCTAGGCACAGTGATGTGGTGTGGTGTATTATTATTATAAGTAGTACTACATATCTATAAAACTATTAATAAATATAATTGAAAGAAACTTCTTCAGCAATGTATTGTAAATGTGTTATTATTTATAACCATTTAACCATTAACCACCAGTATAAAATTATTTACGTTACATTTTAAAAATTCATCTATAAATCACTTGCAGAATTTAGATTCATTCAACTAATAGCATATATACAAGCTTGTGCATTTTTTCTTAATGTTGCGTCTTTCTCATAAAACCGTAACCGTACTGTTTCTGTTGACGTCAGGCATATAAAAAGTACTTTATTCTGACAAATTGACGTAAATTATCCCACAAAAGTACAGTCATCTTCCAAACATTCCAGGAAAAAAAAAAGAGGAAAAAAAGGAAGAAAACGAGATTTATTTTTTCCTTGATTGCTAGCGAGCAAAAATGAGACCCCATCTTTTCAGCGAATAAAAGCGGGGCTTATTCCCCTTATTAGACGCGGACCTCTTAAAAATATGATCTGGGATATCTCCCATCCCCCGGCTTTATTCCCGGGGCAAAATTACCAGGAGAAGATAATTTTACGACATCCTAAATGTTTCCGGAATGGGCAATAAACGCACTTAAAAGAATCCGGAAAATTTCCGGAACGAGTTATATTTCGCCGACTCCAGAGCCGCCATTAAAGAAAATTCCGAGATTTCGGTTCTCGTAGAAGCCAGTGTTTCCAGTTTGTAGTGGATATAAAAGTAGAGGGGGCGGGGAGGAGAAATTTATATTACATCTTTTGGAACACCCCTTCTCGCATCCTCGCTAAAATTATACCTTTTCATGATAGAATGTTTCTCTAAAATAATTTAGGAATCGCTTTATTTGTTCTATCTAACCCAACAGGAAATAGCTTTTTCGAAAATAAATTTGTGTATTCATACGATTTATAAACATTTCTAAATTATCGGTTGCATCAAATATTTTTTATTATTGATATGTAGTCATTTTAGGTAATGGATTCAATTGGAAATGTTCAAAAGGAATGCATTTTGTATACATTTGTAAAAAAAATAATATTTAAACAAGAAAATAATGTAAATTTTTAATACATTTTAAATTAAAAACTATATATTTTACTTTAGCTATGAATGAATATGAAATTTTTAATTTTTCTTAAGTTCATTATAAACTAACATCAATATCGAAGGGTTTGTTTGAATCATTTTGTTTTTTATAAAATTTAATATGTTTGTAAATTCATAAGAATGATACAAATAATGATAAATAAAGGTAATCGCGTTCAATGGTAATCGCATAATTTCAATCGCATGATTGCTATTTTTAAAGAATAATATAGCTAATTCATTTAATTTAATTCATTTATTATATGTTGTTAATTAATAATATAATAGCGGTAATTATTTTTTATGTATTTTTTAAAACAAATATATATAAAAAAATAGTTATCAAATAAGAAAATTATTTACTGAAATATTTTAATTTAATTGCAATGTAAACTAAAAAACTTAATATTTTACTTTATCTATGAATTAATATAAAATTTTAATTTTTTTTAGTTCATTAGAAACTAACATTAATTTAGTTTATTTTCTTTTTTATAAAATTTAATATGATTGTTTATGCATACAATTTACAAACATTTCTAAACTATCGTTTGAATGAGATATTATTTTACCATTGATATGAAATCATTTTAGATAATGAATTCAATTTAAAATCTTCAAGAGGAATGTATGCTGTCTCCATTTGTAAAAAAAAAAAAATATTTAAATAAAAAGCTAATGTATTGAAATTTTTTAATTAAAATACATTTTAAACTAAAAACTGGTAAAAAAACTTTATAAAAACTTGTTATATTTTAACTTTGAATTAATATAAAATTTTAATTTTCCTTAAGTTCGCTATAAACTAATAATAATATTGAAGGGCACATTTTGTTTTTTAAAAAATTTAATATGTCTGTATATTCATGCGATTTATAAACATTTCTAAATTATTGTTTGCAAGAAATATTTTTCATTATTTATATGTAATCATTTTAGGTAATGATTTCAATTTAAAAATTTCAAGATGAATGTATTTTGTATACATTTGTAAAAAAATTAATATTTAAGTAAGAAAATAATGTACAGAACATTTTTAATTTAAATACATTTTAATTTAAAATTTGTATGTTTTACTTTATCTATGAATTATATAAAATTTTAATTTTCTTTAAGTTCATTATAAACTAACATTAATATTGGAGATTTTGTTTGAATCCTTTTTTTTTTTTTTTTAAAATTTAATGTTTGTATATTCATAATAATCGTGTGGTATAGTAGTAGTAGTAATACATAACGTTAAAACTATTAATGAATATAATTAAAAGAAATTTCTGTAGCAATGTATTTCACATTTATTATTATTTATAACTATTTTAGTATAAAATGATTTACGGTACATATTTAAAAAATCATCTATAAATCACTTGCAGAATTTAGATTCGTTCAACTAATAGCAAGCTCGTGCATTTTTTCTTAATATTGCCTCTATCTCATAAAACCTTAACCGTACTGTTTCTGTTGACGTCAGGCATATAAAAAGTACTTTATTCTGACAAATTGACGTAAATTATCCCACAAAAGTACAGTCATCTTCCATACATTCAGGAAAAAAAAAAAGAGGAAAAAAGGAAGAAAATGAGATTTATTTTTTCCTTGATTGCTCGCGAGCAAAAATGAGACCCCATCTTTTCAGCGAATAAAAGCGGGGCTTATTCCCCCTTATTAGACGCGGACCTCTTAAAAATATGATCTGGGATATCTCCCATCCCCCGGCTCTATTCCCGGGGCAAAATTACCAGGAGAAGATAATTTTACGACATCCTAAATGTTTCCGGAATGGGCAATAAACGCACTTAAAAGAATCCGGAAAATTTCCGGAACGAGTTATATTTCGCCGACTCCAGAGCCGCCATTAAAGAAAATTCCGAGATTTCGGTTCTCGTAGAAGCCAGTGTTTCCAGTTTGTGGTGGATATAAAAGTAAAGGGGGGGGGGAAGGAGAAATTTATATTACATATTTTGGAACATCCCTTCTCGCATCTTCGCTAAAATTATACCTTTTCATGATAGGATGTTTCCCTAAAATAATTTAGGAATCGCTTTATTTGTTCTATCTAACCCCACAGGAAATTGCTTTTTCGAAAATAAATTTGTTTATTCATACGATTTATAAATATTTCTAAATTATCGTTTGCATCAAATATTTTTTATTACTGATAGGAAATCGTTTTAAGTAATGAGTTCAATTGGAAATCTTCAGAGAAATGAAATTTGAATATATTTGTAAAAAATTAATGTTTAAATAAGAAAATAATGTACTGAAAATTTTTAATGTATTTACATTACATTACATTTATTATACATTTTAAACTAAAAACTATGAATTAACATAGCATTTTAATTTTCCTTTACTTCATTATAAACTAACATTAATATTGAAGAGTAAGTTTTGTTTTTATAAAATTTAATATGTTTGTATACTCATACAATTTATAAACATTTCTAAATTATCGTTTGCATCAAATATTTTTTAACATGGATATGAAATACTTTTAGGTAATAAATTCAATTGCAAATGTTCAACATGAATGCATTTTTATACATTTGTAAAAAAATAATATTTAAATAAGAAAATAATGTACTGAAAATTTTTAATTTATTTACATTACATTACATTTATTATACATTTTAAACTAAAAACTAGGCATTAACATAACATTTTAATTTTCCTTTAGTTCATTATAAACTAACATTAATATTGAAGAGTAAAGTTTTGTTTTTTTAAAATTTAATATGTTTGTATACTCATACGATTTATAAACATTTATAAATTATCGTTTGCATAAAATAGATTTTATTATAGATATGCAATCATTTCAGATAAGGAATTTAATTGGAAATCTTCAAGAAGAATGTAGACATTTTTTAAACAAAAGTAATATTTAAATAAGAAAATAATGAAATTAAAATTTTTAATTTAAGTGCATTTTATACCAAAAATCTATATGTTTTACTTTACCTATGAATTAGAATAAAATTCTAATTTTAAGTTCGTTATAAACTAACATTAATATTGAAGAGTACATTTTGTTTTTTATAAAATTAGTATGTTTGTATATTCATAGGATTTAAAAATATTTCTAAACTATCGTTTGAATCAGATATTTTTTATTACTGATATGAATTTAGTTTAGGTAATTGGAAATCTTCAAGTATGTAAAAAATAATAATGCATTTGTAAAAAATAATAATTAAATACGACAATAATTTACTGAAATTTTTTAATTTAAATACATTTTAAACTAAAAACTATATATGTTACTTTATCTATGAATTAATATAAAATTTTATTTTTCTTTGAGTTCATTATAAACTAACATTAATATTGAAGAGTACATTTTGTTTTTTATAAAATTTAGTATGTTTGTATATTCATAGGATTTAAAAATATTTCTAAACCATCGTTTGAATCAGATATTTTTTATTACTGATATGAATTTATTTTAGGTAATTGGAAGTCTTCAAGTATGTAAAAAATAATAATGCACTTGTAAAAAATTATAATTAAATAAGAAAATAATTTACTGAATTTTTTAAATTTAAATACATTTTAAACTAAAAGCTATATATGTTACTTTATCTATGAATTAATATAAAATTTTATTTTTCTTTGAGTTCATTATAAACTAACATTAATATTGCAGAGCCCATTTAGTTTCTCTTATAAAATCTAATATGTTTGTATATTCATACGATTTAAACATTTCTAAATTATCGTTTGCATCAAATATTTTTTTATTACTGATATGAAATCATTCTAAATAATGAGTTCAATTGGAAATCTTCAAGAGGAATATATTTTGTATACATTTGTATAAAAATATTATTTAAATAAGAAATTAATGTACTTAACATTTTTAATAGATTTTAAACTAAAAACTATATATTTTACTTTATCTGTGAATTAATATGAAATTTTGAATTTTTCTTAAGTACGTTATAAACTAACATTAATATCGAAGGGTTTGTTTGAATCATTTTGTTTTTTATAAAATTTAATATGTTTGTATATTCATAATAATGATTAATAATGGTAGTAATGAGATAATTATGATAATGATAATGGTAATAATAATTTAATGATGATAATGATGATGATAATATTAATAATAATAATTTAATGATGATAATCATTTATAAACATTTCTAAACTATCGCTAATTATTGCATCAAATATTTATTTATTATTGATATGAAATCATTTTAGATAATGAGTTCAATTGAAAATCTTCAAGATGAATGTATTTTGCATATTGATTGAACTTGAATTGATTGAACTGAAAATTGTTACTTTAAATACATTTTAAATTAAAAACTATGTTTTACTTTATGAAATATTATAAAATTGTATATTTCCTTAAGTTCATTATAAACTAGCATTAAAATTTTAATTTTAATGCATTTGTAATTTAAAACTGTGTTTTGCTTTATCTAGGAATTAATACAAAATTTTTTTTCTTTAAGTTCATTCTAAACTAATATTAATATTGAAGAGCACATTTTGTTTTTTATAAAATCTAATATGTTTGTATATTCATACGTTTTATAAACATTTCTAAATTACCGTTTGCATCAAATAGATTTTATTACTGATATGAAATCATTTTAGATAATGAGTTCAATTGAAAATCTTCAAGAGGAATGTATTTTCTATACATTTGTAAAAAAATAATGTTTCAATAAGAAAATAATGTACTGAACATTTTTAATTTAAATACATTTTAAACTACGTTTCACTTTATCTATGAATTAACATAAAATTTTAATTTTCCTCAAGTTCATTCCTAAGTTATATAAATTAATATTGAAGAGCACATTTTGCACATTGTAAAATTCTTTTAGGTAATGAGTTAATATAGTATGTTTTTTATAAAATTTTTTGTGCTTTTAATATAATATAGAATTGATTTTCGTAATTTTAATTCAAATATTAATCGCATGAATGTTACTTTTAAAGAACGATATAATTTATTATTTGCATATAGTTAATTAATATTATAATGCAATTAATTTGATTTTTATATATTTCTTTAAAAAATAATGTACAAATAAGAAACTAATTTATTGAAAATTTTTAATTTAATTATATTTTAAACTGAAAACTATATATTTTTCTTTATATATGAATCAATATAACATTTTTACTTTTCCTTAAATTCATTATAAATTAACATCAATATTGAAGAGCACATTTTGTTTTTTATAACATATTTTATGTTTTTTAATATTTATCCTATCAAATTGTTTTCGTAATTTAATATTACGAAATTAACTATCGCATGATAGCTAATTTTAAAGAACGATATTGTACCATCTCTAAATATGTTTATTTCTTGACGATTATAGTACCATACGTTATTAATTATAGTAATTTAATTAAATTATTAACGTCTTAATTATTGATTTATTTTTATTTATATATAGTTAATTAATAGTATAATGTAGTTAATTTATTTTGTTATATATTTTAAAAAATATTAAATTTTAATTTAGAAAATTATTTACTGAAAATCTTTAATTTAATATATTTTAAACTGAAAAATAAATAATTTACTTTATCTAGGAATTAATTTAAAAGTTTTAATTTTCTTTAAGTTAATTATTAATTAACATTGATACTTAAAAGGAAATTTTGCTTTTTGTTTAATAATTTGTTTTCAATAGATATCATATCGAATTTTTTTCCTAATTTTAATTCAAATTAAGATCGCATGATTGCAATTTCAGAAGAACGATGTTTGCGCCGTTTTTAAATTTTCAGGCTTATCCGCTAAATTTAATATTCCAACATTTAATATGATATAGAATTTTTCATTTAAAAATATATTTGCATTTTGGAGAAATTAAATTAAAAATTTCTTCTACTTATCAGTTTAGTTTTTCATCAGAATATGCTACAACAAGATATTTGATACAAATAGTATTTCTTTTAGAATAAGATTCTTGAAAGTTTTTATTTTATATTTCACATTAAGATGCAAATTTTCTAGTTGATAATCTTAAAAATGTTATTATGTACTTATTAAATATTTTTGGTGAATCCGTAGAAAAATAATTTCGATAAAATATTTTTGAAGATTATTTATTTTTGCAAAATAACAAATATAAATTTTCTAATTTTCAGAAAATAATTTAAATTAATTATTCATTCTATAAATTTTTATATTATATTATATTATTAATACTGTTATTGAAGGAACCTAATTTAAAAAAAAATATTATTTTGTCAAAGAATTCCTAATTAATGAAAAATAAACTATCTCATGATTTACTATAAAAAATTCTAAATTCTAAGCTTCTTTGAATTTTAGGCAATTGTTAAAAAATTTCTTTTGAAATGAGTAAATTATAACTTTTTATATAATTTATTAGAAGATAACAATTAATAATAATAATGTGTAAACATATTTTCCTAAATCTTATTAGAAAAATAAATTTTTCTAAATGTTATAGTAAAAAAAAATTTCTCGTTGATAAAGCTTATTAATTTTCAGAAATATAAAAAAATGCTGCATCCATTTAATACCGTTTCATGATTCATATATTAATATTTCTAAATTCTGGTCTTTTTAAGTCCATTCTTTTTCTTCAGGACCATAGGCAAAGATGCAGACCTTGGCCTTCTACTTTTACTTCACAGACATCAATCGCCGATTGAAAATTTTGAAATCCATTATTTGAGTAAATTAAAATCATTTAGAAAAAAGGTCTTAAAAATTTGAAAGTGAAAGATTTATTTGAGTCTTTCAACAGTAATTTCAAACCCTTTTAAGTTGCCACTTCTACAGACATAAATTAATAAATCATTGATTTTTTCATGAATTGATCAATGAATAATGTTTCTATTGCAAAGGATATTATTAATATCATAGATTCTGTGAATTTGCTTAGTTTTATGTCTTAATAATTTATATCGTATGAGATTTAGTGCCAGCCAGGGCATGTTCATTTTCCAGTTTATATGAATTCTCTGAATTTTATCAGGTTGGTAACAAGATGTAATGCACTTTAGGTTAATTAGACCGAGTCCTATAGTTTAACGTGGATTCTGGACCACTAGCAAATACTAATGCGAATCTGAAGCATGTAGTACCATAAATCAGAGAGCCTAGACCTAGCTAATTGGCCATCAGGCCGCAGTGCGCAGTAGTGAGTGGGATGCAAATAGCAGGTATCCTTTCAAGCAGTTATCTCTAATATAATCTTTTTCAAAAAGTTATCTGTGATTCGGTGCAAATACTTGCGAAGATTTTATTAATTTCCATAATCTTCTTGATCACCGAAGACTCATCACAAAAAAGATGAAAATATGCCCTTTATCATATAGAAGTTAATAAAATCTAACGCCATCATGAACCATGTGTGAGAGAATCGCATTAAAAACCTTTATTATTATTAACATATTCATAAGACATGCCATCATAGAGATGAAACAGAGTGTATCATAATAAAAATGTCAAAGCCTTATCATCATGATGAACCGGTTCAGAAATTTTGTCATTTGCATGAAAAAAATATTTATCATAATCTTCTGAATATCATACATTCAAATAATTTGTTTCTTAGATCCAAAAACAATATTAATTGTTTCGTTCCGCATTATATTAGGCATAATTCCTCTTCTATTCTTAAACATAATACTGCTATATTTCTGATAATTATTATTATTATGTTCCTTTAAATTATTTTACAATTAATTTGCAATCCTAAACTGTTCCTTTAAATTATTTGCAACTAATTGATGGTCAAAAATTGTTCATTAGATTCATAACACCATTAATAATAAAAAAAATGATACAAATCAAAAATAATATGGAACACGAGAAAAAAATCGTTTAGTTAATATGTAAACAAAAATACATTCTTATAAATTTATTTATGTAAATTCATTCTTCAAATATATTTTCAATTTCAGATTTCGTTGAAAATACTAATGAAAGAAGATTTTGATAGAAGATGCAAGTGCATACCCACATTTATTTAATATCTTCTACGTATTATTTTCCATCGTATCTATTTATATTTATCATTAATTTTCATTCTATTAGTTTCAAGAAAATAAGTTCGGGTAACTAATCATCATATGAAGTAATTATAAAGGAAGGCCTTATTTATCAATGTCAGAAAGCTCCAATGAAAGATTCGGAAAATTCGATTAATAGTGAGATTAATATACATAATGTGGGAAGAATATATAAAAAATGACATGATATTAGGAAGAATGCCATATTTTGTTAAGGTAAAATAGTCCAATATATATGTTTTAATATTGCAGTTTATACAGAAACTAAGGAAATTTTGTAATAACAATAGAAGTAGTTGAAATTCACAACATGCACTTACTTTTACCATTCATAACAGTTGCATCAGTTCAAAGTTCACTGGAGCAGTCTTTGGATCATAATAGAATTTAGATGTTTTAAAAAAAGTGGACTCTAGATCATAATGGAATTTGGCTGCTTTAAAATAAGTGGACTTTGGATCATAGGGAATCTGGCTGTTTTAAAAAAAGTGGACTCTGGATCAAAATGGAATTTGGCTGGTTTAAAATAGTGAATTCTGGATCATAATGGATTTTGACTACTTAAAACAAAATTGGACTCTTGATCATAATGGAATTTGACTGCTTTAAAAAAATGGACTATGGATTATAATTGTACTTGACTTCTTTAAAAAAAAGTGGACTGTGGATCATAATGGAATCTGACTGCTTTTTTTTACTGCTGTGAAAAAATTGTTTGATTTCAAAACTCATACTGAGTCTTGAAAGCAAACATTTTTTAAAAAAGTCAAATTCCATTATGAACCAGAGTCTACTCCAGTGAACTTTGGACTTATAAAGGGAAACAGAAGTGCATGTGGTGAATTTCAATTACTTATATTGTTATTACAAAATTTATTTAGTTTCTGTATAAACTACAGAATTAAAATGGATATACTGTACTATTTCTTCTTAACAAAATATAACATTCTTCCTAAAATTATATAATTTATTTTAATTAATTTGATTGATATTAAATGTTTTTGAAGCAACTAACAGAAATATAGATTTGGTAATTTAAAATCACCTAAAGGAATTAAATCCATTTAAGATGTTATGCTGTTTCTGTTCAAACAATATTTTTTTCTTGATTAACTGACTGATTGGATATCTACATAATAATCCCATTTCAAGTGAATATAATACAGTTTACATTAATTTAATTAAAATTTTATTTGCAAAACTGTACAATGTGTAATACTAGGCTTATAGTATAAGGAATATAAACAAATATTAAACTACAAAAACTATTGATAAAGTAATAACATAACTATTACTACTTGTATTTCTTCATTGGCGCAACAGCCCCTTGGTGGGCGTACGCCGTACCGTACTGGCAGATTTTGAAACATGAGATGTTTGGAGTAGGGTTAGGTTGTCAAGCCTTATGCCTAACACTCTACAGTTATATTAAACTGGGACGCACGGTTTAAAGTGGATTCCAAGACACTACAAACATCCATGGTACCGCCGGGATTCAAAACCGAAACCGATGGCGAAACCGAGCGCCAGAGTTGTAATCCCTCCGCATCAGGCCCCTGTCCTTAGCAATAGCCATCAGCACTACTAGTACTACACCACATTACATCACTATGTCTAGAATTGAGTTTTCCCTATACGGTTTGGGAATGATGTGGATGAGAAGACTGGCTAGGCTCTGTGACATTCTACAGTCATATGAGACCGGGACCTACGGCTTAAAAGGGATTCCGAACCACTACAAGCATCCATAGCACCGCCAGGATTCGAACCCGAAAGGAAGTCACCGAAGAATTGGAGTTTATCGGTTTTACACATCATCCAAATGATCAGTTGCAATGTTTTTCTCCAACACATGTGACAGCGGTTCAAACCTGAAGCCTGTGACACCGAGCGTCAGAGCGCTAGACACTTGGTCCTTCAGGCCCCACTAGCACTACTAATAAAAACATCAAAAAAATATAATTTTATTGACGAGAAACAAGTAAGGAAATAGCTAAAATTTGTGAAATACTTTTTATTTTAAGCCCGAATATTGTAAAAAGAGGAAATTTAATACATTTTTTAAAACGTAGAAATCTCCCATTGAATAGCTTGGAGGAGTTAAAAAGTACAAATTCCATATTTTGAATACCTCCAAATAATTAAATAGTGGCCACCTGAAAATTACTATTTAATAAGAAGAATTTTTAAATAGTTGTTTGTCCATTCAAAAAAGCATTCATCAAACAAGAAAAAAAAATATTTTTAAATTTTTTCTATAAAAATTGGCACTGTTTTTTTTCTTTAAGAAATACCAAGATTAATATATATTAGCCCCAAATATTAAAAAAAATAAATAAAAAATATTTTTTTATTGAATACTCCCAGTAAGAATTAATTATAACTAATTTCAAACAATCTTCTTTGAAATTGGAAAACATAATTGATGCCCATTGTAAAACAGCATAAACTATTAAACAATCAAACAACATTCACATTAAATACTCTGTCATTATTTTAAAAATTAATAATTCTTACCTTTAGAACTTAAGTCCAATTGACTGTAGAAAAAAAAAATTATTATTTAAATTGTAATGTAATGCAGTTAATTGCACTTAAAGAAGCAAATCAATGAACTTAAGTAAAACTAAAAAAATACCGATGCGTAGAAAATTGACGTTAATTAAAAAACCGATTCCAAATTAATTCCTTTCATTTTTTTCTAGCAGTTAGGTACAAAATTACTACATTTTTTTTTCCATGCGTCTAGTATTTTCGCAATGCAGCGAAAGCAAATGTATGGGTATATTTTTCCAAGAACATTTTCCATTAATTATTTTTTTTTTGTCTTCTCATTTTAACTAAACGACTTAACATCGTTATTAAAAACAAATCTGGAAACATTTCTTACTAATGCGATAATTAAAAATCCTTCATCAAACGATTTTTTTTTTCGAATAGCTCCTCTGAAATGTTCGATATATTCTTTTTTTTTTTAAGTAGTTTTTTTTTGCTACTTACCTTAAGTTTTTTTTCTATCCTCTTTTTATGAAGTGTCCAGAGATTTTATGGAAGAAACAGATTGATTAACTGCCGCGAAATTTAATTTAAAAAAGGTTGCCACTTATGAATTATTAAGTAATTTTTTTAAATAAAAAATGTCGTTAGCGAAGTAAATTTAGTTAAATCATGACTTTTTCACCATTTATTACAACATTTCAATTGGTTAAAAATAAACTTTTTAAGATATTTTTTGCTAATCGCAATCTTTTACATTAATATTATTTGTTAATTTATTTATATTCTTTTAATTAATGGAATAAATCAACACATTTCGTACTTATTTGAAGTTAACTATTTGCTTTTTGTGGTCATATGAAAAATTATTTTTATAGAAGTATTGAAACATTAGCAGACGAAAAATTTTTTTAATAGTTGAGGCCTTAATATATATTATTTATTTTAAAAATATTAACTATTATTAGTTAATATTAGTGAGTTTAAATACATAATGAAAAAACGTTAAATGATTAGAAATGAATTTCTGAAAAGATAGAAAAAACAACAAATAAAATCAAAATATATTTTTTTAAATAATGAGTTTTGACATTCTTTAAAACTAAATGTAGAGAACAAAAACAATTATTAGACTATTTTAATTAAAGGAATAACTCAACACATTAAATATTTATTTGAAGTTAACTATTTTCATTTTGTGGTTATATAAAAAAAGTTATTTTTATAAAAGTATTAAAATATTACCAGACAAAAAAAAATTTTATAATTAAGAGTTTAATATTTATGATATATGTTAATTTTTATTTAAACTATTAACTATTATTATTGTTTGCAATTTATTATACAATGAGTTTAAATAAATAGATATTCTATTCCAAGCTTAAAAGAATAGAAAATAATAAAAAAATCAAAAATGTTTTTTTTTAAATAATGAGTTTTGACATTCTTTAAAAGTAAATGTAGTGCACAAAGCTATTTAACAAAAACTATTCTCAAAACTTAAAAAAAAAAAAAAAAATTAAAAAAATTTTTATATATCAAATATCGTATTGTTGTTTTATTTTTTAAAACACAAATATTTTGCTATACTTTTTTTAAGGATTTATAAAATTACCTTTTTAAATTTTTAACAACAACATCAATTTTTACTCATTTAAAAAAAATGTTCTATCGATAGCGTAATGAAATTTATTTTTCCACTTTTTTAATTGATTTTTTTTTTTTTTTTTACAACAAAACGTTTTATTAACGAAATTTTTTTTTAAAAGGCATTTTAAAAGTACACAAGATTATAATAACGTGAATAATTATTTATTAAAAATAAATGATAAAAATAACGCAAATATTATTATTATTATGATTATTATTAATTATTTTGTTATCTTCACGTTTTCATTAAACGACTTAACATCGTTATTAAAAACAAATCTGGAAATATTTCTTACTAATGCGATAATTAAAAATACTTCATTAAACATTTTTTTTTTTTCGAATAGTTCCTCTGAAATGTTCGATATATTCATTTTTTAAAGTAGTTTTTTACTACTTGCCTTATGTTTTTTTACTTTTTTCTTTTTATGAAGAGTCGAAAGATTTTATGAAAGAACAGATTGATTAACTGCAGTGAAATTTAATTTTAAAAATATTGTCACTTATGAATTATCTATTTTTTAATAATTAATTATTTTAATAATTATTTTTAATAAATATTATTGACTTTTGACCTATTGACTTTTAAATATTATTGGCCATGACTTTTTCACTATTTATTGCATAACTTCAATTCTTTAAAAAATATGCTTTATAATATATTTTTGCTAATCGGAATTTTTTACATTATTATCATTTATTACTTAAATAAGACTCTCTTAATTAAAGGAATAAATCAACACATTACGTACTTATTTGAAGTTAACTATGTTCCTTTTGTGGTTATATAAAAAATTTATTTTTATAGAAGTTTTGAAATATTATCAGAAAAAAAAAAAAATTTTTAGTTAAGAGTTTTATATTTATTATTTAGTTTATTTTTTATTTAAATATTAATCATTATTATTTTTTCAATATATAATTTATTGATTGTAAATAAATAGATATCGTATTAAACATTTAAATGATGAGAACTAAATTTCCTAAAAGTTAGAAAATAATAATAAAGCAAAATATATTATTTAAAATTATGGGTTTTGACTTTCTTTAAAAGTAAATGCAGAAAACAAAGAGCTATTTAACAAAAAAAATTTTCAAAGTTTTAAAAAAATTAAAACTTTTTCTATATCAAATACCGTATTGCTATTTTATTTTTTAAAACACATATATATTGCTGTCTTTTTTAAGGATTTCATTTTACTTAGAATTATTTAGAATACCTTTTTAAAATTTTATCAAAAATATCAATTTTTACTCAATCAAAAAATGTTCCATTATTAGTATCAGGAAATTTATTTTTCCACTTTTTTATTTCTTCATTTCCAATAAAGTGTTTTATCAGAGAAATTTTATTTTAAAATGAATTTTAAAAATACTCCTCTCTTCTTGCAAAACATTATAATCAAGTGAATAATAGTTTATTAATAATAAATGATAAGAATAACGCAATATTATTAATATATTTAATATTTATCATTTGAAAATAAACAATTTAAAATCGAGCTACTTATATTTTTAATGAAGCATTTTAAATTAAAAAAATAATTTGTTTAACTGCATTTATCGAAATCCGTTCATTAATATAGCATGCAAAGGAGAAAACTGACTTTCTTTTTGTATCATATTAATGCAATTATATTTTGTATCAGAAATTATTAAATATTATTTATTACAATGCAAATTTTAAATATTTTTATTGCATTACAAATTTGTATTTCTATACAAATAAAGTGTTATATAACTAACCCATAGAACGCATTATAGTCTACTTCTAATCATCTATTTATCAAAACCATAATTATTTAAAAATTCAACTCCACAGTACAGTTTACGTCGTCATTCTCATCAGAAAACTTAAAAAAATAATACAAAGGCATCATTGCAGATTATTACATTTTTTATGTGCATGATCGCCTTTTGTATTTATATTATAAAATTACAGCATAATTTTTTTGAATCATCATTCTTTATTTGGTTATTTATAAAATCAAAAGAGAAAAAAATAGTTAACCTTAAATCAAATCTAAATTATAAAGTATGCTTTTTAAATTTTAGAATAATTAAAATCAAATGAACATAAAATATTTATGTTTAAAATATATGTTATTGTTGAGAATTAAGAAACTCTAAGCATATTGTTTTTCGTTAGGTTTCGATTTCAGAGTCATATTTTTGAATATTATTACACTGAATCATATTTCTGCATTTTAATTAATTATTTTAGTGGCAGCGGTTTTCAAATATTTGAAATATTCTCATATCCCTCATGTTCCTAATGCATAAAAAACAGAATTTTGTGAATACAGTTATAAAAAATGATAAAATAAGAAAAACTTAAATTAATTAAAATATATGAGAGAAAGGATAATTACTTTAAAAAAAAAACTGGAATAAAATATTTAATTTTTTTAGATGTGTTAAAATTACTATAGAGTAAAAGAATGAGGATATGTTTTCATACAAAGAAAAAAATATCATTGCGCTTCAAGGTTCTCTGCACCTAAAAAATGAAAATCATGACTACAAAAAATTGTCAAGAAGGAAGAAGGTATTTTTTTTCAATGATGATCACTAGACCGTATAACTTACTGATGTTCCATCACACATTTTTTTGTCACCTGAAAAGAATATTTCACATTCAAAATATTTAGATCAAGGTCCTCTTTTTCAAAAACAAGAAATTCAGCTATGCAGGAATTATTTTACCAGAGTTCAATCCTTCACTATATAAGTCTACGTCAACGATTTTCCGTATCACAAAGCTTCCAACCTTTCGTTTCTAACTCATAACTTTTAACATGAATATTATTGCTTTAATCCTTCTGGTGGTGATCAGTTGCACTTTTGGTGAAGATAATTTAAAAGATAATGTGGTGGATAAATTAAAAAGAGGACGTACATATGATTATTATGATTCTGATAATATTAATAGTGACAGCGACGAATCAGATCATTATGGTTTAAAAAACAATGGTGGTCAATTGCCATCAAGACATGATGGTAAGCCTTCCTTTCCAAGCAATGGTAACGGATATGTTCAATTTCCTGGCTACAACGTGAAACCCCCAGCAAGATTTCCAACTTACAATGGCAACAAAGGACTGACTTATAGTCATACTCCATTGAAAGTCTTATCTCCTCCATTTCCAACTCAAGCCGAACTGAAAGTGATGAAAGACTTGATGAAGAAAGTGTCCAAAGATTCCACCAAGGAAGTCGAAGAAGAAGAAGAAGAGGAAGGATTTCTTATGAAGTTGGGATTTTCCAAACCTGTACTAATATCTTCAATCATTCCTTTGTCTATAATTTTCTTCACCGTGGTGCCAGTGGTGATCAAATACTTGCAAAGTTCTCCAAGTATGCAGGACATGGCTTCCACCATAGCAACAAGCAAGATGGGACGTGTTCTAACTGATAAAGAATTTTTAGAAAATTCGATTGACAGTGTATTGGATTTTGTCATTAATGCTCTAGCAAAAAATTAAACGAACGACTCTCATTCTGTACGAAAAAGTATTGAAAAAGCCAATTTCAGTCAGGAAAAATCATTTTTACATGAGCTTACAATGCTTGCCAAAGAAAGGGGAAATATCATGAGACTTAATTTTCATATGGAGACTATTTGTGAATGTTATGAAATTTGATATTGACAATGAACACTTTACTACTAATACCGTTTGCATATTTAAAAAAAGGTAGTACTGCTTTCTTTCTTAGCAACATACAAATTTTTATTAGGATATATTGTTTTAGTCAGTTAAACTAAAATGTCGAAAATTTTAATTGTTTTAAAATATTTGTTAATAAAATGTGATATATAAGTCATAAATGTTTAAAAGAACATCAACTTTGTTTTCATAGCTGCTTTGAAGATGTATTATAAAAACAGTTAAATATAAGTTAAATTTAAGTATTTAAACAAAACTTTAAGCTAATTTTATTAAAAATGTTTAAAATACCTTTTAATAGATTGTAGTTGTTTATACTTGGTATTTTATTAATCTATTTAATTAAATGTGACAGAATTAAAAATAGAAAAAGAAAACTTGAAAAAATAATTGAGTTGACAAAGAATATTTATTTTGCTTATTATTCAAAAAATTTTTGTTTTGAAATTATTGTGTTAAATAAATTTGATTCATTACTGTTCTAAATTTAATTTAATGTGCTATTGTGATAATACTCCAATTGATGTGAAATATAATGTAAATAAAGTTATAAATAAATAAAAAATAAATTTAATGGAAAATTTAATTTTATCTGAAAGGAATTACTAAAACAATATATTAAAAGGTAATTTCCATGTTTTAAAAAAATCTATACTGTAGACAGTTTATTTATGTATTAAATTTGAGAATTTTAAGGATATTTTTCAATGCATTTATCTTTAATTTTTTTTCTTTAAAAAGCAAAAATGTATTTATATACTGTGGATAATACTTCTTTAATTAAGAATAATTTGTTTTATTTCAAACTATTGAATGATTTATGCAAAATTATGCTGCAAATAATGATAGTTATTTCATTACCTATTGTAGTATGTCTAATAGCCTGTAGATGGCGCCACTAATCTCAAGTAAACTTGTTAACCAGAAATATTTAAGTTCTGATTTACACGCTATTGACAATAAAAAGGCAATTATGACGAATCTAAGGGTGTGATAAATGTTACAGTATAATTTTTCATGACAATAAATTAATTGTATTATTAAATCACTTCAATTAACTTTAATTATTATTATGACTAATATTATTTTGAAAAAAAATTGCATGTAAAATAAAAACAAAAAATTATTAATTTTCCCTCAATTTAAAATTGAGAAATTAATTTTGAGTTAAATAAATTGCTAGGTATCATTTTTAAACTGTGAATTAAATTTTATAAAATTGTCTCGTTTTCAGTTAGTTATAAAATGGAATTAAACATAAATACCTTTATATTTCTAGTAATACTGAATTATTTTGCATCTTTTATAATCTGCCAATACAATTTTGCCGTTAGATTAATATATCATGTACAAAAAAACCTTATAAAGAAAGAATAATAAATAAATATTTATGTGGGCATATATTATTCTCTATAAAAATTTTTTAATCATATATTAATGTAAAGCATTATACATTTCTTAGCTTTTAGCCAAGCAATCTAATGCAATCATAGGTTCAGGTTTATTCTGCTGACTATGTCCTTTGCTGTCAATGTTTACAGAAATTAGCAAACTTGATAACTGTCCTTGAATATTCTCTCAAAATCAATGTCCTCCCGTCATTACTAGTGAATGGGAATTAGATGTACTCAAGGCTATTTGATGAACAAAAATAAGTAAATAGATATCTGAAACCTAACAAAATAAAATATATGATTTCAGTTTGTGGATTGTGAGTGATATGTTGAAATGGATTATGGGATGGATGCAGTTCCTACAAAAATATATCGTAATAAGGTTAAAAAGAATAAATGTATCCTAAGTAAGTAAAAAATAAAAAGACTGTAATCAAGGAAAGTTCCTTGATTACAGTCTTTTTTAAGAAAATAAATTTTAAGCATTCTGAACATTAAAACACATAATAATTAGTTTCTGATTGTTTAGAAATTCTTCATTTTTGAAGAGAAATATTTTTTTACAATGACGTGTTTAATAGACATGGATTTATTCATCGTTGTTATACCATCATATTGCAAGTCAATATAAATGTTATTTAATAACATAATAATAATTTTTTTATTACTTATGGGACAAAAGATCAATAAATGTCTGCTAGTTTGATTAATAACTAATTATATTAAGATGTTTGAAACTAAATGATAAATTCCAATGAAAATTTTAAGGTATCCATTTGCAACGTTTGTATTCGAGGGTTTATTTATTTTTGTATGATGACATATTAGGAAGCTTTCAACAAAATTTAACTTTAACTATAACTAACTTTCTACATACTACATCATAATAACATTTAACTAACTACATAACTAGATTTCTAACTTTTTTGCATTATTCTTAACCTTTAAACAATAATAGAAAAGTGGCCACGGACTCCCTTTGTCAGTAAAATGAAAACCACGGAACCACCTCTCTGAGTAATACATTTAATGCATGAAAAAATAAATAGTTAAACTAATTAATAATAATAATGTATTTATAAAAATCATTATAGTAATAATTGTTTTATTGTTCTACACATACGTGATGCACTAGAAAGATGAACAGTTATAAATATATACAATACAGTGTACTTCAAATTTTATTATTAACAATATGGAAATAATGATTCTGCTGATTCACTCAAATTAAAACAAAAGTTAAGCATAATATAAAAGGTTTAAAATCCTAGAGTCTCATAATAGAGAATTAAACAAACCGATTTCCAAAAATTTTATAAAAATTCAATACAAAATTTGAAAAACAAAAATTAAACAAAAATTAAAAAATATAAATAAATAATTTCCTATCAAATTAACCATTGTCTTTTCTACTCTAACTATCTATGTGCTGTAAGAAAATCTTACACCATTTAATTCTAACCACCAGCAAATTGAAATTTTTTTTCAATGTACATTTCAATTAATTTTTAAATTTAAAAATATTTTTCAAATAATAATCACTAAAAAATAAATTTATTAATAGATCAATTAATTTATTGATTTATTGATTGTTTTTGAATCAATAAATCAATTCACACAATCTATTTTTTTTTCTCTTGGTTATCATAAAGGCAAATATTGCACGGATAATTGACAAGTGGCCAAATAGAGAATATAAATAAAGCGGCGTAATAGGAGTGACAAAGGAACTATTATGTTCACATAATGGTTACTTTTCACTCCTTTAAAAGTTACTATTATGATTCCTTCCCAAGTATTTCAATACAGTAAAACAATTAATAATTGAAATTTCACGTTACATAATGTCAAAAGAAAAATTAATGAAAAAAAAATTCCAATAACTATTGACTTTTTTTCTTTCAAAGTTGTTTTGGGCCACGTATATCTGACTAGCACCTTTAACAAGTAATTGATTAATCCATTTGCAACTTTACACCTGTTACTTGCCTTTACACTAAAAAACCAGTGATCAAAATATAAAAATATTATGTTTTATTGAATTCATTCATTTAATCAATGTTAGACTTCATTTCAGATCAGTAAAAATAAAGTTACTAATTATTTTCATTTCCAATGAAAAAAGCCTCTTGAACTAACCCCCGCAGTAGCCCAAGCGGTTGATGAATCTCTGTATTAAGAATCTTTGCTGAGTATAATATTCATAATTTTTCCTATGCAACTGCCCTAATTTTCCATAGATTTAGAATTTCCCATTTTTTATTTCTGAACGAAACTTTGAATGATTAAAATATACTTATTTCCTGGAATATGGCAATACTCGATGCTATCTCCCAGTCTAATAAATGAAAAAAAAATTTAATAATATGCTTTTATTTAATAATGTTTAAGTGTTTACTTTTTTTTATTGGAAAAAAAAAATTGCACCGTATTCTACAACAACAGCAGCAATAACGAAAAATATATTTTCTTTCCATTACCAACAAATGCTATCTCACTTTTCTGCTTTTCGTCAATCCATAAAGTCTGCCCTGCGATACACATGTCACTATCCAATATTAGCAATGGATTGCTTTGTTGAGATCTAACACTCTTTCCAATGGAACAAGCTAAGAATATATTAACTGTGATATTTCTGGCCGCTTTGTAGCATTATTGATTATCTCACGCATCAAATGAAATAATCGGCTATGAGGCTCATGAATGGGTAAATCGGAAAAAGAAATGAATCAATATTAATATTTTACTTGCAAATGTGTTTATTATACAACATAGCTGTTGTCCTATACAATAAACTTTTGTATTGAAAAACATTTTTGGTAATCGTGACATATTTGCATATTCTCAAGGGGTATCATTCGTTACATTTAGAAAAAGATACACAGGACATTTGAAATAAGGAATAGATAGATTTTAACTAAATGTCACACTTTTTAAAATGTTGCTTATTTTAAGAACAAAATAACAAGCTTTTCTGCCTGCAGGCATATTAATGTCATATTGACTAATGATAGGTTACATTCATGATGACCAATGACAGTCTACAGGAATGTTACATTCTGTATATACAGAGTAGTGACAGTCTACAGTGACTTCTTAATGAACAGTCTACAAGGATATTACATTTAATCTACAGGGCTTTAATAACCCACCGAATGCCTTCTGCAACATTCTACACGTTTCTGCAAACACAATTTATTGCAAGCTCTTTGCTCCATTAATTCAGACATTTCAAAAAATCGCCGGAATCAATTTTAGCGTCTCAGAAAGCCAAGCATAACTCAAACATTAATGAATATTTTGACTTCAAATTTCACACAGATCTCAAGGACAGTGCCAGCAACCTAAACAAGAAAAAAAGGAAACTGAAATTTAATAAACCCCGGGAATTTTAAATTGAAAATTGGTCTTACTTTTTGGACACAGTAGTATATTCAGGGTGACTAATGACAGTTAACAGGTATGCAACATTCAATATACAGGGTCATAATGGTATTTTACTAGGTATTCTTTATGACAATCTACAAGGTTGTTACTTTAAATCTACAGGGTATTATAATCCACAGGGATGTTGTTATACAGTGAAAAGATTAAAATATTTTTTTTCTTTCTAATGCAGCTGGCAAACACTTAGACATGGACGTCTTGGATGCCTTAAGCGCTTTACAGACGTTACAAATTTCCCTTTAGCGCTGCACAGACGTACTCACTTTGCATTACCCAGGGGGCGCGTGTCACTTGAAGATAAGCCACGGGCGCGGAGTAACAATGCACCCGCAACGCTCTACGATCCTATTAGGACCGGGACTTACGGTTTAAAGTGGATTCCGAACCACTACATACAACCATGGCACCGCCGGGACTCGAACCCGAAACCTGTGGTACCGAGCGCCAGAGCGCTAGCCATTCGGACATTCAGGCCCCAAGATTAAAATATTATATCATGAAAATGTAAAATGTGAAAATTTAGTATATATTAGGATACGGCCACGGTATTCGTAATGCAGAAGCACTGGAAAAAAAAAAGAACTTAGGAGCATAAGCATTAGGGAAAAAGAACGATCAAGGTGCGGCAGGGGGGGGACAGATGGAAAAGCAAGAGTTGAGGATTGAGGCTGATAAAAACGATGGGCCATGGCTGAAGTGAGTTCTTGATTCGAGCTGAGGCTTAGAAGAGGAGAGAACTCAGGTGTTTGATTGTCGGCAGGACCGAAAAGTTTGGAAAGTGTTCGTGAGGGAACGCTGATGTTTCAGGGTATTTTATTTTGTGCTTAATTCAATATATCCATTATTGATGATGCAACTGAGTTTAGTTTAATGTAATTGTCAGTTTAATTAGTTCATTAACAAGCATGCTTGTTGGATATTGTTGTTTTAATTTCAGTACTGAGAACATAGCAGGTAATCGCATTAGCACAACAAGTAATTGCAATTAAAATATTAATTGAATATAGATATGAAAATATAACAATAAAGCATTGAATTTTGCTTTTACATTTCGACCTTTAACTTTGTCACATTAATTAGTATTATGGAGGTCTATCTATAAATCAGTATTTGCTATTTATCAGAAAAAGGATGAGGCATGCTACACAATATCTAAAGCTAATTTACTTCCATTGCGACATTTTAATAAAACTTAAAAAGTAACACAACGTTTTTTAAACATAATATTTTCAAAATAATTAAGTTATTGTTATTAAATTGTTATTCAGAATTGTTATTTAAAAAAACACCAAACTTCAACTCGGGAAGGTGAAACAGTTTGCCAAAACACAATAAATTCAAATTAGAAGAAAAATAAAATTCAAATCTGTAACTTCTTCATCCGAAGCGGTTTGCACTCTTCTAATGACATTGTTAAGATCGGCAGCACAGAAAAGTTTGGAGAGTGTTCGTGAAGGAATGCTGTAGTTCCAGGGTATTTTGTTTAGTGTTTAATTCAATGTACCTATCCATTGTTGATATTGCAGCGGAGTTTTGCATTAATTTGTATATTATTTTAATTAAGTTCATAAATAAGTGTGTTTGTTGAATAGAAGTTTCGTTTGAAATTCCGTACTGATAATATAGCAGGTAATCATATTAGCACAGCAAGTAATTACAATTAAAATATTAAAAAAAATATAGCATATGAAAATATTACTGGAAAGCACTGAATTTTGCTTTTAATTTTTCCACCTTTAACTTTGCCACATGAACTAGTCTTTTGGTATTCTGTCTATAAATCAGCATTTCGATTTTTGAAAAAAAAAAGGATAAAAAAGGATGAGGTTTCCTCACAATATCTAAAGTTAATTTCTCTCAATTACTATTTTTTAATAATTCCAGGATTATTAAAAAATATTATTCCTATTTAAGTGAAGAGAAAACACGTTTTAACTTGGGAAAATCAGACAATTTGCCAAAACACAATAAAGTCAAGTTACAGGAAAACAAAGTTCAGATCTAGAACTTCTTCCTTCGAAGGGCTTGATCCACCTTCTAATGACATTCAAATGTGTAAAACACTGATGTTGTGAATTCAAAATTAGAAATATACGATCAAAATAATTTATCAGCAAAACGATCAATATAAAACACATTCAAAGTTATACTGAATGCAAAACATGGACCTGCTACCCGACATCATTTTGACACCAAAATTTGGAATGAATATTTCCAGGTTTGGTATCTAAGAGATTCAACCACTTCTAGCACACTTTTGGCTTGAGGAGATTCTCAAGCCAAAAGAAAGATCAATCTGATCAACAATTACTTTCATCCCTTAACACAGATTATTTATTGCTTGGTTTCATTTGGCGGTTTTTAATCTAACCCCTCCCTGTTTGAAAAACTAACATGATGATAGGTTAGAATCCTGGAAGTGGCATGGATGTTTGTTAGTGGTTCGAAATTTACGTTAAGCTTTAGGCTCCGGTCTAATAAGCATAAAGTATGCAGAAAATAATAGTAGAGCGACAAAATTAAATTAACGTGATGGTGATCTTAATATTTCCACCTTCCTAAAACTAAAAAAATTAAAAGAATAAATAAATAAATTAATTAATTAAATTAGCTACATTTTGAAACTTCGTGTCATAGGAAGTCATCAATTGGAAAACTGAGTGGCTAAAGTCAGGTTTTTGATTGACTGGCGATTTACAACGTTAGATTTAAGTATCAGGTGGAAAGCACCCTTAAGTAGGTGAAAAGAAATCTTGGTAGTGAGAAACATACAATGATTAGTTAACACCATCCTCTATAAAAAATAGTGAAAATTAATAAGTTTTAAATATTGTTCATCAGCACCATTATGTGAATTTATAGTTTTTAGCTCGTTAATTCATGAAATTGCCAGTTGATGAAACTTTTAATATACTTTTTCGATTGCCTAGTTCACAATGTAGTTTTAATATTATTTTTCAGAATTTTTTTATTTATTATTCTCTGAAAACTTTCTAAGCTCTTAAGAGGAGAGTAGATCTAGTAAAATTATTATACTAAAACACTGAAATTCACATCAATAAATGTCTTCTACTACTATTTGTACTACGCCACATCACTGTGCGTAGACCTGTGGCCCCCGAATTAATCAATTAAATTATATTTTAAATATATTTGTTGAAAATAACTTAGTTTATCAAAAATCATTTAAATTTATTTAATGAGACTTATAAACTACATGCTAATAGGCCAGTTTATTATTATACTACCAATACAGGCATAAAATTAGCCTCTTTATTAGTATTTTGATGTTAAAACATCAAAATGTTAAAAAAAATAATTAAGTACCGTATTTCGTCAAAAGTAAAAATATTTTATGAAAATAATTTTTAATTCTCGTATAAATTTGTATTAAATAGACAACAAATATGTTCGACGTTATAAAACACATCTGACATACCAATTCCAAGTAAACATTAATAAACAATTTCATTATATTATTTATGATGCTTTAGTTAATTTACTAAACTAATTTTTGTCATTTATAATTATTAAAACTAATGCAATCATACACTTCAATTTATCCATAATTCTAAAATTTTTAGCGGAATTTAATAGTGAGTATTTTGCTTTACTTGTTATACAACATATCTCATATTACAGTAGAGATGATAGGCGAGTACTAGATACATAAAAGCCCTAGAGCTCACAGGACGCCAATGAACCTGTAAAGTTACGCCATACATAGGACTCGTAATTTTAGGATAGAACTAGAGTGTCAAGAACACTTTAAAAGGGGCATCACGTACGCTCTTGAGCACGTACGGAAGTCATGCTTAGAAACTGCTGATTTCAGGTTAGTCAATAATTTTGACTCTGTCATTATTCCTACAAATAGAGAACCTGGATGAAGAGATAGTTTGATTTGAAGTTTGTCAAACAACAAATTTTAAGAGTTAACCCAGCACTAAAAATTAGAAAGACTTACTTTATGATTAGGTTGGAAACATCACGTGTTAGATTTATGTAGTTTTAAGGTTTAAAAATTGCCTAAATTTATAAGAAAACTTATTCATTTCAGAATTTAATATTGTTAGTTGATTATTTAACTCATTTATTTATGATACAAGATGCATTTTAGTGTTGGTTCCATGAATTATTTTCATTAAAAAATGTTGGTAATTATCTTACGTTTATTTTGTAGTAAAATATTACCGTTTCAGCCGCAAAAAAATTTGAAGCACTGATAACTTATTATTATTTTTGTAAAAATAAACTGCATTAGAATGTTTTTGTAAAATTATTTGCTTTATAATGTTGTTTGAGTTTTTACGTGTTCTGTCAAAACAATTTAAATCTTTCTTTTTTTTTTGCTTATTAAATGTACAAACTAAAATTATAATTACTATTTTTAACTTTGATAACTAATTCTTTTCAAGGCTTATTTATGATTGCAATAAAAACAACACGTGTTAGATTTATTCAGCCTTAGTGCATAAAAATATCTTCTTATTATTTTTTAAAAATTATCGTTAGCTGTTTAACTGGAAACAAGATGCATTTGCGTATATTTTCCCCGAAGTCTTTTCATGAATGTACTTTTTGTGATTATCTCTTTTTTAAGAAGGATTAAAAATTTCAGTCACAAAAAGTTTGAAGAAGTGCTGACTTATTATTATTATAGTTTGGTTTGTCACTCTACGGTCATCTTGTGCACGCGAGGGCTAAACAGACCGGGACCTACAGTTTAACATGGATTCCGAACCACTCACAAACATCCATGCCACTGCCAGGATTCCAACCTGAAGCCTGGATTCCAAAGACCAGAGCGCTAGCCACTTGGCGACCGGGCCGCTTATTATTATTGTAAACAATAAAAATATGAAAAATTAGAAAAAATATACTATATATATATATATATATATTTTTCTTTTTATCTCACTGAGTCATGTCGATCACAACATTTTAGATGAATTTCATGAATCTGTACATCCATTATTGCCGAGAGCTAAATCCATTCATGTAGATGTGCCCCATTATTGTAGATATGGTCTAATTTTTACTCGGAAGAGAAATGAAATGGAAATTAATGTAAAAATAAATTGTGATTTTAATAATGGTTTTACCACATAGATATATGGTCCCTGAATTCATGGGCCAAACTTAAGAGAAGATCGAATACGCATAAAGAAACATTTTTATAGCAATGTGGGGTCGTAAATAAAATGTGCAAGTGGAAAAACGGGAATTTTCTAGGAAATGACAAAGGCCTTTTATTTACAGAACAAATATCGAATGTATTCAAATGTGCCATCATCAAGATCAATGCAGATTAGCACGTAATTGGCATATCCTTTTGAAGATTCAAGGTGTGCCACGAACAGTTGCAGCAGCGAATGAAATTTTCTCAATGAGGTCCACATAAGGATCAATTGGTGTCTCATAGAAGACTGTCTTGAGATGTCCCCATAACAAAAATCAATAATTGATAATTCGGGTAAACATGCTGGCCAAACAACTTGCCTGTCTCGTTCAGTCTAATGCAGAAATAGGCTGTAGGCGCTTAGTGATGAAATCATAAGGCTTTTCAAAAGGTCATTGAAGCATTATCAAGTAATTTAGGCAATACTCTTCCAGAAAGATGCAATACATAATGCCGTTAAGTCAATGCGGTAGCAAGTATGGGACAATTAGGAAATCATTTATAATAGCCATTCACTCATTAACACACAATTTAAGTTTGTAAATGAGTTTTGGGTTGCTTCCGTAACAAAAAGTCAATACATGATAAATCGAGACGAGTACTAGGCAAACAATTGGTACACTTGTTAAATCCTTCGAGGTCCAAACGTGATCTTGAGGTAATTGCGCAGGTTAGAGCAGAAATGACCTGAACCCCCATCGTGTTGAAACCATATGATATTTTTACCGATAACTGGAGCATTATTATGTAATTCTTGTAGCACCTCTTCTGGAAAGATGAGATACGTCTTGCCATTGTGTCGATATGATAGAAAGTATGGGCCAACAAGAAAATAATTTGCTATACCTACCCACATACTAGCGGAGAACCGCTCCTGAGAAGCATATGGGCGTGTAGCACGTGTGTGGAATGTGGCACACACATGGAAATTATGAAAAGTAAAAATTCTGTCCCACTGTGAAACTACATTTGCCAATGTACTCTACTGCATAAACCAATCATTTCCCCTCCCACATTCTTATAAAAAAATACTTTTTTATGTGTTTTACGTCTCCTTAATGTTCGCTCCATAAATTCAGGCACACCCTTTATACCATGTGAAGCTTCACTTCTCTTCACTCACCCCCAAGTTTCAAACAACCTCTGTAGCAGGGCTACGCCATTTCCGGTAAGAAAAAAAGTCGACAATTCTTCTAGAAGAGTAATTTCCCTGCATATTTGTGAATAACAAGATCTTCGCACTGTCTCTCTCTCTCTCTCTCTCATGGGTTTAAGAAAGTTGAATATAAAACATAGAAAGCATAATAAAATATACAAATAAATATTTTCAACAATGTGAACTAGACTTGAAACCAACTTAGATATTTGTAATCTGAAATGTGAATAACTACTTGGAATTCTTATTTTTGTGACTTCTATAATGAGAAATTATTGTGGTCTCATTTGATAATTTAATTAAATTTAATTAATATATCTTTTGCGAGAATTTTAGACAGAGATAAAAGAGGCCGTCTACGTCTCATTCAATCTGATTGACATATATTCAAAGAATTACACTTCGGCGAGAATTCTCAGAATTTATTTTCTTACTGAAATTGAATTATCTTTTCTAATGAAATTGATGATCTAGAATCAATACAGGTGATCTGTCTGAGAAAGTAACCATTGAGAGGACAATACTTTTTTTTTATTTTAAGCCAAGAACACAGCGACTATATAGTAATATCTTCTTCTAGCCATTTAATAGGTAAACAAAAATTAAAAAGCCTTCATTCATCTATATAAAATTACAGGGCAAAAAAACCTATTTAACAATGAAGATTATCCTCCCCGATGCAACACAAACATTTAGACGGATAAAAAAGTAGTATCCTCCTCTTTCCCTCCAAAAGAGAATCAAAAGAATGGGAGAGGCAGACTGTTTTACTTAGAATGCATACCGAGGTCTCCCTCCTTAGATTGCTTACGCCGAGAGCGATAAAAAGATAAAAAGAGAAATAAGCTGTTCTCCGGGAGGCCTGTTTTCCCGGCTTGATTGGTTGATTCGGGCCATTTCTTTCGAGACCATTGCTGTCGGAATGAAATGTCCATCGGCCGGCTTTAATCTTGGCTCCGCTCTTTGTTGTTTCCCATCGTTCACTTCCCAGAATAGATTTGCGAGAGGTAATGGGATGGGATACAAGGTTCTGCATCCTGACGACTAAGGCATATGCTAGTTGCTAACTCTAACTCAACAGGTGTTTGAATTTATAACTTTTCATTAAAAAAACAAATATAAAATGTAAGAGGTACTCATAGAAATGATAAATACACCTGTGTCCAAAAATTGATTGAAACTCTTGAAAAAATGTGAAGCTTTTAATCACTAGAAATTAATGAAATTTGGTAAAATCATCGATCAGTTATTGCTTCACAAATTAGGCACAGAAAAAAAAAGTTGGGCGTTCTTTCTGTCTTGAAAATGCACAAAATCGAAACATACCAAAAAAAAAAAAAAAAAAAAACCATAGCATCTGAGTTCAAAGAGTGAGAAATTTCAATTTAAAAGCTATACAGATACAAGAAGGTTGCTCCATGCTTTGTAAAGTTAGTTGGCGCAAAGAGCATTTATGTGCCCATAAAGCTCAAAGAACTTAGAGGGTTGCAGAAAGTTGGTCAACAGCTGCAATACGTCTCTCGACCAAACACGCACTATCAAATTAAAGTCCAGATAATATGCTGGACAGATCATAAGAGAAAATCTAAAGGTCTAAAGCAATAGTCTACATCTATGTAAATTTCCACCAACCAAGTAATGTGTTGTCGAACATTATCCTTTTGTAGAATGATTACCAACTGCACCCACCTAAGAAATAACAATTGGATCAAGAAAGTTGTCTCTATATAAACAGCAACAGTGTTGCTTGGAAAAACAGTGTTGTGATCAGATTTAGGTAACCATTAATGGATCCATAACGATTTATATTAAAGCATTGTCGTGATATTTTTCCAATGTTATCTGTTTTAATTTATAAAATTCGTCTTCTTCATTTTTTCTGGTACTAATACCAATTTATCATTTAATAATCGTTAAGTTGTTGTATGTTGGTGTGTTGTAGTGTTAGTATTTGTACAATCATTGGTGGATCCATAACGATATTAAAGAATTGTCGTAATTTTTCTATAATGTTAACTGTTTCAATTTATATAACTCATACTTCTTATTAACGATTTGTCAATTTATTATCAATTAAGAATTGGTAAATTGGTGTATCGTAGTGTATCGGTCTGTTGAAGTATTGGTGTTTGGACAATCATTGATGGATTAATAACGATCTGTATTAAAGCACTGCTGTAAGTTTTCGCCAATTTTTAACTGTTTCAATTTATTAAATTCCATAATATAAGAATTTTAAAATACAATATATTGAAATCTTGTCATTTAGAAAAATATATTGAAATCTTTAATATCATAATATATAAAATGTATAAAATAAATGTATCTATTACAGTAAAAATTTATAAAGGATACAATGCAGTACCTTTGTATGAAAAGTTTAATAGAAAACTTAACAAAGTCAAATTAATGATTAGAGTGAAATAAATCGTTTAGTTCCAGTTTTTGTATTGAAGCAAATAAAAATTTAAAATTTGAACGGATATCGAAAGTCAAGTCTGTCAGACCATTAATATTTCGTGTTTCTTCCTGGTATCCGAGATATTCTTTTTGCGAGAAGTGTTTGGAATCTTCTAGAATTTTGTTTTCGTAGGAAAAGAAACAATTTGAAAGGAAAATAAAATGGAAGAATTATTTCAAAAAGCCAAAAAATAAACATTGTTCCAAGATTAATGTGATGGCTTTCTGGGGAACTTTTCTTCTCCCTTTCGTTTTTTTTAGAGAGGAAAATGGAAAAATAAAGCAAATGCAACTTAAGGAAAAAAAATCAAATTTTATAGTAAAACAGATTTCCAGCTTTCCGTGAGAAAAAACGGTTGTTCGTCGTTTGGGAAGCTTCTGTTGTATACGTCAACATCGCTGCCTAGGGTTCAAATTGAATATTGTTTCCTTTTTTTTTCTAGATGCGAATATACCAATATTCCATTCTAGCTTCTCTTTTGCCTATATAAATATATAAGAAACCTCATCAAAGAGTAAAACTCCATAGATGGCATCCATAATCTATGTTTTAGAGTCTATGATACTGTAACGTCTGGGCCTATACTAGACATATAAAGGCTTCTAGAAGAGGGTCAGAGGGCCATACTGTGTATATATATATTATACAAAAATGAAAATTAAAGATAATTTGATTAACAAGTGCAGTTCACTTCAAGGACGTGAGTTCTCGTGTCAACGTCGAATCTAATGCACTGGTCTGCGGCAGACCTTAATTATAATACTCTCTAAATTATCACACACTAAATTCTAATTGCATGTAATATAACAATTACTATTATTAACTACCCACAATAAAGCTCGTATACAGTCGCATTTAAGTGGTGAGTTTATTATATATTTGTCAAATAACATACATTCCTCTCTCCTGGGAATGAAATGTCAAAATCCTTCTCGTGAGAAAAAAAAGCTACAATACCAATACAAGTATCAAAGTTCATTATTTGATACTTGTATTGGTAATGCAGAGTATCAGCATTTCGATACTCTGATAACGGTGATTTGCTTCTAGACTGAGCTCTGTTAGAGTAGCAACTGGTTGTAATATCTGTGATGATTCGGAATACAATCATATGTGGAGGTAAATATTTTCTCGATATTAAAAGTTGATCATCTAATGCATATTTACTAAGAAATTAACCCTTTACATTGAAGCCTTACGAATCAAATTAATGTAATGAAATTTCTCTGGCTTCAGGGCTGATTTACTTGAACACAGTGTAATTTCTCGGCCTATACTAGACTTACAACGGCTTCAAGAAGAGGGCTCCTTTCAGGTACATAGGAGCACTTTAATTTTTATTTACAAACACTATATACAAATATTGAACTCTGGATTATTATACAAAGAAATAAAAATTGATCACATGTGCATGATTAAATCACAAGTACAGTTCACTCGAAGGTCGAAGATTTTCAGAGTTCTCGAGTTTACAACGAATCACTGGCACTGGTCTGCGGCAGAACTTAACTATCACACGGCGTGATACACGAAACCACAAGGGGCTCACTTTGTAGACAGGCAGAATCTCCGGCCTGTCGTACTCCTCCTGTCCCTTCAGAGAAAAAAAGAAAAACTCTTCAGGTCGACTCGTCGCAGAACTCTCTTTCTTCACCAAAAATCTCCTTTTAAGACAATCTATCGAGGTCAGCTTCCCTCACTTCTCATTGGAATAGATACTTTTCAATTCGTGGTCTATCGTCAATCTCAATGAAACTACTCATGGTATATCAATTAGTTGATATTCAATCTGAAATTACTTCAACCTGTGAAGGTCGCACAGACATTCGCTAATTTTCCGAGTCTCATTATACCTGATACCGAATATCAGCTAACAGTTAATTGTGACAGGTTATTCTCATTAGTATAAAATGCTGATTGCTTATAATATAACTACGCACATGCAATATAACTACCTAAAATAATATAACTTCCCTAAAGCTCGTCTGCTGTCATATTTGTGTGATGGGTTTAAGTATTATATATTTGTCAAATAGCATATATTCCTCTCTCCTGGTAATTAAATTCAAAACTCTTCTAGTGAGAAAATAATGCTGCAATATCAATACAGATATTAAACTTGATTCTTTCATACTTTGCTAATGGTGATTTGTTTCTAGACTGAGTTCAGTTTGAGCAGCATGAGTTTGTGATATCTGTCACGATTCGGAATCCATTCATATTTGAAGTTGGATATTTTTTCAATATTAAAAGATGATCATCCAATGCATATTCTTGAAGAAATTATTATTTACTGTTACCAAAACGAATCAAATTCATATAATGAACTTCGTATAATGATTCCACTTGGTTCATCAACAGCTGAACATAATAAGCAATCATTACAATTATACCATCTACATTTTTGAAAAAACTAAAAAGACTGAAACTATTTAATTTCAGCATGGCTGTTTATCGGGTCAGATAATCTTTTAAATCACATTGTTGTTAAGGAGGCTGTATTAACTTTTAATTTTGACGCATCTTTCAACTTTCAAAACAAGGGCAATGTCGACAAGTGACAAGGTTTGGAATAGCGGTATCATTAATATTTTGTTCGGGCTGATCAAAGAATTATTTTAAAGAAGAAAGAAATGTCTTTAGGTGGTCCTATTGGTTAATTCTAAAAGATTATACTTCAAGGTGTTTTGTTAGGATCAAAACGAACTTCTTCCACCATGTTCCACGTCTATTTTGATTATGAGCATGGTATATTATGTGCCATAGCACGAAGTATATTAGCTTCTAAAGGAGGTAGGTTTGTCAACTTGAATTGGAACCACATAGCAATACAGAATCGGACCTGATGCGATAGTGTATACAAAAAATACTAGGAAAGAAATAGCATTACATAAGATTCTAATTATAAATTGATGTAAAGCAACAAATGCAATAGCACTAGCAGCGTTGAATTATGGAAGCATGTCTTCAAACAGAATCCTCCAGACGCTGCATCTGGACATCCGGGCATGCTGCAGTTTTGCTCGCGTTCTCGAACTTAGATTATCTTGTACCAGACAAAACACAGTTTCCTCTATGTCCAGAGTCCGGACTATATATTCATGAACTCATGATGATTGTCTTGGAACAAGTTTTCATAGATTACAACTGATGCAGGTATCCAAAGCAGCTATGGCAGATAATTTGTCTCATCAAATACAGTTGCACTTACAAAAGCTGTGAAATCCACCGGTTTCATTAAGCAACCAGATACATATCCACTAAGTCTGCATTCGTACATTTAATCATATAAATACAACTGCTTTGGTGTTAAATATGAACAGTTTCTGCTGAATGTTCTCGAGACCATGCAAAGCCATCTATTGTGTCTGGAAAGAATTTCCGAATCGGCATTGCTATGTAATTGGAAACATTTAAGGTATACCTCCTACAAGTATTCCTATTCACTATACCTTTTAAAAAGTTTGTAAACTTGGTGTTGGAAAACACTATATTTTTATCTAAAAAAACTTGTTTTGCTATTACAAGAAAGAGGGAAATATGCGATCATTCCAAAGACATATCCGAAGCTTCTTCCAAATTGTAAATTCACTATAAGGAATCACTTTGATTCACTTATACTATATCATAAAGGTATCAACAAGATTTACAGGTTTATAGTCCAAACGTTTAGAATCGTAAGTCATGCCAACATAAGACTGAGTAGTCCACGGAGTAAAAGGGAAAAAGCAATATCTGAAGTTTGAGCAGAAAAACGACACGACAAAATGGGAATCTATCTTGAAATGAATGTAGCATTCTCCTGATACTAAGTTTTGAACGTTACCTCAAAATGTCTGAGGCTCGAAATGGCATAACACTCACAAAGAACCATGCTGTTCCAAGTCTAGATTTCTGTCGAAGTAATTTTGCAACCCGTTCTCGATCAAAATTGAAATGATGGAAAAAGAAACATATTTC
This sequence comes from Caerostris darwini, assembly GCA_021605075.1. Taxonomy (NCBI): domain Eukaryota; kingdom Metazoa; phylum Arthropoda; class Arachnida; order Araneae; family Araneidae; genus Caerostris; species Caerostris darwini. The sequence goes on along the minus strand of BPLQ01006260.1, from coordinate 59,359 downwards.
TCCATAGAATTGAAGCACTTTTCGTTTTTCACATCCACGGCGTTTTTCTACAAAAGAGGAAGCAAAAGAAAATTTTTCCAACTGTACTATAAAAAGGCTTTTAAGCGAACGATTACTTCAACGTGAAAAATAAGGTTGAAGAGAGACCTGTAAAGGAATAAAGAAAAAAAAAGCACGATGCCAGGAGTTGACAGCCACAATCGATTGTTGTAGAATCGATTGTTATCAATCGATTCATGGATGGATGGTTGAAATGTATAGAAAAACACTTTCGCTTCACAGAGAAAATAGCTGAAAAAAAATCAATTTACTTTCCCACGGCTGTTTTTTTTAGGATCCATTTTTTATTGTTGTTTACGAAATCGTTTTATTTTGTTCGATGTAAAAAAATGTTTCCAAACTGTAATAGGATAAAAATGTTTTGGTAAGTGCTAATGTGAACTGTAACATGTAATTGGGGCGTAATAATATCTAGTGGAGGCTACGTAATAAGAAATTGCTATTACTATTTCTATATGATAAGTAAATAAAAAAGTAAATGTGATTTCAATGGCGACTTTTCAACTGAAAATGGTACAACGATTGTAAGCTGAAAGCTATACTCAATACTTTTGTGATGATGGTAACAAAGAGATATTTCATTATAGTGAGAGTATAATCTAAAATTGTCATCATTATAACAAATTAATATTGAATTTTCAAAAAAATTAATTCATTAGTAATTTCTCCCACATTTACTTTTATTTATACATAAAAAAAAATGAGAAAAATACTTTTTCAAATCTTTTTACAAACTATATGCATGAAACTGACATACTAGAAAGTACATTATAAAAAAATATTTTCCTTATATTTTACAAGTAATAAGACCAACAATATGTTGATGTTTCAAATGCTGGGCACTTCATACTTATAATACTCGTCTTTGAAATAGTAAATATAAAGAATGTTCATCGTTAACCAGGGTGAACCAAGGAAAGAGTGATAGTCTACACTGCACCTACGTCCTGTCTACAGTCGACACCTTACAGCCAAGAGTCATATCTTTACCCCTTCCTCAATTAAGACAGAGTAAGGTTCGGCTTCGCTCATCGGGTTTTGTACTCACAAATTAATGTACTTATTCTTCATTGGCACAACAGCCCTTTGGTGGGCCAAGGCCGTCTTCCTAGTAACAGATTTCGAGACTGGAGATGTTTTATCTTTTAAGGGGTAAGATGATTAGCCCTACGCACAACAGTAATAATAGATCGGGACCTACGATTTGAAACCAGAACAAACACCATGGCACTGCCGGGACTCTGACACGCAACCTGTGGCACTGAGCTCCAGTCATCTGACTACCAGGTCCATATTAATATACAATTCCCTCAATTTATTGCTCATCATCAAAATTTTCAAATCGAACAATCTGCAAGGTAATTATCATTGGTAATGATCATAGTTGCACATATTCATTTTAATTAAACTATTTTCTAATAAAGTTCTATTAAAATAACATACGAGTAAATCACTAAAATACATTTTATCGACATCAAGAAATTCTGATACAGTGCAGTATCAGCAATTCGTAAACAGGAATCTAACCAACATGTTACTAGATAGGAAGCTTATCAGAAAATGGAAATAGTGTCACACACCCAATTCTAATAAATTCTGGAGCCAGATTCGAAATCATAGAACTGGTCAGAAATCCCAGACAGAAAATTATCCAGGGGTGGGAAGAATAAATCTTGTGCAATATCCCGTGTCACAAAACCGTAGATTAGGAATTATAATCGAAGCGATAGAAGACGACGCCTACTTAACTCTTAAAATCTACTAATTTGAGTGCGAAATTGAATCTGCCGAGTGTTTGAAGCCACCAAGACAAAGCTCTGGTAGTTACAGTCGCTGAGAGGCACGGGCAATGAGTGTCGCCGGTTTAAATTATCTCGGTGAATTATGATCGGCGAATGGGAAATGATGATTCGACACTTTACGTAAAACTCTTCCCGCGTCTGTCTCGCTTCGATCATCTGCACTTTCGATATCTGTGCAGCGTCTTTGCTGAGTCGTGCTGCCCTCCATCTTTGACCACAGGTTAAATAAAATGAAAGTTTCGCACTCCCATCTCTTTCTTTCACCTATACACAGAGGCTTGATGGCCGAGTGGCGCTCGGTACCACAGGTTTCGCGTTCGAATCCTATTCATGGAGGGGATCATCATGGGGATCCCATTCATGGATCATCATCATGGTGGGTTGATGGATGTTTGTAGTGGTAGTGACTTTTAAAGATCTCGGTTACACAGTATTAAATGTAAAATAGTTTTGTCCATACTAAATAAGGATATGTTTTAAAAATAAGAATTCCGAACCATCACAAACATCAATGGGACCGCCAGGACTTGAACCCGAAAAATGTGGCACCGATGCTTGCCAGGCATCCATCAGGCCCATTTAAAATCTGACTGTAACCATTAATTATAAAAAAGAAAATTAAAGTAAAAAATTTACGGTATCAGTTTAAAATTTATTTTACAGGCCGCTATTAATCTTATAAATAAATGTTCATGTATTAAAAGTGAAAAACGTTTAGGGACTTCTTCGATGAAATTTATAGTTTTAATTGGACAATTTATGTCATTTGAGGCGAGTTATTTGAAATCTCAATGTTTTAACTTTTGTACAGTTATTTTTGCTTAATAAATATTACCTAAGCTAATAATATTTTATTTTGGGTAATTTCCGGTTTAACATGATCGTACAGCGTTGTGGGGGTATTGTTACTCCGCTTCCATAGCTTATCTTTAAGCTACACGCACCTCCTGGGTAGTGCTAAGTGAGTAAGTACTGGCCTTAAGGTATCCAAGACAACTGTCTGAGTGTTTGCCAGCTGCATTAAGAAATATATATATATTCTGTTACTAGGCAACAATTAAATATTTATATATTTATCTATACATTAATAGAAATAATTGACATAATATATTACGTATGTAACCACTTTTGGAAGATCATCTGTGTTGGAATTATATAAACATAAAACAGTGACATTTTTCATGTCATTATAAATCTTTATTATAATTTAAAATATTTTTATGGTGCGATCGCTATAGCTCCCAATCATAGCAGAGTCGAGTTAATGTAACTAAATCTATCATTAAATGGTAATTCTAATAGGAATTAAATAAGACAACATAATACTGAATCGAACGAGAACGCGATTGCAAGAATTGTCCATATTAAATTTCATATCAACCATTTCTGTACTGATTAATCTAATATCAGTGGCTCTGAATGTCATAGTACCATAGTCTCAAAGAGGATGTCTGAAAAAGTCATCTTCAAGGTCAAAATAATGTGTTTGTATAAGATTGCATTAATTATTACGAGTAACACAGGGATTGAGTATCTGATTCGTTTCGTTATGAGTGGGAAAGATGAAGTTGGTTTTGTGCAGGTCTTCTTATTGCAAATTGATAATCTTTTTGGAAAACTCATCTTTCTCATTAAAAATCTGGCTCCGAAGAAGATGACACTTTCTTGACATTCTACCGATTAGGTTAGGTTAGGTTAGTCGCTCTACTGTCATCTTGTGCATACTTTAGGCTAAACAGACCGGGACCTACAGTTTAAAGTGGATTCCGAACCACTACAAACATCCATGGCACCGCCGGGACTCGAAGCCGAAACCTGTGGTACCGAGCGCCAGAGCGCTAGCCACTCGGCCACCAGGCACCTGTTAATCCGCGTCCGTGGCTTAGCTTCAAGTTACACGCGCCCCCGGGGTAATGCAAAGTGAGTACATCTGTGCAGCTCTTGCCTTAAGGCATTCAAGACCAAGCTGTCTAAGTGTGTGAGAGCTGCATTAGAAAGAAGAAAAAAAAACATTAAAGTAGATCAAAATGCTTACATAATTGTAAGCATACAAGAGTACCTTACAATTTTATTAGTTCTTCTCCTATATAGCAGCCTTTTCAATCTTTTGTTTCGCATTGTTAATGTTCGATTTCCTGTTGAGTTGTTTTTCATAATATAATTTTATTTTGAACAACAATACCCGGTTTTTGGAATTTATGCCTTTAAGGGATAAAAAAACTGCTTAGGCTTGGGTCTTCTTGATTTAAACCCTCCTTTTTTAATGTTGCACATAAGGAAAGCCAAGAAAAAACAAAGTAGAACGATTTATTTTGAATGACTTAAACGAAACAGTGTGATTTAAGATCCTGAAATCTTTTTATTCCTGAAGAAGTCCCAACTAAGATTTTAATGACATCTTAGCATTAATTAACATATGCGAAAAATATGAAATACAAGATTTTAATGAAGTATATTAGAAATTCTAATTCCTCATGAAAACCTATTCTTCAATTCCTACTATTATCTCACACTCTCCCTATATATATCTTGTTCAAATTTTCAATCGCAAATAAAACAATTTTTATTCATCTGCTCAATTTCAAATACATTTTTTCAAACTTGTAGTGGATGACACTTGATGTTAATGCAGCGTTTTCAAATATTAATTCAGTCATTAAATTTAATTAATTCATTTTAGTTTCTTTTTTTAGATTTAAGTTGCATGTTTCTACCAATAGATGGCGCTAGATGTCAGACGAAAATTTCAACTTTATTTATAAAGGACTTTCTGCAATAGAGTGAAGAAAAAGTAGGAATTGACTGTAATTTTTTTTTTTATATTACTTGTTATTAGTAGAACGTGACTTTCTCAAAGTTTGACATCCAATTACTATTTAGAATTGCTATTTTGAAAATTATGTTCAACGGTGTAAGGTGTGTCGGTGTAAGGTTTCAAGCCCTACTCTTTATTGTCATATTAAACAGGGCGAAGTGAATTCCGAACCATCACAAATATCAATGGGACCGCCGGGATTTGAACCCGAAAAATGTGGCACCGATGCTTTACAGGCATCCATCAGGCCCATTTAAAATCTGACTGAAACCATTAATTGTAAAAAAGAAAATTAAAATAAAAAATTTACGGTATTAGTTTACAATTTATTTTACAGGCTACTATTAATCTTATAAATAAATGTTAATGTATTAAAAGTGAAAACCTTTTAGGGAATTCTTCGATGAAAATTATAGTTTTAATTAGACAATTTATGTCATTTGAGGCGTGTTATTTGAAATCTCAATGTTTTAACTTTTGTACAGTTATTTTTGCTTAATAAATATTACCTAAGCTAATAATATTTTATTTAGGGTAATTCTCGGTTTAACATGATCGTACAGCGTTGTGGGGGTATTGTTACTCCGCTTCCATAGCTTATCTTTAAGCTACACGCACCTCCTGGGTAGTGAGTGCTAAGTGAGTAAGTACTGGCCTTAAAGTATCCAAGACAACTGTCTGAGTGTTTGCCAGCTGCATTAAGAAATATATATATATATTCTGTTACTAGGCAACAATTAAATATTTATATATTTATCTATACATTAATAGAAATAATTGACATAATATATTACGTATGTAACCACTTTTGGAAGATCATCTGTGTTGGAATTATATAAACATAAAACAGTGAAATTTTTCATGTCATTATAAATCTTTATTATAATTTAAAATATTTTTATGGTGCGATAGCTATAGCTCCCAATCATAGCAGAGTCGAGTTAATGTAACTAAATCTATCATTAAATGGTAATTCTAATAGGAATTAAATAAGACAACATAATACTGAATCGAACGAGAACGCGATTGCAAGAATTGTCCATATTAAATTTCATATCAACCATTTCTGTACTGATTAATCTAATATCAGTGGCTCTGAATGTCATAGTACCATAGTCTCAAAGAGGATGTCTGAAAAAGTCATCTTCAAGGTCAAAATAATGTGTTTGTATAAGATTGCATTAATTATTACGAGTAACACAGGGATTGAGTATCTGATTCGTTTCGTTATGAGTGGGAAAGATGAAGTTGGTTTTGTGCAGGTCTTCTTATTGCAAATTGATAATCTTTTTGGAAAACTCATCTTTCTCATTAAAAATCTGGCTCCGAAGAAGATGACACTTTCTTGACATTCTACCGATTAGGTTAGGTTAGGTTAGTCGCTCTACTGTCATCTTGTGCATACTTTAGGCTAAACAGACCGGGACCTACAGTTTAAAGTGGATTCCGAACCACTACAAACATCCATGGCACCGCCGGGACTCGAAGCCGAAACCTGTGGTACCGAGCGCCAGAGCGCTAGCCACTCGGCCACCAGGCACCTGTTAATCCGCGTCCGTGGCTTAGCTTCAAGTTACACGCGCCCCCGGGGTAATGCAAAGTGAGTACATCTGTGCAGCTCTTGCCTTAAGGCATTCAAGACCAAGCTGTCTAAGTGTGTGAGAGCTGCATTAGAAAGAAGAAAAAAAAACATTAAAGTAGATCAAAATGCTTACATAATTGTAAGCATACAAGAGTACCTTACAATTTTATTAGTTCTTCTCCTATATAGCAGCCTTTTCAATCTTTTGTTTCGCATTGTTAATGTTCGATTTCCTGTTGAGTTGTTTTTCATAATATAATTTTATTTTGAACAACAATACCCGGTTTTTGGAATTTATGACTTTAAGGGATAAAAACTGCTTAGGCTTGGGTCTTCTTGATTTAAACCCCCTCCTTTTTTAATGTTGCACATAAGGAAAGCCAAGAAAAAACAAAGTAGAACGATTTATTTTGAATGACTTAAACGAAACAGTGTGATTTAAGATCCTGAAATCTTTTATTCCTGAAGAAGTCCCAACTAAGATTTTAATGACATCTTAGCATTAATTAACATATGCGAAAAATATGAAATACAAGATTTTAATGAAGTATATTAGAAATTCTAATTCCTCATGAAAACCTATTCTTCAATTCCTACTATTATCTCACACTCTCCCTATATATATCTTGTTCAAATTTTCAATCAAATAAAACAATTTTTATTCATCTGCTCAATTTCAAATACATTTTTCAAACTTGTAGTGGATGACACTTGATGTTAATGCAGCGTTTTCAAATATTAATTCAGTCATTAAATTTAATTAATTCATTTTAGTTTCTTTTTTTAGATTTAAGTTGCATGTTTCTACCAATAGATGGCGCTAGATGTCAGACGAAAATTTCAACTTTATTTATAAAGGACTTTCTGCAATAGAGTGAAGAAAAAAGTAGGAATTGACTGTAATTTTTTTTTTTATATTACTTGTTATTAGTAGAACGTGACTTTCTCAAAGTTTGACATCCAATTACTATTTAGAATTGCTATTTTGAAAATTATGTTCAACGGTGTAAGGTGTGTCGGTGTAAGGTTTCAAGCCCTACTCTTTATTGTCATATTAAACAGGGCGAAGTGAATTCCGAACCATCACAAATATCAATGGGACCGCCGGGATTTGAACCCGAAAAATGTGGCACCGATGCTTTCCAGGCATCCATCAGGCCCATTTAAAATCTGACTGAAACCATTAATTGTAAAAAAGAAAATTAAAATAAAAAATTTACGGTATTAGTTTACAATTTATTTTACAGGCTACTATTAATCTTATAAATAAATGTTAATGTATTAAAAGTGAAAACCTTTTAGGGAATTCTTCGATGAAAATTATAGTTTTAATTAGACAATTTATGTCATTTGAGGCGTGTTATTTGAAATCTCAATGTTTTAACTTTTGTACAGTTATTTTTGCTTAATAAATATTACCTAAGCTAATAATATTTTATTTAGGGTAATTCTCGGTTTAACATGATCGTACAGCGTTGTGGGGTATTGTTACTCCGCTTCCATAGCTTATCTTTAAGCTACACGCACCTCCTGGGTAGTGAGTGCTAAGTGAGTAAGTACTGGCCTTAAAGTATCCAAGACAACTGTCTGAGTGTTTGCCAGCTGCATTAAGAAATATATATATATATTCTGTTACTAGGCAACAATTAAATATTTATATATTTATCTATACATTAATAGAAATAATTGACATAATATATTACGTATGTAACCACTTTTGGAAGATCATCTGTGTTGGAATTATATAAACATAAAACAGTGAAATTTTTCATGTCATTATAAATCTTTATTATAATTTAAAATATTTTTATGGTGCGATAGCTATAGCTCCCAATCATAGCAGAGTCGAGTTAATGTAACTAAATCTATCATTAAATGGTAATTCTAATAGGAATTAAATAAGACAACATAATACTGAATCGAACGAGAACGCGATTGCAAGAATTGTCCATATTAAATTTCATATCAACCATTTCTGTACTGATTAATCTAATATCAGTGGTTCTGAATGTCATAGTACCATAGTCTCAAAGAGGATGTCTGAAAAAGTCATCTTCAAGGTCAAAATAATGTGTTTGTATAAGATTGCATTAATTATTAAGAGTAAAACAGGGATTGAGTATCTGATTCGTTTCGTTGTGAGTGGGCAAGGTGAAGTTGGTTGTATGCAGGTCTTCTTATTACAAATTGATAATCTTTTTGGATCTCTCATCTTTCTCATTAAACGTCTGGCTCCGAAGAAGATGATACTTTCTGAACCTTCTACCGATTAGGTTAGGTTAGGTTAGTCGCTCTACGGTCATCTTGTGTACACTTCAGGATAAACAGACCGGGACCTACAGTTTAAAGTGGATTCCGAACCACTACAAACATCCATGGCACCGCCGGGACTCGAAGCCGAAACCTGTGGTACCGAGCGCCAGAGCGCTAGCCACTCGGCCACCAGGCACCTGTTAATCCGCGTCCGTGGCTTAGTTTCAAGTTACACGCGCCCCCTGGGTAATGCAAAGTGAGTACATCTGTGCAGCGCTTGCCTTAAGGCATTCAAGACCAAGCTGTCTAAGTGTGTGCGAGCTGCATTAGAAAGAAGAAAAAAAAAACATTAAAGTAGATCAAAATGATTACATAATTGTAAGCATACAAGAGTACCTTACAATTTTATTAGTTCTTCTCCTATATAGCAGCCTTTTCAATCTTTTGTTTCGCATTGTTAATGTTCGATTTCCTGTTGAGTTGTTTTTCATAATATAATTTTATTTTGAACAACAATACCCGGTTTTTGGAATTTATGACTTTAAGGGATAAAAACTGCTTAGGCTTGGGTCTTCTTGATTTAAACCCCCTCCTTTTTTAATGTTGCACATAAGGAAAGCCAAGAAAAAACAAAGTAGAACGAATTATTTTGAATGACGTAAACGAAACAGTGAGATTTAAGATCCTGAAATCGTTTTATTCCTGAAGAAGTCACAATTAAACTTTTAATCACATCTTAGCATTAATTAACATATGCGAAAAACATGAAATACATGATTCCAATGAAGTCTATTAGAATTTCTAATTCCTCATGAAAACCTATTCTTCAATTCCTACTATTATCTCACACTCTCCCTATATATATCTTGTTCAAATATTCATTCATTAATAAAACACTTTTTATTCATCTGCTCAATTTCAAATACATTTTTTCAAACTTGTAATGGATGGCACTTGATGTTAATACAGCGTTTTCAAATATTAATTCAGTAATTAAGTTTAATTAGTTAATTTTAGTTTTTTTATTTTAGATTTAAGTTGCATGTTTCTACCAATAGATGGCGCTAAATGTCAGAGGAAAATTTCAACTTTATTTATAAAGGACTTTCTGCAATAGAGTGAAGAAAAAGTAGGAATTGACTGTAATTTTTTTTTTTATATTACTTGTTATTAGTAGAACGTGACTTTCTCAAAGTTTGACATCCAATTACTATTTAGAATTGCTATTTTGAAAATTATGTTCAACGGTGTAAGGTGTGTCGGTGTAAGGTTTCAAGCCCTACTCTTTATTGTCATATTAAACAGGGCGAAGTGAATTCCGAACCATCACAAATATCAATGGGACCGCCGGGATTTGAACCCGAAAAATGTGGCACCGATGCTTTCCAGGCATCCATCAGGCCCATTTAAAATCTGACTGAAACCATTAATTGTAAAAAAGAAAATTAAAATAAAAAATTTACGGTATTAGTTTACAATTTATTTTACAGGCTACTATTAATCTTATAAATAAATGTTAATGTATTAAAAGTGAAAACCTTTTAGGGAATTCTTCGATGAAAATTATAGTTTTAATTAGACAATTTATGTCATTTGAGGCGTGTTATTTGAAATCTCAATGTTTTAACTTTTGTACAGTTATTTTTGCTTAATAAATATTACCTAAGCTAATAATATTTTATTTAGGGTAATTCTCGGTTTAACATGATCGTACAGCGTTGTGGGGTATTGTTACTCCGCTTCCATAGCTTATCTTTAAGCTACACGCACCTCCTGGGTAGTGAGTGCTAAGTGAGTAAGTACTGGCCTTAAAGTATCCAAGACAACTGTCTGAGTGTTTGCCAGCTGCATTAAGAAATATATATATATATTCTGTTACTAGGCAACAATTAAATATTTATATATTTATCTATACATTAATAGAAATAATTGACATAATATATTACGTATGTAACCACTTTTGGAAGATCATCTGTGTTGGAATTATATAAACATAAAACAGTGAAATTTTTCATGTCATTATAAATCTTTATTATAATTTAAAATATTTTTATGGTGCGATAGCTATAGCTCCCAATCATAGCAGAGTCGAGTTAATGTAACTAAATCTATCATTAAATGGTAATTCTAATAGGAATTAAATAAGACAACATAATACTGAATCGAACGAGAACGCGATTGCAAGAATTGTCCATATTAAATTTCATATCAACCATTTCTGTACTGATTAATCTAATATCAGTGGTTCTGAATGTCATAGTACCATAGTCTCAAAGAGGATGTCTGAAAAAGTCATCTTCAAGGTCAAAATAATGTGTTTGTATAAGATTGCATTAATTATTAAGAGTAAAACAGGGATTGAGTATCTGATTCGTTTCGTTGTGAGTGGGCAAGGTGAAGTTGGTTGTATGCAGGTCTTCTTATTACAAATTGATAATCTTTTTGGATCTCTCATCTTTCTCATTAAACGTCTGGCTCCGAAGAAGATGATACTTTCTGAACCTTCTACCGATTAGGTTAGGTTAGGTTAGTCGCTCTACGGTCATCTTGTGTACACTTCAGGATAAACAGACCGGGACCTACAGTTTAAAGTGGATTCCGAACCACTACAAACATCCATGGCACCGCCGGGACTCGAAGCCGAAACCTGTGGTACCGAGCGCCAGAGCGCTAGCCACTCGGCCACCAGGCACCTGTTAATCCGCGTCCGTGGCTTAGTTTCAAGTTACACGCGCCCCCTGGGTAATGCAAAGTGAGTACATCTGTGCAGCGCTTGCCTTAAGGCATTCAAGACCAAGCTGTCTAAGTGTGTGCGAGCTGCATTAGAAAGAAGAAAAAAAAAACATTAAAGTAGATCAAAATGATTACATAATTGTAAGCATACAAGAGTACCTTACAATTTTATTAGTTCTTCTCCTATATAGCAGCCTTTTCAATCTTTTGTTTCGCATTGTTAATGTTCGATTTCCTGTTGAGTTGTTTTTCATAATATAATTTTATTTTGAACAACAATACCCGGTTTTTGGAATTTATGACTTTAAGGGATAAAAACTGCTTAGTCTTGGGTCTTCTTGATTTAAACCCCCTCCTTTTTTAATGTTGCACATAAGGAAAGCCAAGAAAAAACAAAGTAGAACGAATTATTTTGAATGACGTAAACGAAACAGTGAGATTTAAGATCCTGAAATCGTTTTATTCCTGAAGAAGTCACAATTAAACTTTTAATCACATCTTAGCATTAATTAACATATGCGAAAAACATGAAATACATGATTCCAATGAAGTCTATTAGAATTTCTAATTCCTCATGAAAACCTATTCTTCAATTCCTACTATTATCTCACACTCTCCCTATATATATCTTGTTCAAATATTCATTCATTAATAAAACACTTTTTATTCATCTGCTCAATTTCAAATACATTTTTTCAAACTTGTAATGGATGGCACTTGATGTTAATACAGCGTTTTCAAATATTAATTCAGTAATTAAATTTAATTAGTTAATTTTAGTTTTTTTATTTTAGATTTAAGTTGCATGTTTCTACCAATAGATGGCGCTAAATGTCAGAGGAAAATTTCAACTTTATTTATAAAGGACTTTCTGCAATAGAGTGAAGAAAAAGTAGTAATTGACTGTAATTTTTTTTTATATTACTTGTTATTAGTAGAACGAGACTTTTTCAAAGTTTGACATCCAATTACTATTTTGAAAATTATGTTCAATATTTTATGCTTTAAATGGATTTTCCAAATTGCACTCATATCTCATATTTGTACCTTTTCGCACGTGGATTATTTTTTTAATCCAGGACATCGGGTTAACTTGTAATATCCTGCTTTGCTATCCTATCCTGCAGTAACGTACGTCTAGCATCAGTCATTCTTTTGTGATTTCATGTTGTTTGGCAGATATTTTACTAGGCGTCGTTCAGTACCGGCAAGAATTGAGCGGAAATGAGTGATACTTATTGCTTATTACCGCTTGCATTTTCTTTAGGTACTTTTGGAAATATGATATATCTAGCATCATCATCCTATCATACGTTAATCATCGTACCATACGTTAGTAATAATGAATGGTATGCCAATTTTATATGTTTCAATTGTGCAATCCAACTTGCTATAAAAATGAAACAAGATTAAAAATATCGATACTTCAGACAATGAATATTTTGTCTTTAATACTAATAAATTTAGATTAATGAACTAATTTAATAATTTTCGTAAAACTAATAAATGTTCTGAATCAAAATTTTGTGTGAAAAAGTTTGATCCTTTAAGTGGTTGATATAAGAAAAATTATTTAATAGAAAAAATATATCAAAACCAAGATGGTAAAAACACATCGTTATATTGGATGGACCAGTTATAAATATAGAAATGAACTCGAACCGAAAATTATTATTGAATATTATAGAAAGAGGTCCTGATGGCCAAGTGACTAGCTCTCTGGCGCTCGATGCCAAAGGTTTTGGGTTCGATTCCAGGTGGTGCCATAGATGCTTGTAATGGTTCGTATCCACTTTAAACTGTAGGTACCGACCCAATATGACTGTTGGGCGTAGAGCTCACAACCCTTCCCCATAAAAAGAAAACGTCTCTTGTCTCAAAATTTGTCAATAGGCAGATTGACAATGCCCATTTTGGGGCTGTTGCGCCAATGATGTTGATAGTAATAACAATATGTTATGATGGGTTCTCATATGCATAAAAGTTAAATGCGTTCGTTTTGAGATATTGTTTGATGTATCAGGCCCCTTGTGATATTTGGTACTGGGTTACATATCAAGTTTTCATGGGGATAGAAGTTTACGAAAAACTTTTTTCACAAATCTATGGTGAAAACCTAAAATGTTTGTAAGATTTCACATTAAAAAAAAAAAAAAATAAAGAATTGGATATTTCTAAGGAATCAAATTGAAAAAAAAAATTGCCAACAATTGAAAAATTAAGGTAAAGACGAACAAATTTGTAATTGTTTGTTTTAGTAAAATTGACTTACAACGGAGAAAAAAAATTGCAATTATTCTTAATCTATTCATTCTACCGAAAAAATATTTTTAAACAATAAATATTAAATTTTTTTATAGATTTTTCATTTAAATTATCCATCTAATAAAAACACTCAGTATATTAATGTGCTAAATATAAATAACATAATACCTACTAAATCTTTAAACTACTAGGCTTATTAAACATTTGTATCCATTTTGTTGATTTTGTTATTGAAATAAAAACTAACATAGAGAGTTCCTATGTTATTAAAAGTACTATGCATTATTACTATTATCTTGCATCCTTTTGGCGTCATTTGATTTTATTTTTTTAGTCTGGGAATCTAAATTAGACAACGGTGGTCTCGTGTTCCATTTATGCATGTCACGAACAGCCCATTGACGAGAAATGAGTCAAGGATATTGCCTTTCGGGACTACGTTTAGTACAAATTGTGCAATACAAATGATATGGGATAAAACACAATAAACTCCCAGCAGATAGCTGCTGAGAACAGTGATTAAAATGGATCATTTCAGCAGACTCCAAACTTTTCCGCCAAGCACACTAGCATGCATACGAATCGAGCATCTTAAAACCTTAAATTCAAAAATTCCACTTCGCCTTGCTGCATTCATTGCTATATAGAAACGTGAACAGGTTCGACTGTTTTCAGAAACGAAAATCTCAATCTAAACTGAAAATTGATTTTTTTTTTTTTTTTAGTATGGAAGTTAATCTGCAAGGGCAAGGTCTGCACAGCTGTCAACCTAGGCAAGGGCTGCACAGCTGTTACTCATTTAGCACTACCCAGGGGGTACGTGTAGCTTGAGGATATGTTATGAACGCGAATAGCACTACCCCCACAACGCTGTACGATCCTATTTCACTGGGATCTAGTAGATTCCGAACCACTAAAAACATCCAGGATCACCGCCGGGACTCGAATCCGAAGCCTGTGTTACCGAGAGCTAGCCATTCGACCATCAGACCCCTTGTGATGATTGATATTGGGTTATATAGGTTAAAAGGCATTGTGATGGCAGTTTTCCCATTTTCTCCTATATAATACCTAAATGAGAATTATTTAAAAAATATTCTCCCGGAAGGCAATATGCATCCTTTACGTATCATTAGTGAGCTATTTTTGTTATAGCTGAATACGAGGCTTGCATTAATACATTAAAGATGAAAACGAGGGAATGATGGTCGATTGACTACAGCTTTGGCACTCGGGGACACAGGTTTCGGGTTCGAGTCCACTGGTGCTGTGGATGTTTCTAGTGGTTGGGAATCCACTTCAAGCCGGATGTCCCAGTCTAATATGACGGTAGAGTGCAGTGCTGTAAGTGAGTAAGGATAATTCGTATCGGATATACTGCCATCCTCGTGTTAAATTGATACTTCATACATCAAACAATCGATTGACTGCAGCTTTGGCACTCGGTGACACTGGTTTCGCGTTCGAGTCCACTGGTGCTGTGGATGTTTCTAGTGGTTGGGAATCCACTTCAAGCCGGATGTCCCAATCTAATATAGTGCAGGGCTGTAGTGAGTAGGGATAATTCGTATCGGATATACTGCCATCCTCGTGTTAAATTGATACTTCATACATCAAACAATCGATTGACTGCAGCTTTGGCACTCGGTGACACAGGTTTCGGCCCGAGTCCACTGGTGCTGTGGATGTTTCTAGTGGTTGGGAATCCACTTCAAGCCGGATGTCCCAGTCTAATATGACGGTAGAGTGCAGTGCTGTAAGTGAGTAGGGATAATTCGTATCGGATATACTGCGATCCTCGTGTTAAATTGATACTTCATACATCAAACAATCGATTGACTGCAGCTTTGGCACTCGGTGACACTGGTTTCGGGTTCGAGTCCACTGGTGCTGTGGATGTTTCTAGTGGTTGGGAATCCACTTCAAGCCGGATGTCCCAGTCTAATATGACGGTAGAGTGCAGTGCTGTAAGTGAGTAGGGATAATTCGTATCGGATATACTGCCATCCTCGTGTTAAATTGATACTTCATACATCAAACAATCGATTGACTGCAGCTTTGGCACTCGGTGACACTGGTTTCGGGTTCGAGTCTACTGGTGCTGTGGATGTTTCTAGTGGTTGGGAATCCACTTCAAGCCGGATGTCCCAGTCTAATATGACGGTAGAGTGCAGTGCTGTAAGTGAGTAAGGATAATTCGTATCGGATATACTGCCATCCTCGTGTTAAATTGATACTCCATACATCAAACAATCGATTGACTGCAGCTTTGGCACTCGGTGACACTGGTTTCGCGTTCGAGTCCACTGGTGCTGTGGATGTTTTCTAGTGGTTGGGAATCCACTTCCCCGGATGTCCCAATCTAATATAGTGCAGGGCTGTAGTGAGTAGGGATAATTCGTATCGGATATACTGCCATCCTCGTGTTAAATTGATACTTCATACATCAAACAATCGATTGACTGCAGCTTTGGCACTCGGTGACACAGGTTTCGGGTTCGAGTCCACTGGTGCTGTGGATGTTTCTAGTGGTTGGGAATCCACTTCAAGCCGGATGTCCCAGTCTAATATGACGGTAGAGTGCAGTGCTGTAAGTGAGTAGGGGATAATTCGTATCGGATATACTGCCATCCTCGTGTTAAATTGATACTTCACACATCAAACAATCGATTGACTGCAGCTTTGGCACTCGGTGACACTGGTTTCGGTTCGAGTCCACTGGTGCTGTGGATGTTTCTAGTGGTTGGGAATCCACTTCAGTCCGGATGTCCCAGAATATGACGGTAGAGTGCAGTGTGGTGACTGAGATATAGGTAGCCATACCGCCATCCTCGTGTTAAATTGATACTTCATACATCAAACAATCGATTGACTGCAGCTTTGTCACCGGTGACACAGGTTTCGGGTTCGAGTCCACTGGTGCTGTGGATGTTTCTAGTGGTTGGGAATCCACTTGAATTCAATATACGGTAGAGTGCAAACAATCTGCGATCCTGTGTTAAATTGATACTTAATACATCAAACAATCGATTGACTACAGCTTTGGCACTCGGTGACACAGGTTTCGGGTTCGAGTCCACTGGTGCTGTGGATGTTTCTAGTGGTTGGGAATCCACTTCCAAGCCGGTGTCCCAGTCTAATATAGTGCAGGGCTGTAGTGAGTAGGGATAATTCGTATCGGATATACTGCCATCCTCGTGTTAAATTGATACTTCATACATCAAACAATCGATTGACTACAGCTTTGGCACTCGGTGACACAGGTTTCGGGTTCGAGTCCACTGGTGCTGTGGATGTTTCTAGTGGTTGGGAATCCACTTCAAGCCGGATGTCCCAGTCTAATATGACGGTAGAGTGCAGTGCTGTAAGTGAGTAGGGATAATTCGTATCGGATATACTGCCATCCTCGTGTTAAATTGATACTTCATACATCAAACAATCGATTGACTGCAGCTTTGTCACTCGGTGACACAGGTTTCGGGTTCGAGTCCACTGGTGCTGTGGATGTTTCTAGTGGTTGGGAATCCACTTCAAGCCGGATGTCCCAGTCTAATATGACGGTAGAGTGCAGTGCTGTAAGTGAGTAGGGATAATTCGTATCGGATATACTGCGATCCTCGTGTTAAATTGATACTTAATACATCAAACAATCGATTGACTACAGCTTTGGCACTCGGTGACACAGGTTTCGGGTTCGAGTCCACTGGTGCTGTGGATGTTTCTAGTGGTTGGGAATCCACTTCCAAAGTTGTCCCAATCTAATATAGTGCAGGGCTGCAGTGAGTAGGGATAATTCGTATCGGATATACTGCGATCCTCGTGTTAAATTGATACTTCATACATCAAACAATCGATTGACTACAGCTTTGGCACTCGGTGACACAGGTTTCGGGTTCGAGTCCACTGGTGCTGTGGATGTTTCTAGTGGTTGGGAATCCACTTCAAGCCGGATGTCCCAGTCTAATATGACGGTAGAGTGCAGTGCTGTAGTGAGTAGGGATAATTTGTATCGGATATACTGCGATCCTCGTGTTAAATTGATACTTAATACATCAAACAATCGATTGACTACAGCTTTGGCACTCGGTGACACAGGTTTCGGGTTCGAGTCCACTGGTGCTGTGGATGTTTCTAGTGGTTGGGAATCCACTTCAAGCCGGATGTCCCAGTCTAATATGACGGTAGAGTGCAGTGCTGTAAGTGAGTAGGGATAATTTGTATCGGATATACTGCGATCCTCGTGTTAAATTGATACTTCATACATCAAACAATCGATTGACTGCAGCTTTGTCACTCGGTGACACAGGTTTCGGGTTCGAGTCCACTGGTGCTGTGGATGTTTCTAGTGGTTGGGAATCCACTTCAAGCCGGATGTCCCAGTCTAATATGACGGTAGAGTGCAGTGCTGTAAGTGAGTAGGGATAATTTGTATCGGATATACTGCCATCCTCGTGTTAAATTGATACTTCATACATCAAACAATCGATTGACTACAGCTTTGGCACTCGGTGACACAGGTTTCGGGTTCGAGTCCACTGGTGCTGTGGATGTTTCTAGTGGTTGGGAATCCACTTCAAGCCGGTTGTCCCAATCTAATATAGTGCAGGGCTGTAGTGAGTAGGGATAATTCGTATCGGATATACTGCGATCCTCGTGTTAAATTGATACTTCATACATCAAACAATACTTCAAAGTGAATGTATATAATTTTTATACATATGCTAAAACATCATGCCATATTGTTCTTACTATAATAATCAATAATAACTTTTTATTCTAGTTCATTTCTATATTTACACTGGCCTCTCCAATATAACCGGAGTGGCTAGCGCTCTAGTGCTCGGTACCACAGGTTTCGGGTTCGAATCCCGGCGGTGGCATGGATGTTCGTAGTGGTTCGGAATCCATTTTAAACTGTAGGTCCCGGTCTGTTTAGCCTAAAGTTTGCACAAGATGACTTGAAACTCCGAACTGTCTGCATAACCAGAGCTTACATTTGGTGTCTTAGACCTGTCGGCCATCCTGACTACACAAGATGATAGTAGAGTGACAAACCAAACCAAACCAATCTTCAATATAAAAATGTTTTGTTGCCATCTTGGTTTTGATACGATATTTTATTTCTATTAAGTAATTTTTCGGGCATGATGGCTAAGTGACTAGCGCTCTGGCTCTCGGTGCCACAAGTATCGGGTTCGAGTCCCAGCGGCGCCATATATTGACTTTCAGCCGTAGATCCCGGTCTAATATGATTGTAGATTGTAACAATTGGGAATATTTTAAGTATATTATTTTATTTTCCCCTAAAAGTAATCCCTATACACAATGCTATTTTTAACATACATACATAAAAGACGATGAGCATTGCTAACTTTCAAATGATTCCTAAAAAAATTTAATTTTCTACATAGTTTTGTTTTACAGTTGATCTTAAGATCTATAATATTCTTAAGATCTTTCAAGTTTTTAAGTACCGTAACATAAGTAAGAAATTGAATTTCAGTTACTTGAAGTTTTTTAACATAGCCTGACGAATTTTTTCCGTCTCTCGATTAGCGAATATCAAATAAATAAATAAAAAAAATAATTGAAAAAGAATTTATTTAACTTTTGATAGAAATTAAAAAAAAAAAAAAAATAAATAAATAAATTCTTGCCTAATAAAAATCTAAAACTACATAAAACAAATGAAAAATAAATAAATTGATACGGTACAAATTTTTTGTACCAATAATTATAAAGAATTATTTTCTGAAAAACTAAATTTTTAATCCACTACTTTTAAAAATTAAACGAACAACAGAATTTCAACATAATATGCAAATGTTTGGGCAGTACACCGTCTTAGTATCTCAACTTTTGGTGTTATCGAATTACGTTTGTGTAACATCATACTGTAGAAGATCATTGGCTATTTAAATTTCACGTCATGTCATTTTAAGTCATTTCTGTTAATGTCTAAAACACTTAGAATAGAATTTTCTTGCATTTTGTTGATGTAATATTTTATCCACGTTTGTAACTGTTCTTGTGAAAGGATATGATTGGGACTAATTTTGTGGAGAAACTGAAATCTTGTAGTATTTCTTTAGTTTACTTTTTGCAAGACTGTTTCTTGGAAGAATAAAGGAAGAATAGAAACGAGATTGTTGAATTTAACTCCGCAATCTGTATGAGGTTGAGTTATAAAAACAGATTCCAGCTTAAGAAGGAAATGGGAAGTCATTGACTATAAGTTATTACTGCTTAATGTCTTCAAAGCATGTTTGTTAGTTATGAACACTGATGAAGAGACAATTACAGCTTTGAACTGTGTAATGCATACAATTTCCAGTAAGCTATCTTTGTTTTGCTAATCATAACTAATTTTTTCCAATGAAATTCTCTATAAACATGTATTTTCGTTCAAATCTGCAAAACTTGTATGATGTACAAAATGAGATTTGAAACCCTGCCCTGTATTTTACGCAGTTGAATAAGACTGAACATATTCCATATTGACAATGGATTTCCTGAATGTGACAGACTGTAAACTTTAGTCTCCAAACAGGTCAATAAATAAAGCCATCTCTACAAAAACCACCAGAAAAGACTTTAAAAGACCGAATTTAAACTTCTTGAAATCCAGGGCTTGTCAACGGCAATTAAATTGCAAATCAGGATGAAAAAACCAGCACTTAATATTCTTGAATGCAAAAATATCACTGGACCGTATTGCAAGAAATGAGATGATCTGAAAATTGATTTTTAGAAATTGAAACTAATTCCATAAACTACTATTTCGCTACATTATGTACACGTAGATCAGAACTGTTGTTGTGCTATCATGATTGAAGACTGTGATCATGTGTGATTTAGATACTTTAAATAATATTATCCTTGGAACACTTGTGAAATTCCAGACAGCAACTTCCTGAGATAAACAGAAATTTATTCTGAAGCCGTATTTGGATGCCTAAATTCAAGGTAAGTTTATAATTAGTTTTCATAATTCCATATAAGCGTTTTATAAACTAAAACTTGGACGTAAATTCTAGAAATTAACTTTCATAAATGGGATTATATAAGGAAAATTTTTAAGCGAAATTTTTTTTTCAGATTATGTATGGTTTTAAATTTTTCTTTCAGATTTTTGTTTTCAGATTAGTATCTCAAGTGATATAAAATTTAACGGTGAATATTTCGTAGAAGTGTATATTTGGGAAAGCAAATCAATGAATAAGTAATCACGAATTTTAAGAACATGGGTAAAAGTGCGAGATTTCATTCGGAGGTCTACTAACTTTAAAGATGTCTTTACAATTTCTTTTGTAAGAGTTCTTATGAAAGAACATGCGTAATACATAGGAATTAAGACTTATTTTAAGAGAATATATTCAAGTTATAGTAAAAGAAAATAGAAAAATATCTTGTATTTAGGTTCAAAAACTTAATTGGTATTCATAAATGTGTAGTAATTATACGATAACAAAGTTGCAACTATTTGAATTGATAAAAATAATTTAAATTGAAAGCCGTTCAATATAACCTTCAAATGTGATTTTTATATTTATGTCTTTGAAAGTTTTGAGTACAGTATTTTTACTCGGCATTATGCGCACCATTTCCAACATGAATTAATTGAAAAAAAGTTCTTAATTTTTTCCCCCCTTTTTGAAAAAATGGAAAATGTATCTGAGTTCTTAATTGAGGTGGAAATAATTTGGATTTCTGTAACTAGACTGTATCTAAAGTATTTCAATTACAAGCT
This sequence comes from Caerostris darwini, assembly GCA_021605075.1. Taxonomy (NCBI): domain Eukaryota; kingdom Metazoa; phylum Arthropoda; class Arachnida; order Araneae; family Araneidae; genus Caerostris; species Caerostris darwini. The sequence continues at coordinate 38,099 of BPLQ01006260.1, read as the reverse complement.
ACTAAATTAATAGATATTATCCTTCAAACTAGCAAAGGTATTTTATGTAAAACTCGTAAAGATATTTTATGTTACATAAATTGTGTCCATGCTTTGGTATTAAAAATATCAAAGATGCAATTTTCGTAATTAAATGGATCCAATTTAACATTCCATTAAGTGAGTATTAAGGTTTTGGCTATCTTTTTTTATTTTCCTATAAAATATGATGTAGTAATATCGGATGAGAATTTAAATTTTTAGAATTTAAAACTTCTGAGGTAAATTATTAATATAGTAGCATCAAAGTATTGCAAACTTGTATTTCGAGAGATTTTTCAGTTCTTAAATGCTTAATTTCTTTTATTTTTAACAAAAGCTAATGACTCGGAACATCGGGCGAAAATAAATTCTTAATTTTTTTTTCTTAATACTTCAAATGTCCTCGGAAAATTGGATGCAATATTAAACCTTATCGGTACAATGATTTTTTTCTTGTGTATAAATTATTTCCACTATAAATCGATATTATTGGTTATATATGATGATATTATTTAAGGTATTCTTCTATATAAATGGATTAATGTCCATCATATGGTTAAAGTCTGAAATATTTTAAGACTCGTTTATTGCAAGCGTTTACTCATCAACTGTGTATTTTATATAAATATACAATTTGACAGTTGTAATAAATGCAATAATATTTAAATTTCAAAAACATGGTATACTTTTATTGTAATAAATCATAAACTACCGAAGCTCAACTATCAATGAGTTTTACTACTTTAGATCAATCCGCCATTCATCCTTGCATACAAGTTCACTCCAGACAGATCAAAACTACATGAAAAGGAATAGTTGAATCTTAATGTAGCAGAATTCTTTTGAATAAGATTCTTTCTGGAGTCGGCGAGTTAATGAGTGTAACGGAGACAGCGGTGGAGTTCCGACAGCGCTTTCAAAGTTTACTTCACTAGTTCTTGGTGGAAAAGACTCACAATGGCTGCCGACTGAAAGGGCTTTGAATTCTCGATGGCTTATCGCTACTAGACTTGCATTTGTGCAGGGGGCACAGGAAAAGGAAAATTAGCCCAAAAGCAATCCCTCCTTTAAATAACAGATGTTGTTAATCAAAGTGGAATTAGTTCCTAATCGCATTGAAAGTGATTATGTAGTAGTGAATGGTCGTGGATGCTCCTGCTAGTCGTAAACCAGGTTGTAATATTATTAGGTAGTCGGACTGGAATACAGAAATTAAAGTTTTTAGTGTGGGACTCAAAATAGAATGAAAAGTTTTGATGCGTTTGTAGGAAATTTTTCAGTATCCTTGGTGTAAAGGTATTTTTAGGTTTCATTAAATGATGCGAAATGTGTGCCCTAATAAAGTCGAGATTAAAGTGGCTATCGATTGGGTATTTCCATGTGCTTAATATAAATGGGTGATGTTAAATTACTTCATATATTTTAGTGAGATCGTGTATAATATATATATTACAGTAATTCTAATTTCTTGCTTTCAAGAATCAAAAACTATCATTCAAAATGAGGGGGTAAGCAGAAACTCAAATGGATATTCACGGATATATCGTTATATATGCATTTATAGAAAATCTTTATATATTTAATTCTTCTGTATATGTGTTTGTCCCGGAACTCCTCCTAAATGGCTAAACCGATTCTGATTAAATATTTTGTGTATTTCAGTAGATAGTTGATTTTTAGATTCACAATTGAACCTGGTAGATAGCCTGTAATCAATATAATTCTTCTGTACGTGTTTGTCACTGAAATCTTCCTAAATGGTATGACCGATTGTGATAATTTTTGTGTTTGACAAAACATGAATTTTTATGCTATCCTCTTTGTTCAAGTCTCCACCAGATTTACTTCAGTATATTAACTTCTATACCATTCAACAAATCGCTATGAAAATTAGGAATATATATATTCGAGCTTGGAAAAATGTTCGTGTTATCCACTTTATAGCTACATGCCACCATATGGTGTTGCAGTATTTCATCTTGCATACCGTTCAAACCATATCCATGAAAATTAATATACACATATGTTGGAACATGGAGAATATATTTGCGATATGTAATTTTCTGCAATACATTTTTTTTTCTAATTCTTCTATAAAGAACTTACGAGTATGACTAAATAAATGCATCGCAGATATAAATGTCAGTTACTGAACTTTCGGCACTTGAATTTTTTTTTATTCAAGTCGGCCCTTTTAAAGCTCAAAGTTAAATTTTAAATTCAATATGCCGTATGTAATGAAAGGACTCGAGTATTACTCAACTAGACCTACATGTAACACTATTATTCTATTTCATCGCGATACAAGTTTTGTGTCCCTACTTGTTTCTTCAGGGTTAATTCCAAATAGGGTTGCATCAATCCCAAAATTTTCTCGGGTTTTTATTGCATAAGATATGAAGCTGCTATGTGCTCGTTTAAAGAACACATGGCAAAAAAACAATTTCGAAAGCAGAAACATTTCTCGGAATCTGAGTAAATAGTTTCTTGTACTTCGTAGAAAAATTCCTAATATCGGGCAGTGAAAAGAGGCGTAAAGTCTAACTCCTCGTAACTCTTAATCCCACCAGATGTTGCTATACATTTAAATGACAAATGATTAGTTGCCAGGTACAGATGTAATATTATAGTTTTATCCATTTACGTTTTTCTAAGATTTCGCGCTTTTCGATATGTCTTTTTTTTATTTTTACTTTCAGCTGATACTTTTTATATTGAGGTTTTTCCGACTTTAATTTTTCGAATTTGGTTAATGTTACGATGATTACAAATGGACTTTTCAGTTTAAACTGAAGATGTATTCTTTCGAATGAATTTCCGCGATATTTTCTTAATTATCCATTGCGTTTAAGTAAGAAAAGCCGTACTAGAAATTATCTACATATTGAAGAGAATTGCATAATCCCATATTGCATTTAGTCGTGAACTACCGAATTAAATTGTGTAGCCGAAAAATTTTATCGGTAATTATACCATATAACTGAATATTTCTAATTTTAAATCGAAGTATTTACTCGTGTTTTTATTCAGTTATATAAATCGGCTTTTCTTTTTCTTCGGTTGCAATTTGGTTGATTGAGGAATCGATGTTAATTTTGCTAATTTCATTTAGGCCTTAAATATTCCTTGGTGACATTTGAGTCTTTAATTAAATATTTGAAGGAAGTTCAGTCTCAACAGTGAAAAAAGCAATTTTAAGATAAATAAATTTAAACCTTTTCTTAGAAAAGATTTAAATTTCTCAATCTCCTCTGCTTTTTTTTTTCTTCATGAATAAATGCATCAATCTTAAAAAATAGTGAATCGGATTCAATATCTTTGTAATTAAGATCAAAACGGCAGCAATTCTTGTATTCCTGCTGTCACATATTAGTTGTTTTAACCCGTTTATGTTAATTATTTTTGGAATAGCAACGGCATATACAGGGTAATTCAATAATCATGGGACAAACTTTGAGGTGTGCTAGAACATACTTTTTGTATAGGAATGTATGGTGGCTAGTTGATGGCTGAACATAAAATGCGAGACATGAAAAGGAAAATACTGTTTGTTTATAATATTATTGGAAAGTACTTGTTTACAAAAAAGTGATTGATAGACTTTGCAATGATCAATTTATTGTTCAATGTTTACAAAAAATGCTGAAAGTGGCCAAAAAATACATGCTTGATAGCATTGGAGTGATTGGCTAATAGTTCCAAAGATGCCAGGTATTTTGAGGATGGTCGTGTAACGAGGTCTTCCACTGAGTCAACTGGAGTTTTGTAAATGAAGATAGTTGCAAACTCAGATAAAGAATAAAATTGAGTGTGCATCGGGTTTGCAAGCTAGAGTGAAACTAGTCGCGTAACGGTATCAGTTGGATTAGTGTTTGGTTATTGCAAGACCTTGGCATACAGCAGAATAAATTTTTTCCGGAAGGGTTTTTATGATAATTGAGAAGTTGATTTCATTCTACTTGCATAAAAGCCGAGCGGTTTTAAACATAAATACATTTTATTTACCTTTTCCATCTCTCGGTATATTTAACTCTATCTATGTAAATATCTAGACGAAAGCAAATAGTTTAGTCTGGAGATTCCTCTAGATCAAGTCCGTAATGTTATTGAATGCAATCATTGAATAAAATAATCGTGAATTACAATATCATTGTACAATGTTTCAATTTCTTGATGTTGAAAGATGTTTATTCAAATCGGTTGTTTTTGAGTTTATTTCTATGCTTCAAGCCGCCTTTTGTTGGTAAATTTGTTTCTGTTGACTTTTATGAACTGTCGATAGTAACGGATAAGTCTACTGTTTAGCGACCCGCCCTAGGGCTCACGGCACATCAGACCAGGGTTACGACAGCAATCCCGAACTGTACTTACTGAGGAATAGTTTTTGCATACCGTACGTTAGTTACCGTAGGACGTCCGTTAGCTTTTCTCCCTAGCGCGCATGCTCAGTTTCCTATGAGCATGCGCGCTAGGGAGAAAAAGCTAACGGACGTCCTACGGTAACTAACGTACGGTATGCAAAAACTCTCTAATAACTCTCTAATGGGAATGAAAATAAGCCTAGTACAGATTACCGTTTCTTTCAAAATTCTCCATCTGTGTTGTAATTTGACTTAAACTTTTCGTTGTGGAAAGTATAATTTGCACATTTTTTAGAGTTCTTCCAATCGTGGGTTTTTATCTCCACAATTGGTGCAAATTTCTTCGGTGTTTCTACAGAATTTGGAAACGTGTCCAAAGTGGCAACATTTTGAAGAATTGAGTTGGTTTAATGTTTTCTTTAATAAAGACTATTTCCCAACCAATATTTATTTTCTTTTTTTCAGAAATTTTCTTAAAAGATTTAGGGCCTAATTCAATGATATAATTCTTGCTAGATCTTCCTTTGTATGAAGTTTTAATTTTAATAAGATCATTTTCTGTTTCGTCCACATACCGATCTCTAATGCCTTGAAGGATGCCCTCCGTAGAGGTATCTCCGGAATATTAAAGTAGATTATTGAGGGGTTTAGAAAATGAAAAGTTGTCGTTGCTGTCGTTTTTAGCAAATTCTGCTATGTTTATCCAGGTCTTCAGGATCATTCGTTTCTATATACAATTCTCCTTTGGAGATGTTTTTCACTTTCTTTATTCCTACTTTCAGGTTATCAATGCTTATATTTTTTTTGTAATTGTTGTTTAGTAAATGATTAACTTTTACTTTCAGCATTTGGTTTGATAGTAATTGCTTGTGGGATTTTCTGTTTGTGCATATCTTTCTTTGCTTCTATTTATTTTTGTGTGGCCAGGGTGGTTTTCCCCATCTGGGCAAACGTAGGTTTTTATCAATTAAACGTTCCAATTCATTATTTGCTCCAATCATGGAGTATACTCTTCTCTTGGTTCTGGATGATTTCCATTAATTTTGACAGTAAGTCTCTCATAAAAGCCTTATCTTTGCTTTTGAGACTATCTTGGAAGGTTAATTCCATTAGCATTCTATAAACATCGTTGGCTTTTCCCAATACTTCCTCTCTCTCCTTAACTCTTCCAATTCCGACTCCATAGTTGACATATATTTGATCATGGAAGGAGAGCTTTACCCTACAGATGTAATACGCCTTTTTAGCCGTATACAATACACTAATAGTGTAATGTATCATGTTACCGACCGGAACCCCGTGGAGGTAAGGCAACCGAAGACGCAGAAAAAAAAATTTTGAAATATAAATTGACTTTATAATGCTGTTTTATTTTGTATCTTACTTTTATTATTAGTATTTTTATATATATTTTTTTTTTTTAGTACCATTTAACTTGAATTTTTAGGAACTTTATCTTGCGTTTCTACTAACATTAATTAAGCAGCCAATTAAAATTTAAAGCATATCTATGAATTAAGATGAGGAGGTTTAAGGAGTGTTTCAACTGTTGGTACTCCGTAATCGGTATGCCAGTTGCCAGTATAACGCTGTTGACAGGTGATACTCTGGGCCGTTGTCACCTGTCAAAAGAATACTCACAAATATTTCAAATAAACGTAACGGAGAAGATGGTAATGGATTAAGAGAATATAATTGAAAGAATTGAATAGTTATTTACGTCTTTTAACCACACAAAGAATCTCATAAACCACAAATGCTAATTTAATTCCCAACTTAATGATATTCAAGGTTATTGTTATGAATTTAGTTCCCCTAAATAAAAACTGTTAGGCAGTTCAACGATACACTTAATTAGATTACAATAGTAAAAAGTATATTCATTATTCACTCATTGTAAAACTGGAAAAAATGGCTAGAGTAGCAAATCTGTCCAGTTTAAATCTTGGTCTGAACTGTCCGGCGGCCAAATCAGTTACTCTAAAAAATTGCATATCGGCTACAGACGAAGAGTGCAGAATATTGTATGCCTATTTTATAACTATCTGAGAATCAATCCGTATTCATGTTAGATGGACGGATGATCACAATGTTTTAAAGTCAAGATTAAAGGGAATCGAGGTTGGAAACAATCTGACCAACTCCAGACAATATTGGAATCGATTCAACCCACCGCGTTTCGGTTGTGATATGTCAATCGGAACTTGTGTACATGCACATACTTTGAATTCCTGACGGAATCCTCTGAGAAAATGTTTCGGAAATATGCTTGTAACAAAAGTATTATCTGCTTTGAAAAACGCTTAGCTGCCCAAACTGTAGTTAAATATTGACCATAAGAGCTAATTTTATTACATTTTAATCAACTATTACAGTTTTAATATCGTTCTGACGGAAAATTACATATTTCATTGCATATTAAAGTCGCGTGTATAACTTGCTTCATAAAATTAGAATAATTGCCGTACTTCATAATGTGGTGTAAATATGCATCTTTAAGCATTATCTGATCATTCAATCAAGTATATCATTTCATCGACAATTCAGTTGCCATGTTTGTTGAAATGTTGGCTCGGGGACAACGTGCACTGGTTTAGTTTGTCTCTGTATGGTCATTTTTTGCACGCGTTGCTAATTAGATTGTGACCTATACTTTAACGTGAATTCCGAACCACTAACACTACCGGTATGGTACCAATGGCCAGATAGCTAGCCAATTCGACAACAGGCCACTAACTTGCACAGGATAGCTGATGTCTGAATCCACTATAGACATTGTTGCTGTTTTTAAAAACGAGAAGATTCAAAGGCGCTTCAGACGATGTGTAAAATTGTCTCGTCGATTATCAAGATATCTGGATTGGCCCCTGGCTCAAACTAGGCCGGTTAGAAGAGATAGCCGAACTAAGGAGCAATCTCATGCCTGTGCGATTCAGTATCGGGATGCCTATTAAGATTTAAGAGTATATGAGCATTAAAACATTTATAAAACAAATAATATTTTATAAACCTGCGGTATCAAGAGTGGCTCAGTTGTTTTTGAATGTTCAAAACTTGCTTCCGTAGATGCGCGTAATTAAAACACGTAATTTTTCGCTTAATATAAAATATCAAAACCATGGGTTTCTTTACGGAGGTGGATGGCACATCTGGTGGGTCCAAGCTATTCGTATTTTCTGTCATACGGAAAGCCAATACAATTACCCCTAAAAGTCCTCCCAGGAGACACCGAATTACCATCTCCCTTAATGAGTTAGTGGCTTGCAAGAAGCCCACCGATATTCCACCTTCGACCTTAAGTGACTACATAGCCTTGAATACGTGGGTGAGGCGTGGAGAAAATCTGTCCAACCAGATTAGGAGCAGTTTAGATTTAGCTCAACCACTTGATTCAACAGTAATGTATGGTCAGCTCAACCGTCTACCTTGAGAAAGTACTATTGATCAGAAATGAACTTATTGATTGTGTTCAATTATGCGAGGTGTTTGGCAACAAGAACAGACAAGACGTTGTCTTGTGTATGTAGAAGAGTGATTGGACGCTAGTTGCTGAAATGCTGGAAATTGCTTAATCGAATATTATAATTGGCATCGAGTAGATAATCTTGGCTAACAAACATGTCTAAAACATACTACAAAGAAGTGAAGCAAACAACTGCGAGAAAAATCTTAATCTATCCCTGTGCATTTGGAATAAATTTTTTTCTTCTTTCTATCTCCTGAATAAGTCCGTTTCTCTACGGAATTCTACACATTCGATCAAATCGTTGTGTTGACTAATATTGCTTGTAGATGTAGTATCAATATGAGTGTAGAAAGTAATGTAATGTTGCGCAATATTATCATTAACATCGTATTTCTAGATTGTTCAAGATCTATTGGAGACAGTCAAAAACGTATAATTAAGATACGTTTGACCATGGTAATGAAATTTGCCTTTAAGATTCATTTGCACTTTTTCAACAAGGACCCAAGGAATTAATTTAATACATAACACTTAAAAAAAAAAAAAAAAAAAAAAAACCTTGACTAGGAGGAAATGGTCATTGAATTTTAAAGATTTATTTGATGGTATATGTTAGTTGGAATTGTAGAAGTTTGTCTTTATGTGCGACTGAAATTTATGAGTGAAAGTATTGTTTGGTCTCGAATGTTCTCGTAACGCCACGAAACTTTAAAATTGCAATTTTATCAACTTTCTTGAATTGTTAAAGATTTTATGTAGGCCATTGTTATTTGAGTTGGGCTTAGTTTTGTAACTTGTTATAAAGGTTTAAGAACTCTTTGGAAATCAAGTTACACCGAAGTTTTAGACGATGTCGAGAGAAATTCCTTGTTTTGAACTTTTGAATTTAAGTTTCTTTTGGCATCTAGTGGATAATCTAGGCTTATAAAAATGTCAAAACAAAAATTTGAAAGAAACAATCGTAAGCGAAATCGTAATCCATCTGTTTTTGTGAAACTTCATCTTATTCCTTTTTCTTCCATCTCTGAATAATAAATCCGTTATCTTCGAATTCAAATACATTCTTATACGAAATTCTACATATTCGATCAAAACTTTCTATTTTCAAAAAAGATCTCCAGTACACTAGAGGCTGATCCGTATGCAATAAACATACCTCCAATATAACGGTGTAGACAATAAAGAGAAAATAGCATTACGATGATAAAGGGAAAAATAAAATCAGAAAAAAAAACACGGAAGATGCGATCTTAATACCGAGAAATCGTGCGAAATTGATATCTTCGAACGTTGTTCTAAGTCGGCTGGATATGTTTCTAGGTGAAAAGGAGATAGAAAAGAATCTTGTTTTTGTGATTTTGCAGGCTACGCGTATGTTATTTTTTTGCAGGGCTTTACTCGGGAATTTGTTTCCTGTTTTTGTGTGCATCATAGAAACGTTTTTATGTTGTTGTACCTCAGTAGAGTTTTTCCCCATCAAGCTGATCATAAACAGCTTAGATTTTCTTCAGTTTCATATTTTCTTTTGTATTTTCACTTTGAAATTGGGAATTTTTCATGTTTTGTACTTTTTTTTTTTACCGAAGAAACTTTTGGGAAATAAAAATGAAATGTGATCTATCCTGAAATGACTTTTAAAGCCGGCTGAACATAATTTTTAGTTTTTTATTCGAAATATTTGTTTTATAGTAATGGGATTTATTTTCGTTGACTTCTAAGATGATCAAAACTAGCTTCTATATTTAATAGCATAATATGCCAAAAATTTACTTTGTGGGAATTAATACAAGTATTTTTTCGAGGACACTGTCTTATACCCTTTCTTAAGCAGACAGTAAGATGAAGAAATGATTTATGTTCAAGTCAGTCTAAAGAGCTTTGAAATATTGAATTTGATTAATTTCTAATTAGCATGGATAATTTCATACAAAACCAATCAAATTTTAATTTTTGAAAAATAAGATTTCCTCTATATCCATTAACTTTTTATGAAGACAATGATCACTCATTTATCACTTATTCAAATTGCAAAAAAAAAAAAAAAAAAAAAAAAAAAAAATCGCAACCATTATTTACATGAAGTAATAAGTTGCGAGTCAGATTAAGGCATTTTGAATAAAGATTAAGTTTCATTAATATTTTTTCAAATTTACTCACAGAAAAGAATAGCATTTGGTTAGCCCAATAGAATTAACTTTAGAATGAATTAAACGTGGAATTTGAAATTTTGAGTTAATCACTATTCTTTCGTTAACGCCTACTCTGTCGATCTCGCGCCAGATCGTCATTTGGCGCAAACACTAAAGAGCCAATCACGCTCTAGTGCGATGTTTCGTGGACAGTCGTGTGGCTCTTGCTCCGCGACTCGTCTCATTTCGTCTGTGCTTCAATCGTCAATATATGTTGGGTTTGTCTGCTGGTATTGAGACAGAGTAAAGACTAGAGGCTAGTTGTTGGTTTAAGCTGCAGTTTTGAATTTATAACTTTATTGGTTACAGAACTATGATTAATCTGTAGTGCGTTCATGCCCCAAATGTAATCTAATAAGATTCTAACAAAAATTAAATTGGAATTCGTTGGCTGAGCTTTCAAACGAATACCAGAATGATGTTGGTTATGACAGTGAGGAGACTCGCAAATAAAATGATTGAAAATATTGTTTGTAGTAATAATATTGCAACCATCTTATAATTCATTTATATTAAAGTACTTTAACATAAATGAATATATATCGTGAGTTGTTTCTGTATTTTACTTATTTTCCTTTTTTACGAATAAGTGGCATTTATGAAATTATCTTGGCTATATTGCTTAGCCTATATTGCTTGCCTTGTGGTGTAGAATATAGAAGCAAATCAATACATTTTAATTAATTTAAGAAAGTAAATTTTTATTGTATATACAAAATAAAAGGTAAAACTTGCAGAACCATATTTTGGTCTTAAATTAAATAGGATTAAATCATGTCGGTTATTAAGCTGACAATATTTGATGGAATATAAATTTATATATCAGTGTCCGGCGTCACGACCAATTATATGCTGAAAGCATGTATCGGACTAGGATGTAAAACTAAAGTTAAATATTTGCATGATATTGTCAACATTGCTTATTACGTGCTAGGAAAGGCCTAAACATTAATCAGCAACAGGCATAATACAAATAATTTATTACCATTTTTCAATCATAACTTTTATAACAAATAAACCGTCTTCTAGATGAAACCCATTTCTACAGTGGGACAATAGTCAAAAATGAGGATGTTAGTTAATCTCGATAGACTTATAGCATAACTACAGCGTTACAAATATTCACTTTATCAATATGCTAAAATAAAACTTTATTTTTAGTAGCAGAGTTTTTCCAATGCGAAATATTTTTGTCGAACCTACTTTATTTTTCAAGAATAATATATCGATAATAAGCCCGGAATGCTTTCAAAGCCCAGGAGTAAAACCAAGTATCAATATCCTGCTCTCGATGCCACTTTAGTCTGGAGACGAGGCAACGAAAGTTGCCACTCCATATTGATCATTCTTGAACTAGTTGCCGATGCAAATGCTTATAGGGCTTTGTGTCTTAGTGTCGGAAATCCCTTTTTACTATTCCGTTACTCGTTCCATCCGTTTTTTTCTCTTGATGCGAGAGAAAATATCCTTGGATTTATCAGCACATAAAAGCCTGAGGTAACAAGCATTTCATTGAGGCTGAAGTTATACCTATCAAAGAAAAGGATTCTTTTCGGGAAAAAATAAGGATTGAATTCTGTAGGGATATTTCGGAAACGGAATAGATGGGCAAAATCATTCTTTGCAGTAAGTTGCATGGAAGAACTGTGCGTGTTTGTCCATCCAATATCTGAAGGGGGATAAGGTAGTTGAAAGTATTTTTTTCCCAAGAGCTTTGTTTCTTGAATTCTACAATTCTTTTGGAATGAGTTTTATTAAAAGATTGATACCTGCAGCTGAAATCGTATCTGGTACAACTATTCAAATTCAATTTAAGATTAACTTAAACCAAAGTAATTTGATATTAAATCCCAGTGTTAAAAGGATTCTCGCAAAATTGTAGTGGAAGACTTAGTATAAAAATAAAATTTTTAATGGTATAAAAATTGTTTTTCAATTAAGATTCCCAACTTCAAGCGTTCTAAACGAATTCTCTACGGAAGTCGTACAAATCTTTAACAACTATATTAAATGGTTTATGAACAAAGGGTAGGTAAAAAAAACATTACGTGTGACAGAAATTAAACCTCGTGTGCGTTTTTGATGGGGAAAAGCGAATTTGAGTATTCATAAAGTTTTATATGTATAATTTTATTAGAATATTTTATGTTCAAGTATGAAGAAATTAATTTTTATCTTCAACTGAAAATAGATTTGAGGTAACTACAGTATTTAATTGAGAATCTTGGTTCTTTAAACACAACATGAAATAACCACATCGATGTTTTTTTTATCTTGCTGCAAGAAAGTAAACAAAATATTTGAAATTAAAAGTATTTAGCTTTCATATATCCATTTTTCCATTGCAGTTTTACAGTTTGTTCGTTCTTTTTTGAACCATAGTATTTTCTTATCGGCAATTGGTGCGGAATTTGAACCATGCATCTTCCTTCAAACTTGAATGAATAGGTCTTGCTAATGTAAATCCTGGATCGGCATAATTAGTAGCTTCAGTAATGTATTTTACTGTTCTTTTTGCAGTTTGTCCTCCCATTATTATAACGGATCCGTGTTGCATGTATTGAACTCGTGAATTGAAAAAAATTCAACAGAGGTTGTATAGTATTGAGTACTGGTATCCGTAGGTCACTTCTGCTTACGATAGGAGAAATAAAACGCTGGAAACCAAATCTGCAGGGTGGCTTCAACAAAATATTTAATAAATTAAAATAAACTAATTAAATGCATAGATCTTGCTAGTGAAGATCCTGGATCGGCATAATTAGTAGCTTCAGTAATGTCCTTTCCTGTTCTTTTTGCAGTTTGTCCTCCCATTACCATAACGGATCCAAGTTGCATGTATTGAACTCGTGAATTGAAAAAAAAATCAACAGAGGTTGTATACTCTTCTGCGTGCGAAAGGAGAAATAAAACGCTGGAAACCAAATCTGCAGAGGGACTTCAACAAAATACTTCATAAATAAAAATCTATTAAATTCCCGTACAGCTAACAGATTAATACAGAACTTGTGAGAAGGTGGTTCTGTATTCTTGGGAAAAGTAAAAGACCACGAATTCTGACTGAAGGAAAAATCCTTGGGTAAGGCTACTGGGTTCTAGGAACTTGAAGGAAATGGTGAATAGGATCGGGTTTCTTTAATTTGTCGAAACTGAAGTTCTTTTTCATGTTTTATAGAAATAATTGCAGGAGAGTAGCTAGATTTTTTATGGAGGTTTTAGAGGTTGAGACCATTTGTCTACAACGAAAGAAAATTCCTATACTGAATTTTATTTAAGTGGCGTAATCTTCTATTGCTTCGGCCTTGACATGACGAATCGTATTAATTCTGGTACACTAGGAAGCTCCTGTGATTATTCTAAAACTTTTGGAGCGGCGGCATGTTAAAATAGGTCTGGGTCCTTGTTTGAATAACATGGTCTTTTGAAGAGGTAATGAAAAATACTTTCGGATGAGAGGAAGACTGGGATGTAGTTTGTTCCAAACCGCAGGTGATTTAGTTTATGTTATGAGGATACCCAATACTTTTGAAATTTGAAATAAAGAATATACGAAATGTATATATTCAATTACACATATATATTGAATATATATTTGAATATACTCAATATTTTTTCGAGGAAAAGATTCGACGAAATAGTTTAACCATTTATATGGAATTCGACATAACATAATACTTTCGTATCGGTAATTTTAATTTTTACATTGCACTAATTGGTTTCAAATTAAGAGTATTAAAACCAAGATGTATCATCTAAAAAAATAACTGGGAAACCTGATATTGAATTCTTTTATGGTCTTCGCCAACTTCCATACCACTCTCGCCTTGCAGTTTTAAAATCCCCTCGCATTCCTTTCCTTCATTTCCGGTATAGGTAACTGTAGTCTTAGACGGAGCAGAGTGAAAGAAAATTGTCTCGTATTCGTATTTCGTCTCCTGCCCTTGGTCTGAAAATGCTGATATTTTACGTTTTTAGAAGTTTAAATCTTATTAAACACTTGCAATGAATTCACGATACTACTGAGAAATTGATTAAAACGAGAAACATTCCGGTAATAAAATACGAATTCCAGGTTTGATACGCAAATACGCTAAAAATATACATTAAACTTGTTTTTTTGTAAAATATAGTTTATTACAGATCCTAAAAGGTCATGAAATTATACTGAAATTAATTTATGCCTAATACACAAAGCTACATTTTTAATACATAAAAGTAGATAATTATTTTTATAATTTGCATAAATTTACTTTTCTAGTCTGATTGCGAATTCGTTTTATCTATATAATCAAACTCGCTCAAACTTGGGCACGCACTGACTGGTCGAAAGCGGTTTTAAAATCAATTGAATGTTTTTTTTCCTATTAAATCAATCACAAATTGGACAACTCAACCAAAAAATAGCCCATGCCGGATGGACATGGCTACACAGCGAAAAGCGCCGCTGTACACGTTTCTGGAATTGTGGCCTTATCGCCACTTTTACTCTCTTCAACTTGGCTCGAAAATGATATTTGGCGATTGGAATCTCGATATATAAACGAATTTATGAATGCATTTCTAACAAAAAAAAACAATTCAATATTTATCTTTTGCTAGCTAATCTATTACATAGCTTATGCCAACTTCACTATTACGGTGGCTATTTAAACCGAGTAGGCCTGCTGCCTCAATCGACAAAATCAGCCATGATGTTTTAATGTAAATTATAAGTTGACAACACTAAATGTTGAAAATATTAAAGCAGTAACAATGCGGCATTACTAAATGTAAAAATAAGGCCAAATGCTTCTAATATTTAGTATTGTCATAAGTGTACCTAGGTTCTAAAGTATAGCCGCATTTCAATTATGGGCTTGGCAGCTACTCAATCCTACCTAGATATGTTTGATTTCGAAGGCAAAATTTTCATTGTTCAGTCAAAGGTATTTAATTTCATTGATTCAGTAGATTGAATCGTAGGGAAATTTCTTAGTAGATAGCAAAGCCGAAGTTCAGTTATCAGGTCTATTTTCTGTATTGACAGTGATTCTTCTAAATTTAACCATTCTTCCAGGGAGTTGAGAAAATTTGTAACTGTTCTTGTCACAATTCGGACAGATGTGCCCTGCTCTTAGGCTGCAGAATCGTCTGCAAAGTGATGAGAACTCGCATAATGCACATATTTAAAATCAATTGTGTAGATATCGTGAAGAATGGGGCTGCTGACCCTATGAGGAGTTAAAGCCAGTTTTAGCTGGACAAATAAAAATTTTGACTATATTTCAATTACTTTAAAAACAGAATTTCCAAGTTCAGATGATGGACCTAAACTTCCCAATTATCTTATTCATTTTCTAGAAGTAGTTATAATACCGTAATTGGTTAAAGACTTCTGTGCATTAACAGAAAAGCTACCAGTTATTACTGCAACTATGAATACGATGCCAATATTCGTTGCAGTACGAAGTTGGTGCACTGTTAAGTGATGAAATAGAAAAGTGATTGACAGAAATCTTTAGGTGCAATCAGCCTCTTTAATTGTATGTCAAAGTCCTCATAGGAAAAATAATACTGAAAGTTCTGGCCTAGATATAGAATATTCTTAACAATTTCATCCTACAATCCGTTTGATACATAGGGATGATCCATTTGATACACGTGATAACAAAACCCATCTTGCCAAGTGTTTTAAGAGGGGTGGTTATACTGGATTGCATTGTTCTAATTTGAGTCTGAAATAGTTGGTATTATAATTAGAATTTTGTTGAATACTCGTGACATTGCTGGGGAAAAATAAAGATGGTATAGGTCAGTATGTCCATGAACAGTTTATCCTTAATTGGACGAATTTGGTAGAATTGGGATACAGTTCAATATGTCATTAATATGCTTTTCATTTTAAAAAATAAAATGGCCCTTTTATTTTTCTTGAGGAAATGTTAAATTATAGATATTTTCCATAGTCGGTTCCGAGTAGGACTGTTACTTTAAATACGTTGTAAAACATACTTGATAACTGCAGCATGTTGCAGCAATCTTTCTTATGAAACGGAATTTTGCTAATCTAGTGGAGGTTGCTGGAGTGGCATGTTTGCGGCAAACCATTCCGGCACAACAATCGATGTGTGGTAGGAAACATTGTAAAGATTCAGTGACCATCCTCCTTGCACTTTGGGGAGGGGGAATTTTAATGGTATCTGTCGTTTCCTAACTTGAACGCACAAAAGGCGTTTAACCGTTTGTCGAGCTGCTACAAATTCATAGCACCCAATTTCGTAGAAAAGGCAATGCGCATAATTTTTGTTTTGGACTTGCAATCAGAATGAAGGACGTTGTTTGCCAAAGAATCAAATCATTTCAACGTACGTTTACAACCCGGTGACTACTAGATTGGATAAGAGAGATGAGTACCTGTGCATATCTGCTTAGAATTCAAATATAATAACACAAAGTATCACCGAATTAGCGGGAATTAAAAAAAAATTAAATCAAACAGTTAATAGGTGGGAAAATAATTTTAAAAAAAAAAGGGGGGGGGACAAACTGGCAGTTAAGCAATATCAAAATACATAAATGCCCAATAGAAGCATATAAATACGTAAATACATAGCAGACATACAAACGCATATATAAAGGAAATAAATAGGAAATATAAATATACAATCAAACAATTAAAAAATTTAAGGAAACTGAAAACATACGAATAACATTTTGAAACTGAAGATCGGAAGTAAAGTTTGTTAGTGCAGTGTAGAGTTTGATGTTTCCAGAAATGGAAATTTTGTTTTTTAACACAGTTCCGCAGTATTCATTGCCAAGGCAGAAGAGAGGACGATAAGATTTAGCACTGGAGAGTGGTATTGCAGATGGGTCATAGAAGAAATTAGGGAGGCTTGAGGTCATGATTCCATCCTGTTGTGTAATATGGATAATGGTATTTACCTTCGTTGTGGGCGAAGAATAGTGGAGCTTTAATAAAATTATTTTCATGGTTGTTGATATTTAGAAACTACTTTCTTGAAAGCTTTGCAATATGATTGTCTATTGATTCTATTTGTAGGCCATGATGCAGCACGTCATTTCGAATGAACCAAGGAGCTCCCGTACTTATTCTAAGAATTTTATTTTGGATAACTTGTGATTTTGTTTCTGTTTGTTTTTGCAGCAAGCTCCATAGCCTGGAGACGGTCACCAGTAATGATTGTCTCAAGGAACGTCAGGTTCTGCACTTTTTTCAAAATATTCGGCCGCGGGGAACAGCAGAATATCCATTTGATACTAATTCAGCAGCTGTTAGACAAACTTTGTACTGACAAGTTTCATCTTCAAATCATCTGATGGGATTTCTTGAATGGATCCTTGAGATTCCCACTTCTGCCAACTCGTCGATTGCAATTCTTTATTTTGATCTGATTAGCTGTATTACTTATTCGAGCAACTGTCATTTATTATTCAACTAGTAAAGAAGGTAGTGGTAGTAAAAATTTTGTAACTGTTTATTACAAGAATATAACTCCGGGAACTTTTTGACTGCCCCTCATATAAGCCAAAAGAACATATAATCGGGCAAACTAAGCAACTAGATAAATTGCATACTAGAACTAATGATTTATTGCTTCATAAAAGAAAAAGATTTAACAAATAGCCTGATATATCATCTGTCTCTGAATCAGACAAGTCTAGACGGATAGTTCCCATGAATATGTATACAATGTGAAAGATATGGTCTTGATTAAAATCTGTCTGTCCGACTTCAATTTTATCTGAAATATTTTTTATATTGTTGTAATTTGTAACTTACTGATTTTTAATTGTATTTCATCTTAAGATAGTGCTACAAATGTAATTGAAATATTTTTATCTATTAAACAGTGTTTTTTCAGCGTAGTGAAAACTGGCCTTTGTGCCATAAAACTACACAAACCACATCTGTTTTCTAATAATATTGAGGCTGCTTTTAAACTGGGCATCAGTTTTGGCCCCAATCGGTGCTCGTCAGTAAGGCGATAAGTTTCAACAACAAGTATACAAGATAAGCACACAACGTTATAAATAACATGGCTTTTAACGTGTTAATAGACAACAAAGTATATTGTCCGGTAAATTATGTACAATACATTTTTAAATGGCTCGTATTAATAGTGGAAATTTACACTCGGCTCTGGATTTATAATCCCTTTAATTTTTACCAAATTAATTCAAGTAAAAACTTCATAAAGTGAATATTGAAGTTTCAAATTGTGGTAGGTTCAAAAATTCATTAATTCGATGACTTCCATTAATAATCCAAACTTTCCATAATACATCTAAACTTAAAGTTACAATAAAAAAAACAATAGTACTAAAGAATATGGCCCCTAGTATTAAGACAGTTAAATGATTATTCTCAATCACTTATTCTGTTTTGTGCCTTTCATCTCTCTGTTCATATTTATACAACAGTTCAATTCGCCTCATTGGCTAGATAGTGTTTCCAGGGCACCGCTTCAAGACAGCTATTGGTTAAAGAGTACAATCTTTGCGTTGCTCTCAATTGGGTAGTGTCCTGAAACTACAGTGAGAGCGTAAATAATCTCTGTAAAGGCGTATAAAATGTATAAGTTCAATGAAGAACTCGCTTGCCACTTGCCAGTTTACCGCATTGCCACTTTGTCAGTACAGAGATCGAGACTGAGCTACATTAAACGTCGGACTATGACAGCAAGTAAATGCTTGTTGGTGGAAAGAACTAGTTCGTAGAATAGAGAGCAGAAGTTTCTGTTTTAAAATAGATTTTTCAGATTGGGCTGCAGCTACTGTCATGACGGTAGTAAAATATGAGCGATTTAATCTCCTATGCGGATAAGCGATATGTAACAAGATTTTCGGGTGCTTGGATTCACATGAAACATTTAGAATAACGAACAAAACATTTTGAATTTTGCGCTATGTATTTCAATGTCTTGAAAGTGTATAGTTGCCATCTTTTTTTTTATTTTATTGGAATTAATAAATTCGCTCTTAATATATGAAACACAAATGTATTAATTTTTCACCTTTCATCGAATTCTATATTGGTACTTTTCTCTTCATATTTTGGAGCCCATTATCCTCGTGTATGTGGCAGACTATTTTTCCTTCGAACTTGTAGGAATAACTTGAGTAAAGTAAAATGCTCTATATTGAAAAAGAACGGTGATTAAATTCTCCTGTTTAATTAACAAATTAAATTTGAAATATAAAGGCTATTGTTTTAAATGACCTAAAAATGGGATTTCAGAAATCGGATTCAGTCTACAAGGAACGTCGGTCAATAGCCTTATGTTAACGAAATAAAACGCTGTCTTCCCTACGTGTTTTCTTCCAAGAGAAGCGATGTTTCTCGAGGCAACATGCGCGATGATTTATCATCGTCTGACGGGAAATAACAATCGGAGCACTTAACGTAATAAGACTGCCTTTTGTCGTAAGCAAGGGTTCCCTCGCTGTGAAAATCGAGAGATAAATCTGATTCTTTGTTTGCCTTTTTATATTTTCAAGTTAAATGACGATAAACATATCATGGACGTCAGATATGCAGATATCTCGTCTTATTTCAATTTTGCTTTTGCATTATTGATTAAAGGGGTGAAGTCTTATTTTTAGAAATTGTAGTACGTAGTTATTGAATGTAGATTAACCTTCTGCAAATTAAGGTAATCGAAATACTTGATTGCGTTCTTCAAAATTAAATGTAAAAGATAATTCCATGTTTACCAATAAAGTCAAATGTAATGCGTTCGACTCACTTTTTGGACACAGTAGTATAATTCTGAAAACTAAAATTTAAAATTTCGGCGCATTATGGAAATTCAATTTTTCTTTTTCTAGGTTGCTTGCGCTGTCTTTGACATGTATGTGAAATTTCACGTAAAAATATTCATTAGTGCTTGAGCTAAGCTTGGCTTTGTTAGACCCAAAACTGATTCCGGCGATTTTTGAAATGTCTGAATAAATTGAGCAAAGAAATTGCATCCAATTTTGTTTGCGGAAACGTATGGAATGTTGTAGAAGGCATTAGGTGAGCATTCCTATATCGGAAAGCAATGTTTAGAAGTGGTAAAAACAGTTCAGAGAACGCGTTGAAGACAAATAGCCGTCTAGTCGACCATCAACCTCAACCGATGAAACTCTTTCGCCAAACATGAAACCCATATCGAATCGCAACCCCCATATTTACACCGTGCGACTTCTGGCTATTAACTAAACTGAAAAGACCACTCCCGAGACACCGTTTTGTGTCGATTGAAGAGATTCAACGTGAAGTGTGGCTTTGAAGGATATCCCTGCCGATTACTTTTTGCATGCATTGATGTTTGGAAATAACGTTGGCATAAGTGCATTGTGCCGGGAGGTGATTAATTTGAATAAATTTGGAAGAATAAATAGTTTTCAGAAAAAATTGGTTTTACCTTTTGGATGCAGTAGTATTGGCATTTATGCTGCAACTGTAGTACTAGTGGTTTTGTCCTCGTTTTTCCGATTCATAATAGAATACATTGTTTTTAACGAACACTTTCTTATTGCATAAAAATAACAAATGAAATGGATCTGTTTTTCACATTGCAAAATTTTTGCGTATATATCATCCGTCATTTGAGCTACGAACTCGATTTTCCTTAGTTCAATAAAAAAAAAAAAAAAATTTCCAGAACTTTGTTTATGGTTTTTTTCTTTGAATCGTTTGTAGATGATGTCAATGCCTTTCTTTTGGTTATCACAATTTGTTATAAGAATTCAAAATTCTCCTGTTTCACTTCAGAACAGCATAATCGCTACTTTTTTCATTGTAATTGTAAGAATTGTTCCTTGCATTTATTGGTTCTGTTTGGTAGTGCCTTGTAAATTTGTTAAGTTGCTTCCATTGTTATTTCTATTTGAATAAATTAGATCCATAGAATTGGGAAAGAAAATCTTATTTTCAAGAAGAATCAACTTTATACTACTTGCTTTTTCAATCATTTCGGAACCATTAAAATGCTAAATTGTTTCCCAGTTTTTTAAACCTTGAGTTCTATATTATTTCATCACTTCAGCTGCACTAGCAAGCGGTAGATTGGTTTCAGAAAATGCATCACAACAAATATAATTTGATTCAATTGCTACTGGCAAATAAAATGCACAGATATTTTTGACATTTTGTAATAGACGACTTTTTTATAGAATGGATGTGGTTATATTGATAAAAAGGACCTACATTGTTTTGCAAATTCATTTCTGCATCACCACCCATATTAAAACTAGTCTTGGTCCAATGTTTATATTTCACACGAAGAAATTAAAATCACTTTCAAACAATCCTTCATGTTCCCTTTCATATAAGGTCTCTCTTTCGAGAAATACTTACAATAAACTTACAGTAGCGACTTTAAATTTAAGGATCTCAAACCTCGTTGATACCGCATAAAGGGAATGCAAGAAAAATAAAAGGGGCACTGTTACAATGAGAAATTACAATGAGAGAAAGGTTCACTTGATAAAACTTCGAATGCAAAGAGCATCTGCATTGCAGGTACTGGCTAAATATGCTTTCTGGCCTTCCTAAGCGATGATGATGCCAACCTGTTCGGATTTGGCGCCGGCCCTCACAAATCGTGTGTTCTAGCAACACACATTTTCAGCTTTTAACTATTTAATTTTACCAGAATTTAAAAGTACTGTCGTTTGGTGCAGCATGGCCAAATCTGGCCCTTGTGCCATAAAACCTCAACTAACTGCTACAATGAGAAATCTATAGGTTTAAAGTAAACTGTCAAATAGCAGTACTTTTGCCTTTAATATACATTTATGCATTCCAGTAATTTGAGTTTTGTTAATTAAAATTTGAGTGCATCAATAAGTTCAAGAACTAAATTCATTCGTCCTAAGCTTATTGGTAAATCCATTTTCATTGAAAATTGATAATTTCATAAATTCTACACTGCATTAAAGCGATTTGCGTGGTTTAAATATGTTCAATTTATGCAGTATATAAATTATAAATGGTAATGTTAAAAAAAAATAGAATGTAGCCAACCAGAATACCATAAAAACTAACTTAAAATGAAGGGATGAAGAAAAATTCCAAGGAAATAAGAGAAACCAGTCACGTATACTTACTTTGGGGGTACTTTGCAGATTTATAATATTTAGAAAATTTTGTTTAAAGATTCTCATAATTTAAGGTAACAGTACTTCTGAATGATCGACCTTATAAAATAAAACTAAATGCCTTTTTTAATATTTTAATCCCACAGACGTACATTGAAATGGCATACTATAATCTTCAAACAAAAAGTGGTTACTATCGGTAACTGCAATTCATAATTATAAGCTAACCAAACGAAACTGTCGCTAATTGAAATTGTCCTTCGAAACCCGCGCACAATATATACAAATTGCGTTTCTTTAAACGAGCCCTAATTGGACGACCAATATTAAGAAGGAAAAAAAAATTCGCCGTATTCCATTATCTTAATTATGATTTTAAAATACGGAAGAGAAAAAAAAAATGTGAAATTTCCGGATAACCACTTATCGGTGAATTTCTAAAGGGTATACCGTTGTTTTTAATCCTTGAACAACTGGTGGTATGAAAAAATGCAGCATGTTAATTCTACGTACTTGCATTATTTTAATCTCTTAATGGATCCAATGAATTCGAGTGGAGGACAGGATTAGGCTGTTGGAGGGGGAGATTTTCTTTCCTCGCGTCAAGAGTCTATTTATTCATCGACGAAAAAGAGGCGAGGGTCCTTTGTCGAACACCGCCCCTTCCGCCGTCTATCAGGAGACTGGATAATTCCAGTGTCGTTCGGGAAGAAACATGATTTAAGCATACAAATGGCTTTTAGCATTGCATCTTTCAGATGCACGCTGTATTACTTGGTGAAACCCCATATTGGGTATTCCTTAACACTAGTACAATTGCAGTATGTGAATTTTAATGTTTAAATGAACACCAGAGCCAGTATGTTGAAAGCCTTATTTTAATGGCAAATGTGTTAGATGGTCGTATTTAGCTATAAAGTTACTATTCTAAAAATTAAGATCGCATGCATTGCTTTATACACAATATTCAGATATACGCATTGAAGCGTCATGTCAATTTTTAAAATGGCAACAATAATTTGAAATGTTTGAATGTTTATCTAATTGTTCGGTTTCTTTAATGATTAAAATTTACCATAAAGCTTATTTTTCACTTCTCCAAATTCCAGTTTTCAAATAGATTTGTTTATTTGGTTTGTCGCTCTACTGACATTTTTTTTCGCACTTCAGGTTAATTAGACCAGGAGCAGTGGTTAGTGGTTTGGCATCCATGTTGAATATCCATGCGACCGACACAATTCGAATCAAGCCTGTGGTATCAACGGCCAGAGTACTAGCTCATTGGCCATCACGCCGTTTTTCACGTAGAATTCAGTTGGATGAAAATTATATTCGAGAACTTCATGTACTAAAATAATAAAATTAACTCAGCTTAATTAAAGATATAAGTTGTATTGAAGAAGGTTTGAAATTGAGTAAACAAAATTGTATGTAATATTACAGTGAATTCAGTTTAACATTAATAACCCTGCTTCATAATAACAATTATAATGTCAGATCTTTAATCTCTAGAAGAATTTAGGTTTGTCTACACCAATGTAAACTTGACAACTGTCTCAACATGGGACGATGCCATAGTAGGATACTGAAAACGAATTTGGGGACAAGTATATACACTATGTGGAAGAAAGTGACGGGACACGACACTATAACGACATAAACCCATATTTATTAAAATTAATAGGAGGTAGGGCCTCCTTTGGCTGCGATCACAGCTGCAACCCTTCTGGGCATGCATTCCACTAAATTAGCCATAGTAGCAAGAGGAATTTCCTTCCAAATGTTTAACAGGAAGTTCCATAGTTCAGGCTTGCTTTTGGGGAGTGGGGTGCAGGCCCTCAACCGACGGTCCAATTCGTTCCAGAGATGTTCAATTGGGTTAAGATCAGGGCTCTGCGCCGGCCACTCCATGCGTTTAACGTTGTTGTTCACATACCAATCAAGAGTCCTCCTTGAAACATGGCATGTTGGCTGTCGTCTTGATACCAGCAATCATCCATACCGTACGTTGCCAAACAAGGTAGGAAGGACATGATTGTCTAGAATATCATAGTATCTATCGGCATTCATCGCACCATCAACCTTCACCAGTGGGCCAGCCCCATACCAGTAGAAACAGGCCCATACCATCAATCCTCCTCCACCAAACTTTACAGTTGGGATGACACACTCGGGCAAAAGGCGTTCTCCTGGTAAACGCCATACCCAAACACGTCCATCGGAACGAAAAAGGGTAAATCGTGACTCGTCACTCCAAAGGACGCGTTTCCAGTCATCCAGAGTCCAAGTACGGTGGTCTTTGGCCCATCGAAGGCGCGCTTTCTTGTTGGTTTTCGTAATCAAAGGCTTATGGGCCGCCGAACGTCCAGTGTAACCTAACTTATGGGCCTCGATACGAAGAGTCTTGGTCGAAACGGCCACACCTGTGGCTTATCGAAACTCATTAGCGATGTTATGCATGGATGTTTGACGGTTACTTCGAATCTCCCTGCCGAGCACCCGCCGGTCCCTGCTGGTGAGAAATGTAGGTCGTCCACTTCGGGGTTTGTTCTTGCAGTGTCCCTCAGTCTTGTAGCGACACACAACACGTGCTACAGTTGATTTTGAGCAGTTACGGAGACGGGATATCTCCCTAATTGACACCTTGGCAAGATGCAATCCAACCAACACACCTTTCTCGAACTCAGACAACTCTTCCCGTGGCGGCATCTTGACAAAAAACAACTCTAGTTGACTCCACAGAGTATTTATAGGATATGGCTGACACGGGATACCTATTACTGCGCATGTGTCAGCTGTATTGTCGACTTTTCTACTTTTCGAGGGGTGTCCCGTCACTTTCTTCCAGATAGTGTATTCAACTAGGTAGGTATATCTGGTGTATTGGAAACGGCAAATAGTTCTTCAATTTAAAATGTTCAGTTACAAGTTACTCTGGAGTTTTCTTTCAGCATCTTGGTCCATAAAACAAACCAATAAATTTGGTGAAAATGCTTCTTTTAGTAGAATATAGATTGCTTCCAATAATTTCGCCGTTTTTTCTAGATGAAAATATTTCAGGTTGAAATTTCTTTTTAGTTCTATATAAACGGAAAAGCGGCTATACAAAAACGTGCATAATCCATTTGTCTTCCTTCTCAACCACAAGAACCCATTTTATTCAATCAATCCGGTACCGTTCTATGAAACTGGATTTAGTTATAAAATAGCATGGAGATTTTCCAAGTATTCGAAGAGCAGCAGCAGCATTTGCTGGGGTTTTTCTTTCTGCAGCTTTTCATCTTGTTTATTTACTTCCTTGGTTCCTCTTCAGTGATCGGAAGGAAATAACGAGCTGGAGGGGGTGGACGAAACAAATGAAAGGGAACGGAGACTTTGATTCTCGCTCGCATGGACAGCCACGGTTCTTTGATTTCAAAGGGAGACCGGATCTCGTGACGCATGTTTTTCGTGCAGGAAGTTGCTGCAAATGAGAAACTTCTGTTTTAATACAGAGACGCTTGGGGGACATCAAACGGTGCCTTTTATGAATCGCTCTTTTTACTTCTTGAAAAGCTAAAACTGTGTGTATTTGCCGTAACAATGAATAGTTTGACTTTTAGATGGAATTAAATGAGTTGCAAATTCTACTGTAATGAATGGATTTAAATTTATTTTTCTGAGTTACCAAAACAACCGAGAGACGGTTGAACCCGATGCTAATCTGCGGTTGCTTCGAAGGAATGGTATGGGTTCGATATCGATGTCCTTTGATTTAAAAATGTGTTGAAAATGATATACTAATGTACACTTTGTCGATTAATTTTAATCGTGGTTGAACAGATCTTGCTTGTAGTTCTTGGTTGTTCTTAATGCTTCCTCGAAAGAATACGAATTTGTCTTTCAACAACAAGAATGATTTCAGTAACGTTCCTCACAAAATGCATGTTTTATTGATGGAAACTTTACATGGTAATTTTTAAGAGAAAAAGCTAAATCTATATGCATGTTTTGAAATGGGCAACATTTAAGCTTCATATTATGGATACTTTTATTTTTAAGTAATTAATATTTAAAGTGTAATTTCCTTATACTTGAATGTTGTAAATTGATGGCTTGTTAAAACATATATAAAATAAAGTATGCGAATCTAGAAAGACTAATGAGACTATTTAAACAGCATTATATTTCTTATAGCAATAATATACGATATATTTTAGATGAATTTTTTTGTATATATTTAAAAAAAAACAAATTTTCATTATTTGTGAAAACATTCCAGTCAAAATGTCGGAATCTTATTTCGAATGTCGTTGCTCAACTCATCAGTTCTAAAAAAAATAATCATTGGTAATAATACTTTATACACATAAAGCACGCCAATGCGAGGGCCATGGCTAGAATATCGTCAGGTTCGTATATAAATGCGTCATCTACTACACTCATTTAGTAGTTATAGCTGGATTAATTAGTACGTTTAAATTTTTCATTAAAAGTATTAGCTTTATTAGTTTGTTGACTTTTAATCGTTTTTTCCTGAAGATATAAACTCTGAATTACCTTGAATTAGAAACTGCAAATTTTTATTTTATATATTTTTTAATTTATATCGTAATGTTTTATCTTTTAAAAATTATAGAACACATTTTTAAAATTTTTGTTGTGCTTCTCAAAATCGGCCGCAAACGTTTAAAATTGTATATTTCGATCCATATCCATACAATGGATTCAGTTTTTATGAAAACTAAACGAATCTAAATCATTCAAAAAATAGTGAAAATTAAATTAATCCTAATATTTCGTGAGTTTTAAATTTATAAATTATAAAATTGACATTCCTATGTGTTAATGAATTATAAAAAAAAATTATTTGTTGGTGTAATTTCAACATAACATAATTTTACTGCCTGTGTCCTTTGAAATTTGTATACCTTCTTTGCTCCGAAATGATCTGTAAATTGACAAAAACAAGGTTAAATCAATCGATACTTATTTTGAGATGGGTTTAGAAGCCTTTCTTAAAATAAACGGGTGTCATTCTTTCTGTTGTAAGACTTCCTTGCCTTTAATGTGATGTTAAACCTTGATTTATTTCAAAATTAAGTCTATTGAAAAGGTTTTGTATCAAGTTATTTTCACTGTATGACCATAGTACCGTACATATTTATTAAAATGTATGCTAAATGTATTACAATGAATCTGGTTTTTTTTCAATTCGCTTATACAAACCTAAAGTACAAATATATATATATATATATATTTCCCGTCTAAATCTGTTCCTCAGCAGACCACAGCTAGGTCAAATGCTAATTCCGTTCAAGTGCATTTACCTTCAGTCACCGAAACAGATAAAAAAATAAAACCAGGTTTTGAGGGGGAAAAAATACAATTGGAAAATATGCTCGGATGATATAAGGATTTCTTACGACCTGCATGTCCCGTAACAGGTACGGGGGCGGCAAAAAGAGCTGGAGATGGAGTAGGAGCACTTGGCGGTTCAATTCGCTGTCTCTCAATTGACAAAAATGTGTTTTTTTTATGCAAATTGTTGCATTTAAATAGCACAAGTAGATTTTTATTTTACAAAGTGTTATAAGCTTAATTATACTTATTTTGTTGCATCCACTCACATAGTTTATATATTTACTTTCATAGTGAAAAGATTACTCCAATTCGATAAAAAAAAAAAATCGGATATTAAGGGAATGTTTCGAATCAAAATATTTCAATAATTTAGGGAACTTTCGATAGTTGAAGGTTTTTGAAACATTGACAATAAAATATAATCACACATTTTTTGTTAAACGTAAGAAAAAACGGGCAAATGTTTTTTTTTTTTTAACAGTATATAAACATTGCAACTAAAAGATTATCTGAAATGCATTCTATGTGCATGTAGACAACATCTATTCTTGAAATAAAAAAATGACATTGTTCTAAAGTTTTGATGGGTTTACCTCAACCTATTTGAGTATCAAGTGGATACCATGATTAAAAATAAACAAAAACAAGTAAAACTTGAATTGAGACAAGAAAGATGTACATACCTTTGTGGAGACCTCCCTTTCCGGAGAATGAGCCCTGTGTTCTGAAATGGAACGAAAAGTAAATTAGGCAAGAACTGAGATAACTGCTCTACTAATAAGTTGTTTAAACTCTTGGCTTACTTGTTGCAGGACCCGTTGGGGATCTGGAGGGTCCAGGCAGCTCTCTGGCTGTTTCGACGGGCAAGAGCTACAAATAAATCTCAATGTTAAAGTATACATTCTTAACAAGAATTGTGTATGTTTTGTTAAATACATAGATAATCGAGTCACATTAGAAATACCAGTATTTTTACTATTTTGTTTTTTAATTTCTGGCAAGTAAGGTTTAAACCCTATTTTTTAACAAGTTTATAGTGAATGTTTACTAAATATCTACCACAATAAAAAAATGGGTTAAAAATCAGGATGCATAGTTTGGCACAAACCTTCATTCATACATACATGCTTATATCACAATTAAGATTGGTTCTGCTAAAGGTAACAAATAGCATTATTCGAACGAAAAAATCGTTGTGATTTTTTTCTCAGGAAAAGTTTTACTAAGAAACGACAAACATTAAATATTATTGAATACTTCTAAAGGAAGATAATTCAATATAAAATATTTAAAAATAGATTATGCTAGTTAAAATTTTGTTAACTATTTAAATGTTGTTTATTTTCATTTAAGCTATTATTGAACAGTTGCACAATTGGATACAATACTGTTAGTCAAAGATTGAGAATTAAAGATATTTACCATCTTAAATAAAATCTCATAATTCTCCCAAAACAGTTAGGATACAAATGAGATTTTACTAAATGGAATATTCTTTCCAATCTTTTGATTTTAACACAACGTCTGGGCTCGAACTTTCTTGTCAATTTATCCATTCATTACTTGAATGACATATCCTTCACTAACATAGTTTTATAAAGTGATTTGCTACTTTTAATCTTATTTAATCCCACAGTGATGGTATGTTGTTTTGTTCAAGATTACGTGGCATCTTACATGATATTTGTATCTTAGTAGTGCAAAATTGAACATTTCGGACATCCATGGCTCAATTCCCGTTTTGTCGTAAGCCCATGTTTTTATGGCTGTCTTTTCGAGACATACAAATGTAGCAGGGCTTTTATTTCATGTCTGTAAATTTCCAGAGAATAGTTTTTTTCCTAATTGGTTAACTTTTCATCGGAAAATTTAACTATATTAACACCTGGAAGTTTTTTTGCGAACATCAACATTGCTAGGGTGCTCAAGCAATTTTTCGGCAGAGAGAACTCCGATCGTTAATACCAAATGCTTCAGATTCGAGCACTACCCAAGTGGATATCTGGCTGCTTTTCATGTAGAAGTCAATTGGATGAAAATTTTTTTCGAAAGCTTCATGTACTAAAAGAGTAAAAATAACTTAGCCTAATTAAAGATGTAAGTTGTATTGAATAAGCTTTGAAATTGAGTAAACAAAATTTTACGTAATTTTAGAGTAAATTCAATTTTAAGTTGTGAAGCATGGTTATTAATGTTAAAAATTATGATGACAGATTTTTAATATTTAGAAGAATTTTAAGTTTGTCAACACCAATGTAGATAACTATCTCAATATGGGATGATGCCATAGTAGGATACTGAAAACGAATTTGGGGACAAGTATATTAAACTAGGTAGGTATATCCGGCGTATTGGAAAATGGCAAATAGTTCTTCAATTTGAAATGTTCAGTTACATAATTGAAAACTGTTTTCCTGAAAACCGTTCAATATAACTCTGGAGTTTTCTTTCAGCATCTTGGTTCATAAAACAAACAAAAAAATCTGGTTAAAATGCTTTTTTAGTAGAATATAGATTATTTCAATAATTTCGCCGTTCTTTCTAGATGAAAATGTTTCAGGTTGAAATTTCTTTTTAGTTCCATATAAAACAAAAAAAAAAAAAGCAGCTATACAAAACGTGCATAAACCATTTGTCTTCCTTCTCAGCCATAAGAACCCATTTTATTCAATCAACCCGGTACCTTTCTATGAAACTGGATTTAGTTACAAAGTAGGATGGTGATTTTCCAAGTATTCGAAGAGCAGCAGCAGCATTTGCTGGAGGTTTTCTTTCTGCAGCTTTTGCTCTTGTTTATTTACTTCCTTGGTTCCTCTTCAGTGATCGGAAGGAAATAACGAGCTGGAGGGGGGTGGACGAAACAAATGAAAGGGAACGGAGACTTTGATTCTCGCTCGCATGGACAGCCACGGTTCTTTGATTTCAAAGGAGACCGGATCTCGTGACGTATGTTTTTCGTGCAGGAAGTTGCTGCAAATGAGAAACTTCTGTTTTAATACAGAGAGGCTTGGGGGACATCAAACAATGCCTTTTATGAATCGCTCTTTTACTTCTTGAAGAGCTAAAACTGTGTATTTGCCGTAACAATGATTAGTTTGATTTTCGATGGAGTTAAATGAGTTGCAAATTTCTACTGTAATAAGCGGATTTAAATTTTATGGTTATTCTGAGTTGCCAAAACAACCAATAGACTGTTGAACCCGATGCTGATCCGCGATTGCTTCGAAGGAATGGTATGGGTTCGATATCGATGACATCTGATTTAAAATATGCTTAAAATGGTGTACTCGTATGAACTTTGTCGATTAATCCAGATGATTGGTATTTCGTGTAGTTCTCAAAATAAATGTAGTTATTGTGCTTAATTTTGAATACTTCCTCGAAAGAATACGAGTTCGTCTTTTATCAACAAGAATGACACAAGTCGTTGCTGCTGAAATATTGTTTTGTGTTAATAGTGTATTTTCTCACCTTTTTTCATTGTGAGAATTCGCAATTGATTGGCTAGGTTTAGCTAAATCTGGTCTGCTGCATTTAAATCAACCAACCATTCTTGTATTTGAACAAACATTTTATCAGTTTACTTCGGGATCCTTCCGAAAATATTGTCGAGATTGTTCAGTGGCCAAATTCCGATCCATTCAATGAATAGAATTTTTTAACTCCTCTGAATGGGATTTAACTTTTTATATTAAAGTATTGAAAAATGTTGGAATCATATTTCGAAGGTCGATGCTCAACTCGTCAGTTCTAAAAAAATAATCATTGGCAATAATACTTCTTTATACACATAAAGCAGGCCAAGGCTAGAATATCATGTGCCATCAGGGTCGTATATAAATGCATCGTCTACTACACTCATTTAGTAGTTACATGTACTAATTAATGCAGCTATAATTTTTCATTAAAAGCATTAGGTTTATTAGTTTGTTGACTTTCCATCTTTTTTCGTTAAATTTATAAACTCTGAAATACCTTGAATTAGAACCTGCAAATTTTTATTATATCTAGTTAAACTTTTTAATTTATATCGTCATGTTTTATCTTTTAAAAATTATTGAACACATTTTAAAAATTTTTCTGTTTATGGTCAATTTTGAAAACACATTTAAAATTGTATATTTTTATGCAAATCCATAGCCATTGATTCAATTTTCTGCAAACTAAACAAATCTATTTAAACATTCAAATATTATGATTAATTTTTTACTTATACTATTTCGTAAGTTTTAACATTTTATAAATGATAAATTTAATATTATGTGTTAATGAATTATAAAAAAATTATTTGTTCGTGGAGTTTAAACATAAAGTAAATTTACTGGCTCTGTCCTTGGAAATTTGTATAGCTTCTTTACTCCGAAATGATCTGTAAATTGAAAAAAAACAAGGTTAAATCAATCGATACTTATTTTGAGATTATTGGTCTAGAAGCCTTTCTTAAAATAAACGGGTGTCATTCTTTCTCTTGTAAGACTTCCTTGCTTTTAATGTGATGTTAAACCTTGATTTCTCCAAGATTTATTTCAAAATTATTTCTTCTGAGATGGTTTTGTATCAAGTTTCATTGCATCACCTAGTATGGCACATATTTATTAAAATGTATGCTAAATGTATTACAATGCATGTTTTTTTTTTTTTTCAATTGGCTTATAAAATCCTAAAGTGAAAAAAATATATATTTACGTTAATGAGTCACATTATCCTATTGATGATTATCGCAAAAGACATTCCTATTATACCGTCCATAGGTAAACCGACTAGTTCCGTTTCGGTCATGGCTGACTCTGCCATAACGGGCATTGTTTGCCCACCACTGTAACTTTTAAAAGCCTTTTCTCTCCAAAACCACCAACTAAGAATACTGCTTCATCTGCTAATTTGATATATTCTCCCTCTATTTCTAAATCTGTTCCTCAGCAGACCACAGCTAGGTCAAATGCTAAATCCGTTCAAGTGCATTTACCCTCAGTCACCAACACAGATAAAAATTTAAAAAAACAGGAGGAAAATTTAATTTAGGAGGAAAAAGACTTAAGATTGGTGTCAAAATCGATTTTGAGGGGAAAAAAATGCAATTGAAAATATGCCCGGATATTATAAGGATTTTTTACGAGCAGCATGTCCCATAACAGGTTAGGGGGCGGCAAAAAGGGCGGGAGATGGAGCAGGAGCACTTGGCGGTTCAATCCGCTGTCTCTGAAATGAGAAATTTGTTTTTCATACAAATTGTTACATTTAAACAGCACAAGTAGATTTTTATTTTACAAAGTTTTATAAGCTTAATCATACATTTATTTTGTTGCATCCACTCAAATGGTTATATATTTTACAAAAATCTTGTTTTGTTAATGTTCTTATTACCTCAACCTATTTGAGTATCAAGTGGATGCCATGATTAAAAATAAAAAAAGACAAGTAAAAAGTAAAACTGGAATTGAGACACGAAAGATGTACATTGGTGGAGACCTCCCTTTCCGGAGAATGATTCCTGCGTTCTGAAATGGAAAAAAAAAGTAAATTAGGCAAGAACTGAGATTAGAACACTGCTGTACTAATAAGTTGTTTAAACTCTTGGCTTACTTGTTGCAGGACTCGTTGGAGATCTGGAAGGTCCAGGCAGCTCTCTGGCTGTTTCGACGGGCAAGAGCTATAAAGAAATCAATATACATTCTTTACAAGAATTTTTGTATGCTTTGTTAAATACATAGATAATCGAGTCACATTCGAAATACCGGTATTTTTTACTATTCTATTTTTAATTTCTGGCAAGTACGGTTTAAGCCCTGTTTTTTATAAGTTTGCATAGTGAATGTTTACTAAATATATCTACTACAATAAAATAAATGGGTTAAGAATCATGATGCATAGTTTGTCACAAAGATTAATTTAGAGTTTGATTTCAATAGTTTATCAATATTGCTTATCACGTGCTAGGAAAGACCTAAACAATAATCAGCAACCGGTATAGTACATATGTTATTACCATTTTTTAAAGATGTATTTTATAACAAATAAACCGTCTTCTGGATGAAAACAATTTCTGCAGAGGACAATAATCAAAAATGAGTGTTGATAGTTTATTTGGGTGAACATAAGCGTAACTACAGCGCTTACAAATATTCACCTTATCAATATGCAGATTGTCTATACAACAAAAATAGTTTTAGTAGCAGGTTTTTCCAATGCGAAATATTTTTATGGAGCCTATATTTTATTTCAAAAAATAATATATCGATAAAAATCCTGGAATGCTTTCAAAGCCAGGAATAAAACCAAGTATCAATATCCTGCTCTGGATGCCACTTTAGTCTGGAGACGAGGCAACGAAAAGTTGCAACTCATATTGATCATTCTTGAACTAGTTGCTGATGCAAATGCTTATAGGGCTTTGTGTCTTAGTGTCGGAAATCCCTTTTTACTATTCCGCTACTCGTTCCATCCGTTTTTTTCTCTCTTGATGCGAGAAAATATCCTTGATTTATCGGCACATAAAAGCCCGAGGTAACAAGCATTTCATTGAGGCTGAAGTTATACCTATCAAAGAAAAGGATTCTTTTCGGGAAAAATAAGGATTGAATTCTGTAGGGATATTTCGGAAACGGAATAGATGGTTAAAATGATTCTTTGCAGTAAGTTACATGGAACAACTGCGCGTGTTTGTCCGTCCAATATCTGAAGGAGGATAAGGTATTTGAGACTATTTTTTATAAGGTCTTTTTCTTGAATTGTGCAATTATTTTGCAATACATTTCGTTAACTATATTGAGATACCTACAATTGAAATCATCGGGTCCAATAATTCGAATTGAATTGAAGTTTAACTGGGTTTAATTTAATCTGATATTGTATCGTACTATTAAAAGGGTTCTCACAACATTGTAGTGGTAGACTTGGTATAAAAATTGTTTTCAATTAAAATTTCTAACATAAAACGTTCTAAACAAATTCTCTACAGAAGTCGTACAAATCTTTAACAACTATATTAAATGGTTATGAACAAAGAGCATGTAAAAAAAAAAAACATTGCGTATGTTAAGCCCGGTAACATTACGTATGTAACCCAGAATTTAAACCTAGTATGCGTTTTTGATGGGAAAACGAGTTTCGAGTATTCATAAAGTTTAATATGTATAATTTTTATTACCATATTTTATGTTCAAGTATGAAGTAATTTTTTATCTTCGATTAGAAATTGATTTGAGGTAACTACAATATTGAATGAAGACTCTTGGTTCGTAAAACATAAGAAATAACCACATCGATGTTTTTATCTTGCTACATGAAAGTAAACAAAATATTTGTAATTAAAAGTATTTAGTTTTCCTATATCCAGCTTACCATTGCAGTTTTATAATTTGTTCGTTCTTTATCTTTGAACCATAGTGCTATTTCTTGTCTGCAATTGGTAAGGAATTTTAACCATGCATCTTCCTTCCAACTTGGATGCATAGCTCTTCCTGGTGAAGATCCTGGATTGGCATGTTTAGTAGCTTCAGCAATGTCATTTTCCTGTTTGTATTACAGTTTGTCCTCCCATTACCATGACAGATCCAAGTTGCATATATTGAATTCATGAATTGAAAAAAATTCAACAGAGGTTCAATAGTATTGAGTACTAGTACCGGTAGGTCACTTCTGCTTGGGAAAGGAGAAATAAAACGCTAGAAACAAAATCTACAGGTGGGGGGTCAACAAAATACTTAATAAATAAAGTGAACCGAGGTTCTAAAGTCTATTGAAGTTTCCCTAACCAAATATAATTTATATTGTTCAAAACCGTGTAATTTATTAATACGATTAGATTTCGTAATAAAATGACGAGCAAAACGAGTTTCTTTTAGGAAGCATACCACCTTTATCAATAAATCCCAATTTTCTTTGAGAATAATTAAATTCTTTTGAAATTATCTTGAAAGCAAAGCCAAGCTTTAAATCTTGTGTTTTTATATTTTTCAATATTATTTTATAAAAATAATACATTCTATTGATTTCAAAAGTCATCATTCAATTTGAAACCTTTTTGAGAGATATTTAACATTTCCCAGCCTTTTATATAAAAATCAAATACTGCCGTATTTTGACTTCTTTTCATTTTGCTCACTCTTTAAAGTAGTTTAATAAAAAATGATTTAATAAAAAACATTTAATTATTCACATAAAGACGTATAAAAAAAATTTTGTGATAATTTACGTGTCAATTGCAAAAACTTGCATTTTCTCAGATTCATATTTTTTTTTTAAAGGCTGAAAAAAAGACTTGTCAATAAACTTGTGAAAATCCCTTTGGTTTGGGGAAATGAAAGTTTGGTCTTCTGTTTTTTTTTGTCATCCATTTACTTATATTAGATATTATTAAGAGCACAGTGTAAAATCAAATATTTTTCTTCTGGCTGAACAACTTTTGAATATAGCATTTTTAAGTTACCATTCCACTTTTTAAGAAAAACTGTATTCTATTTTTTATCTGATAATAAACGTAAAACATGTGTAGCCGAGAGTTCTTCTAAAAGCTTAA
Source organism: Caerostris darwini (assembly GCA_021605075.1). Taxonomy (NCBI): domain Eukaryota; kingdom Metazoa; phylum Arthropoda; class Arachnida; order Araneae; family Araneidae; genus Caerostris; species Caerostris darwini. Next base: position 2,111 of record BPLQ01006260.1, on the reverse strand, counting down.
ACTCTGGGTAATTTGGATATAACACAAAGTTTTCTTTTACATTGGAATTAATGCAATTATTTCTTCTTTGTTTAGAAAACACTGATGTAATCATAAAAGCTTGGTAATAGCTTCAAAAATAGAATTTTCGAGCCATACTAGTAATAGACGAACTTTTATATGAAATACTAGAATTTCTGAAATTCATCAAAGTTTAAAGGCAAACATTTTGTTTCACCAAGTAATTCAAATCCTTTTCTTTAAATGACTAATATTTTAATGTTGATTTTGCTTTATTAAATGGGTTAAATAATTTTCAGGATAAACGGGACGTTGACAAAAATTAAAACTCTTGAATATCGGATTAAATTATAGGCTGAAAGATGCATCAGCAAACACAAGATAATTTGTTGAATATATATAAAATAAATTTTTGCAGTGAATATTCATCAACACTTACTCATTTTTGGATCGATCCATAGATTAAAGCTAAGGGATAAGGAAGTAGAGGTTTTTTAAAGTTTTCTTACCAAAGCACTTCTTACTGAAACCAGCAATTTGATATAAATCGCAATGTTAAAAAGGATTCTTCCGCCAAAATTGTAGTATGACCTGGTATACAAATTTTAAATTTTTAATGGTATAAAAATTGTTTTTCAATTAAGATTTCCTACTTAAAGCATTATAAACAAATTCTCTAAAAGTCGTACAAATATTTAAAAACAATGGCTTATGAACAAAGGTACGTAAAACAAAAAACATTACGTATCACAGAAGTTAAACCTCGTGTGCGTTTTTGATGTTAAAGGGAGTTTATGAATGCTCGAAAGTTTTATATGTATAATTTGATTCGAATGTTTTTATGTTCAAGTATGCCGTAATTAATTTTTATCTTCGACTAGAAATGATTTGAGGTAACTACAGTATTTTTAATGAAGACTCTTGGTTCGTTAAACAAAACATGAAATAACCACATCGATGTTTTTTTATCTTGCTGCATGAAAGTAAACAAAATATTTGTAATTAAAAGTATTTAGCTTTCATATATCCAGTTTTTCCATTGCAGTTTTATAGTTAGTTCGTTCTTCATTTTCGAACCATAGTACTATTTTTCTTATCGGGTAATTGGTGCTGAATTTGAACCATGAATCTTCCTTCCAGCTTGAAGGCATATGGGTCTTGCTAGTGAGGATACTGGATCGGCATGATTAGTAGCTTCAATACGTTGTTTCCAACTTGAATGCATGGGCTGCAGATTCATCTGCAAAGTGATGGGAACTCGTATTGTACATGTTGAAAATCAATTGTGTAGATGTGAAGAATGGGGCTGCTGACCGTATGTGGAGTTAATGCCTGCCTTAACAGGACAGATAAAAATACTTAATATTTTTTCAATTACTTTAAAACAGAATTTCCAAGTTCAGATGATGGACTTAAACTTCCCAATTATCTTATTCATTTTCTAGAAGTAGTTATAATACTGTAATTGGTTAAAGGCTTCTTGTGCATTAAAGAGAAAAGCTACCAGTTATTACTGAAACTATGAATACAATGCCAATATTCGTTGCAGTACGAAGTTGGTGCACTGTTATGATGAAATAGAAAAGTGATTGACAGGAAATCTTAGTGCAATCAGCCCTTTTAATTGTATGTCAAAGTCCTCATAGGAAAAAAAAATACTGAAAGTTCTGGCCTAGATTTAGAATATCTTTAACAATTTTGCATCCTGACAATCCATTTGGATACATAGGGATGATCCATTTGATACACGTGATAGCAAACCCATCTTGCCAAGTGTTTTAAGAGGGGTGGTTATACTGAATTGCATTGTTCTAATTTGAGTCTGAAATAGTTGGTATTATAATTGGAATTTTGTTGAATACTCGTGACATTGTTGGGGAAAAGAAATAAAGATGGTATAGGTCAGTATGTCCATGAACAGTTTATCCTTACTGGATGAATTTGGTAGAGTTGGGATACAGTTCAATATGTCATTAATATGCTTTTCATTTTAAAATAAAATGTGGCCCTTTTATTTTTCTTGAGGAAATGTTAAATTAGATATTTTCCAAGTAGTCGGTTCTGGAGTAGACTGTTACTTTAAATACGTTGTAAAACATACTTGATAACTG
>BPLQ01006258.1:0-14667 GCA_021605075.1 Caerostris darwini | reverse complement strand
AAATTCATATATATCACTCTTTTCTGCTATACTCCTCTATAAAATGCAGCTTTGTTTAGAAAGTTTATATACATAAATAATAATTTTTTTTTCCTTTGTGCCATTTTCTGAAAATTTAATTATAATGCAGCAGCATTGCAAAATATTTTGAAAGTAATGAAGTATATTTTTTTTTTTTTGTCATTTCATTCATTAAGTTTGCAAGAGTAAAATTATTTAAACTTTTTTTAGAATCAATATTCTTAACCAAATCAAAGCATAATTGTGTTTAAGTAGTTATAAATGTAAAAAATTAAATAAGTTTTTCTTGCTTAAAAATGAAGTTTTGATAATGTAATCTATTTTTACTGTTGACTAACATTAATTTTTGACTCTTGAATTACAAATTAACATGAGAGAGGAAGTATTTAAATGATGCACCTATAATGAGCCAAGATTAATGACAAAGTACCTTAAATAGTTTAATTTTTTCTTCTTCATTGGCGCAACAGCCCTATGGTGGTCCTCATGCCCACCCTTATTGGCAGAGCTTTCGAGACAGGAGATGTGTTTTTTTTTTTTTTTTTTTGGTACGAAATAGAATATTAGCTCTAAACCCAACAGTCATATAGAAGGGCCTATAGTTTAAAGGGGATCCGGAACCACTAGAAACATCAATCACAATCGCCAGGACTCGGAACGAAACACCTGCGGCACGGAACATCAGTCACTCGGCCATCAGGCCCCAAATGATTTAATTACTTTTTACACTAATGATTTGATTACTTTTTATATACTATAAAAGTGTATGCTATGAAAAATTGGAAATCTATTTTGGTTTAGTTATGCTCAAAAGAAAATCATATATGAAAATAATTGAATAAATATATTTACAGACATGTTTGCTATTAATTCATTCTACATATTACGATTACTATTTAAAATATGCATCATTATTTTCTCCATTAATTTGTTCATTAACTTAAATTAGCTTATGAATATGTACATGCCATTTTACTATATAAATTTATATTACAGATGTCAAATGAAATCGGTTTCATGAATTGTATTTCTCCGGTTTTCTAATTTATTCATTAACGTAAATTAGCTCATGTTATTTAAAAATAAATATGTATATTATAAGTAGAAATATAAATCGTTTCATGAATTGTTTTAAGTATTGGGTTTCAGAAAACTCTAATTATTAACTTATTCTAATGAACTATATTAATTATAAACAATTTTTCATCACAAGTTTATCTGGCGCCATCTATTGGTAGATATATGCAACTTAAATCTAAAAAAAACCTAAAATGAATTAATTAAATTTAATTACTGAATTAATATTCGAAAAAACTGTGTTAACATCCAGTTTCATCCACTAAAAGTTTAAAAAAAATGTATTTGAATTTGAGTGAATGAATAAAAAGTATTTTATGAACGATTGAAAATTTGAACAAGATACATATATAGGAAGAGTGTGAGCTAATAGAAAGAATTGAAAAATAAAAAATTCAGGATGAGCATCTGATTTATGTAATTCTGCTACGTTTACGCATGTAATTTAATGTCAAAATGATAAATCTTAAACGAAGGCACTTTTTATGAAAACAGACATTTCAAGTAAAATAAGCAAATGAAATGCATTAATAGAGAGTTTTTGCATACCGTATGTTAGTTACCGTAGGACGTCCGTTAGCTTTTTCTCCCTAGCGCGCATGCTCATAGGAAACTGAGCATGCGCGCTAGGGAGAAAAAGCAAACGGACGTCCTACGGTAACTAATGTACGGTATGCAAAAACTCTCTATTTACTCTTATCTAAAAGCATTTTTATCATGCACTTTTTTCACGAAAAGAATGAAACATTTCAGTTGTAGTGAATGAGGATAAAATGAATTTCAGGATGTTGCGTTGATTTTGAGGCTGAAATACAAAGGTTTTTAACGGATGCGTCAGAGATAAAGAAGTCCTGTAAAAAAGGAAACAAACTGATTCCTCTGAAAGAACAGGAGATGACCTTTCGTTTATCCAAGGTTCATTTCCTCAACCTCGCGATATAAAAGCTGATGTCATCAAAATAAATTTCAAAACAAGAAGAATGATTCTTTCAAAATCGGTATTTACATTAAAATTTCAATTTCAAAAAAAAAAAGATTAGTTTCACAAATATAAATAGTAAAACTTATTCATTAATTTTTATTACTCTTATCCAAGTAATAAAAATTAATGAATGAGTTTAATTTTAATTTTGAAATAAATGAATTTAATTTTGAGTTTTTTGAGTTAAATTTCAAAACCATGAAGAATGATTCTTTCAAAATAGATATTTACATCAAGATTTCAGTCTCAAAGAAAAATTTGTTTCACAGATATAAATAGTAAAACTTATTCATTAATTTTTATTACTCTTATCTAAGTAATAAAAATTAATGAATGAGTTTAAATTTGAGTTTAATTTTAATTCTGAAATGAAAGAATTTAATTTTGAGTTTTCTTAGTTAAATTTCAAAACAACGAAGAATGATTTTTTCAAAATCGATGTTTACATCAAAATTTCAGTTCCAAAAAAAAGATTAGTTTCATAAATATAAATAGTAAAACTTATTAATTAATTTTTATCAGTTATTGTAACTTTTATCTATAAATTGATATGTTCAAAACTTTCCTGTCGAATTATTTATAAATTATACAGTAATGAATCATGTTTAGTATTTACTTCACGGATGAACTTTTTAACAATCACAGAGTTTTAAAAAGACTTATTTTAAATAAAATTGATATTTTAATTAACAAGAGCAGATGAATTTCTTTTAAATTCAAATCAGTTGTGAATTTTAATTTGTTATGAGTGATTATTCACTATCTCTAGAACTTGATGCCACAGGTTTCGGGTTCAAGTCCTGGTGGTGCCATGCATGTTTGTAGTGGTTCAGAATCTACTTTAAACCGTAAATCCCGGTCTAATATGACTTTAGAGCGTTGGGCGTAGGGTCCCGGTCTAATATGACTACTGCCTAAGAAGAAATAGTTATTTATTTAAATTCTTTTATTAAATTAACTGAGAAATATTCGAATAGAAATTTATATTCTTGATTGTTTATAAATGCTATTCGATATAAATATTGTTGATTCTTTATAAATGCTATATATTCTGGATATGCCTAAAAGGAAATATTTATTTTAATTTTGTCATTAAATCAAATGAGAAAAAATCAAATCGAAATTAATATTGTTGAGTGTTTATAAAAGTTATTGAATATAGATATTGTTGATTGTTTATAAATGCTATATATTTTGGATACATCTGAGAGGAAATAGTTGTTATTTATTTTAATATCATTAAATCAAATGAGAAAAATCCAAATAGTTTATACTATTGATTGTTTATAAATGCTATTGGATATAGATATTGTTGAATGTTTATAAATAATATTGCGTAGATATTGTTGATTGTTTATAAATGCTATATATTCTGGCTATACCTAAGAGGAGATAGTTGTTATTTATTTTAATTTTATCATTAAATTAAATAGGAAAAATTCAAATATAAATTTATATTGTTTATTGTTTATAAAAGCTATTGGATATAGATATTGTTGATTCTTTATAAATGCTATATATTCTGGATATACCTAAGAGGAAATAGTTGTTATTTATTTCAATTTTATCATTAAATGAAATGAGAAAAATCAAATAGATATTTATATTGTTGATTGTTTATAAATGCTATTGGAGAACACTATATGTTGTGGAAAAGAACTCTTTATTTTTGATCGATTGAATTTACACTTTTTTTGCGTATATGACAGTTTCCCCTATCCTTTAATCGATAACTGAAAAAAAAAAGAAAAAAAAGAAAGGGACATGGGAAAGAAAAAAAACCAAAATAATTGCTAGGGAAAAGGGAGAGAAAGAGAAAGAATAAAAGAAATGGCAAAGAGTGGAGAGATTTCTTGTGTGAAAAAAAAATCTTCTTCTTTGTTCTACTTGAAATGATAGAGGTCATTTGAAAAAGAGGTCCGAGAATTAGAAGTATCTGAATGAGAAACTAAATGCCCTATTAGGCGTCACTGATTCAAGTACCTAACTGCATGGGAATCATTGTATTTTGCCGAAAGCAAATTTTGGAAGAGAAAGACAAACGTGAAGCCATAAAATTGCTTTTAACCTTAGAGGATTCGTTACAGGTAACCTTGATAGAGAAATAGGTCAACTGCATATGTCTTCACAAATGATTTAAGCCAAACAAAAAAAACCTTCAATATAAATTAGAAAAAAAGAAAATTCTCCATAACTTACAAAATATTGATTTAAATTACAACTTTAATGCCTTTTTTGTTGAAAATGTGTATAATGTCTTTATGCAAATTTGAAGAAAAAATTGGACTTTTTCGAATTAAAGAGGATTTAACATAAAGCATTGAATTTATTAAAATGAAAATTAAATGAATCTGCACAAAAAGCAGGGGTTATTTTGAACATTATTCTTATAATTTAATGCAAGAATATATTTTTCTCAAAAAAGGCAATCTTGGATACGAATTAACTAATTTCTTAGAAGAATATGGTTAAACACGTGTAAAAGTAATAAGTGTATACCGTGTAGAACAAAAGCTAAACGATCTGATAAAAAATTAATTTACAAAAATTATACTGAGTTCACATTGACTAAATACTATTTAATTATAATATTAAATAATACTATTTAATTTAATTATAATTATATTATTTAATTTATTATACTATTTAATTTTTGTATTCAGGCCTAAGCTGGGTTAGGCCTAGTTAGGCCCTGGCTTGGGGGTTAACGTGTGGCCTTTCTAACTAAAGGAGTTCAGTTCGAAACCCAACAAGTGATGCTGAAGCGAAAGTTCAATAGCCACGATAAATCTAGAGGGTAGAAAACCCTCATGATCGTGAATTAAAAGGAGGAGGTTGAAAATCCTACAGACCATTTCTGAGGGTGTACGTATAAAACTATGGTGGCAAAATATGTGCAGTGTGGCTTATCCTCCTCCGTGGCACAACCCTGGTAATGTTGAATCTGCTGCATACCTACCATTATGATGATAAATGATCTTGGATAAAAATGTCGACATTGAAAAATAACAAGTTTTACATTCATCAATAACATCATGTTTGTTAAAGAGATGGAAAAATATGTGCAATATAACTACCCCCCTCCTCATGATACAACCCTGGAAACGCTGAATCTGCTGCATACCTACCGTTATGATGATAAATAATTTCGGGTAAAAATGTCGACATTGAAAAATAACAAATTTAACATTCATCAATAACATCATGTTTGTTACAGAGATGGAAAAATATGTGCAAAGTAACTAACCCCCTCCTCATGGTACAACCCTAGTAACGCTGAATCTGCTGCATATCTACCTTTATAATGATAAGTGATAAGTGTCGACATTGAAAAATAACAAATTTTACATTCATCAATAACCTCATGTTTGTTAAAGAGATAGAAAAATATGTGCAATGTGTGTCTTACCAATCTATCCGGTGTGTGTTCTAATTTTTCAAAAATTTACCAATCAAATGAGCCATATGTGGAAGTGATTTCTTTATCGATTCTATCTCTCTATTCTAATACCATTCTTATGCTAAACATCAGTTATAGAGTTTCCGACAAAAATTTGTGCACCCAAAAATCCGTGATCCATGCTCAGACCATTAAGCCTCCTTTGACATATTGGTCTTTTTGCTGGTGCTCTCCAAATGAACTTACGTTGAGAATGGGTGATTAAACTGACCATGAACTCATCGGTTATAGAAAGGTATCATATATATATATATATATATATATATAATTAGAAAGAGAGTTTTTTAAACTAGGGTATGTATATAAATCAAATCTAGCATAAAAATATAACAACCAAACCTCTTTAAAGAGTAACAGAATAATGGTATATTGATAATAATAATAATAGTATAAATGATAATAATCTATGGATAATATACACAATTTCTTTTTATTTCCTCACAAATAAGAAATCATTAAAAGTAAATGATAACACTTTATTTGTTGGTCGAAACGAAAAAATTAATGTAGGTAGTGTAATGCTTGGATTAAAATCTCGAATAAATAGTTATTTTAGATGTTGTTGCTTTTTCTATGTAACTAATGTGTCTCGTGACTCAAAATATAACGCATGAGATTCGATGCTGATTATGACAGCTTGTGTAAAGTGCCTCGCATTGAAAGTCAGACTTTCTGGTGAGAGATTTTTGGGTTTCTCCCATACGATACATAAGTACAAAGCAGTTATTCATAAAATGCAACGTCCTACCCTTATTGCCAGTTGATGGGATTGCTCATAACATATATAAGTGGAACACGAAACTCACCTTCTGAAATCGATGTTCTTTGTAGAATTATATACGGGCTCTTCTATGTGTTGAAATGAGTGGAAGTATGCAGCAAATAAATCTCAGGTATCCAGCCTTCTAAAAGCACGTGAATTTCACGAGACAGATAAGAAACTATTGAACTTCTGTTATGTTTCGATGCAATAGACAAAAATCTATCTTTGTCAATAGTTGTAGGTCTGGACGATCTCGCCCCAAACCATTTTTTTTTTCAACTGCTTCAGTATCTTTAAAATTATTCCATAAGTTGGACACGACGTTGTGAGTCTGTAGTAATTTACAATTTAAAATATCCCGCTTGCAGTCTTGCCTCTATTCGCTACCTCATTGCATTATTCAAATTTTTGATGATTACTCATTTTATTTTTGAATTTCCCAGAATGTTGCAAAAACAAAAAAAAACAAAAAAAATACTGCAAAATTTGTTGATGTACTTGAGTTAAAGTTCATAAAGCATGTTCCTCTCTACATGCACTATTCACGTGCATGTATATGCTTACGTATTCGACACTAGAATGTATTGGACACTAAATGTTTGGAAGCAATTAGTCATATTTTTCACTTCTGTACTTTTCAAGACAATCAGCACATTCCATAAATTCTTCATATTTTGAACAGTGCAAATTCGTCATCATAAATAATATAAATTCCTGAAAATTGCTCAATACGTATCAGTTTTCCTGTTAAAGTATAGAGAGTTACAACATAGCTGGGATAGAATTGTCCACACTTATTAAAATTGTACGAACTAGAGAGAGGGATAACTCTGTTTCCGTTTTATTTTTGGGTGTTCTTTCCGACATTTCGCCTCATTTATTTCTTCACGCAGTAACCGTAAAATGGTTTAGTCTAGATGTACTCGAGAGATTTATGTTGCTGATTGAAAGTGTTCAGGGAAGACACCTGAGTCTCTGAATGTATTGAATGAAACGTAGAGGGCACTGCATTTCCCAAAGGTGCAATAAAATTCTAGGTACAATAGTTTTAGAAAACTTCTTACTTCAAATTGAGGATTATTTTTTTCATTAAAAAAAAGCGAGTGCAGAAATAATAAAAAACTTCTTTTCCCCCCCATTTTTAAAACAGTTTCTTTGCACATAGTATAATATTTTATATTAAACTCAAAAATATAAACTAACAACAATTCATTTTTTTTTCACATTTACTAGAAGAATACCCAAATGCTTTACCGTATATTTAATCTTCAGCTCCTACAATTTTGCTCTTTAAAAATGCAGTGTAAGAATATAAAAGGGAATAAATCCTAAACAGTAAGATGTTTCAATAATGCATATGCAAAATAAATTTAAAGATAAAATCAGTTTTTAAAGTTGGTAATGTGCATTTCGCATGAAAATCAAATTCAATAACTGTAGTAAGAAGGAAACCTGAAGTACTTTAATTTTAAATGTGGAAGACATGGGTTTTTTTTCTCTAATGAATTGTTTTGTTTGTCCGTTGTTTTTTGAATTTCAAGTTTATAAGTTGAATTGACTACAGAAAGTAAAAAATGTGTTGTTATAAATTTACTGAAGATTGAAGATGACTCCAAAATCTTAATAGAAGATTTAAAAACAACGTCACGAAAAATATAATTCATCAAAATTTTGATATAGTTATCTCAATTAGTTTCTATTATATTTTCTGAAAGGATTATTTATGGCCCTAAATTCTACCCTATCGATGGACAAATATATTTAAACCTCATTTATTATACAATGACTTTTCCTATGTCCTAGGGTTTTTAATAAAAAATAATTAATTATTTAATTAATAATGTTGCTCTATAGTTTTTAATGAATTTTATGCTGGACTTCATTTGCATCCACTTTATAATTAGGAAAATTGTCATAACGAAGTCAAAAGACGTTGAATTTATGAAAAAAAAAATCACAACGACACAGTTTGTATATTATAATCATATAAACCTGTTTTAAAATATTTAAATGCTTTGTTGTTACAATTTAGTGTTTAAAATTTTTTGTTTATTACAATTTAGCTTAAAATATCACTCTTATCTGGAAGATATTACTTTGGAGCAAAAATAAATTTATAATTGCTGTTGTGCAACGAGCAAAACTATGATAGTGGAAAAAAGTGATAAAATTTTATTAGTTATAACATCAAGCAGTTGTTTTATCATTCTCCTAGACGGGGAAAAAACAATTACTTTACACACATATTTTACAATTATGAGACAAACACTGAAGTTTATGGATTCAAATAAACATAAAAAAATGCCAGTTTTAAATAAACAGTTTCGAAACTGTCTGTGAATGGAAAAAAAGGAATGAAATTAAAACAAGTCTGAAAAAAAGATAAATTTCGCCCATAATGATCACCGACATTTCAAGGTCACATTCTATTACTCTTTCTCCAATTTGAAGTCGTATTTCACATAACTACTCTTTCATGAACGTGAGAATTTCAGGTGGAAGAGCAAATAAATAATAAATAATATCGACGAAACACCTCTCAACTGTGTTCTTTCAGACGATGGTTTGAGAGGATCCCGAAAAAATGAAATCAAATGAACTTAAAAGAGTTTAAATTGCTCTATCGCATTGATAGTTAAAGATAAGAAAAGATTTACGGATTACAAATTTCTTCTTTTAGTTTTTATATATGTAACTTTATATTATACATGACAAATTTTTAAGATTGAAATTTATAAAAATATAAAAATGAGCAAAGGATTTAGTTTTTTTTAAATTATTGCCATAAAAATTCTTTAAGTCAAAGTTCCCAAAGGTGTTGTTAACGACCTCGAAATTTGATATAACATTGTTAAAAGGTGATAGAAAAGTATAAAAAAACCCTTATATGGGTAATATTAAAATTGACATTTTAATCTAATATTTAAAACAGGCTTGCACATGTCAATGTATTATTTAGCAACTACTATATCAACTTAATATTTATATATTTTAAAATGCCGCGTATAATAGTTCCTTTATTTAAATATTATCATAAATATCTTGTACATAATTCATAAAATTGTTATAAACTTTATTTATTAAATAAATAAAGCTGTACATACTCGAGGTCATTTTTATAATCTTTCTTCCAGAAAAGAAATCATAATTATTCTAGTTTTCAGAGAAATAAAAAAATTTCTCGGTTTGTTTCTGTTTATCAACCATGTGTAAATAAAACGACATTTACCTCAGGGATAAAGCCGTGCATTCACGGCTACTGAAGATGGCCATCAAAATCATGATTTACTTTCTTTTTTAATATTCACACCATTTAGTTGATACTGGTCAGGAAATTTTGTTCGGAGGTTATTTTATCACTCTGATGAATTTCTACAGAAGAAATGGAGGTTAATGTCAGCTTTTTATAGTAGTATCATTGAAGTTAAATTCAGAAATTCAATTTTAATTTAATTTAATTGCCATAATGACATAGCAGAAAAACTAAATTCTTATAATATAAAACCCTTATTAGACTTATTTTGGTCTATGGCTCTGAAACTTGGTCTTTGGCAAGATCTGATAAAGCCCATTTGGGTATATTTGAGTGGAAGTTTTTAAGAGATATTCTTGGAGGTGTTAAAAAAAGTGATTGTTGGAGAAGACGGTAGAACGCAAAAGTTTATAAATGCTATAAAGACTAAAGACCCAGATATTATAAAATTTAATAAGATCAATAGATTAAACTAGGCTGCTTATATATTTAGAATGAATCCTTTAAACCCTGTAAAAGGCTCGTTTTGGCAAAGTTACAGGGACAAAGAAGAAGAGGACTACCCAAGTTGCAATGGATCGACGCAGTTGAAAAAATAGTTGAATTTTGTTGAAAAAAAATAGAATTTTGCTGTACTAAATGTTAAGAATTGGAGGATCATTGTCACCCAAAGGAATGCATGGCAATCTCTTGGACTTAGCCCACTCTGGGCTGTCTTGCTATTGATGATGATGATAAATATAGTAATGACGGGTTCTACACGATTCTTAGGTACCATGTTAAGGGCGCAGATATAATTATTATTTCAAACTTGTAATAAAAGTAATAAAATATTATGAAAATACTTTAATAAAATGTGCATTTAACGAAACCCTTTGGGACAAATATTTAAAATCTGGCTTATTATTTGTTAAATTCGTTGTCAAAAATCCACTGAAGAGCTGATTAATTGATATTTCGTCTTCATTCACAAAGATTTACAGTAAAATATTGTAGAAAAAATTGTAATTAGGTTGAATTCAGCGTTTCCTCAATGTGTATATTTTAATTTTGGTATACGTTACCAAAATTCAATCATAGAAACAGGTTTTATCTGCCTTTGCGATGTCTGATCCACTTTCATCTCTTACAAATCTAATTCCACGGTGGACTTTTAAACAAATATCATTTTAAAAATTAAAAATCAGTGACTAGTAATACCACAAGTAAATGAATTCGTAAAATATGAGGATTAACTTGTGAAATCTTCAAACGCATGAAGTTTTTTTTCTGCTAAGAGAGAACTTGGTTTCTTCAGAATATGAAATATATAAAAAAAAGTCTTAAATAATATCACTTCCCACATTCAAATAATTATGGCTGAAAATAGCAAAGTATCTAGACAAAAAATAAAAGCAACAAAATTTCTTGTAATTTAGCTCTCAAATTTGTACAGAAGTTAAGCAATACCACTTAATTAAACGTGTTGGGACTAATCCTCAGTGTCGGGCAGCGCGAAAAAGACACCCCATGAGTAGTCTACTCATGGTCATAGGAAAAGAGGGCAGCTCCTATTGTGATGGACCACCTGTAGGTAGAAATCTAACTTGACTCCGAATCACTGAAGAAGGAGAATAGTGACTTGCAATAGGACTTTTAGGGGAAACTACACCGCATTTACTTATAGTATGGGAGAGAACTCCAATCAGGTAGTCTGACTAACGAGCTAACGAGATAAGATGCTGAGCATCATAAACGCCATCGATGCTTCTCGTTTTCTGAAACAGTGTCTGCCACAATACCGCCAACGGATTGAACCTCAACCGTAACTGCTCATCCCGTTACCACTGAGCCACGAGTCGCACTAGTATGCATAGGAAGTATATTAATTCCTTATAAGACACTTTGGTGATCATTGCCGCGTATAACCAAGTTTTATCTAACTAAAAAATACCATTTTGTTGCTGCTTCTATTGTGATGGAGCACCCGTAGGTAGAAGTCTGACTTGGCTCCGAGTCACTGAAGAAGGAGGACAATGCCTTCCGGGAAACTACCCCGCATTTGCTTATCGTAAGAGAGAAAAACTCGGAAAACTCCCACCAGGTAGTTCAACTAATAAACCAAGATGTTGACCATCACAAATGCCATGGAGGCTCCTTGTTTTTGAAATAGTGTCTACCATAATGCGTTAGCAGATTAAACCTCAGCCCAAATACTCACCAGGAGCGCACTAAGCCTCGAGACGGGTAATTAAACGTAAAATAATACGATCAGATATCTGCATATCTTTGCATATCTGTTGCACAATAAATTTACTCAAAGATGTATATAAGTTCTACAGTAATGTTCTTGCTCACCTAATTATATCAATACTTTATTTCACTGACTTTATTGCATATCATTCAATTCCTTCTATTAGCTCACACTCTCCCTGTATATATATCTTGTTCAAATTTTCAATGGTTTATAAAATACTTTTTATTCAACCGCTCAAGTTAAAATACATTTTTTTTGAACTTGTAGTAGATGACACTTGATGTTAATACAGTTCTTTCAAATATTAATTCAGTAATTAAATTTAATTAATTAATTTTAGTTTTTTTTAGATTTAAGTTGCATGTGTCTACCAATAGCTGGCACCAGATAAACTTAAAAAAATGTATGAAAATTATTTATAAAGGACTTCCTGCAATATAGTGAAAAAAAGTAGTAATTGACTTAAATTTTTTTTTTTTATATTACTTGTTTATCCTACTCTTTCTATTTTTAAAGCGTATTTGTGCTCGCAAAATGGCAATTATTAGGTTTAAAAAGCGCATTGCATAAAAAGCATACCCCTTCTATATAAGAAATTTTAAAAAAATCAACAATTATTCAAAATTGTCCAATCATATATATAAATATATATGTGCAAAACATACTTCCGGCAAAATGATATTGAAAATATGAAAATCGAAATCAAGGAATTAGTCGATTATTATTAGTAATAATATTTGCTTTTACTGATAATATAAAAAAAATGTGAAAAATACAAACTACATTTATATTACTCAATTTTCAAGTACAAGAGAAGCCAAGATTTTGAATCACTAAAAACTCAATAATAATTAAAAAGAGATATGTAACATAAAAAAAAAGAAATACTAATCATTCAATTTTATATGAATTGAATTGATTTCTTTTTTAAATTTATTGTTTGACAACCCTAGAATTCTTTAATGTTGAAATCTCAGTATAGAGTTACATTTTATTCCTTATGGAATATGATAATTATTAGTTTATTTTAAAATTTACGACAACTTTCTGCTTCTTCAAATGTGTTTCATTTTATTCAATAAATTCCAATAAAGACCGGAGAGGCTTGGTGATAGCTCGATGAATTTTCTTAATTAGGGAAAACTGGTTCATAACTGCAAGTGTAACTGAAAAGAATCCTCTTGGGTGTGTACTAGGGATGTCATGTTAAATTTAAAGACAGGAATATCATTCCCCTGAGCTGTAGGAGGAAGGTGTTGACTCTCTTGATGCCATCCTTGAGTAAGTTTGTTCCTAATTCTTGTGACACAATACGTGTGCAGTGTTACATCCTTCTCTCATGGCATACCTGGGTAATGCTGCATCTACTGATTTTATGGTGTAATCTTGTCTAGAAATGATAATTAAATTATATTATGTAAAGATTCGATTAATTAAATACAGATAGTTATTAAAGTCAAAGAATAATTGTTAAAAGAAATAACTTTCATTCGAGTTTAAATGATAGATATTTCCTGGTGTATATTTTTTCTCTTGTGTTATTTGATTATAAATGATTGGTAATTTATTATTATAATAATATTAATAATATTTAATATTTTAATTCACATTCGTGTTAACTAACACGAAATTGAATTAAAATAATTTTTCGTAATTTAATCTACTCAGAAGTGTTACAAAATAATGAATATAATAGAACATTTTGTATAACAGTTCTCATGTAAAATGTTTTACCAACATTTTTTTTATTCTATTAATTTAGTTTCACTGAAACTTTTAGCGGGGCCTGATGGCCGAGTGACTAGCGCCCTGGTGCTTGTTACCACAGGTTTTGGGTTCGAGTTCCAACGGCGCCATGGATGTTTTTAGTGATTCGGAATCCGCTTTAAACCGTAAAATATGACTGTAAAGCGTTGGGCGTGTATGGCTGACAACTCTACCAGATAAATAGAAAACATCTCCTGTTTCGGAATAATTTAAATAATAATTTTTTAATAAAACAAATTTTGTATTTATTTCATTTATGTACAGATATTAGCAAAGTGAAATTTTTGAAGTATGGCTTATTATTTTATTCAAACTTAAATTTTCTCTATGGAATTGAAATTAATAGCTGGAAAAGAATTTTTAAAGGCAATTAACGCAAAATATTCTGTTATTTAAACTTTGAAAGCATGAGTTTTTTTTTTAAAATTTATTTGAGCATCTATTTAAATGGCACGAGTAGTTATAATTCACAGACTAAATAAATACTTAAAATATACTATAATAAAAATAATATAATACTTAAAATACTATAATATACTATAATTCTTAAAATACTATAATATACTATAATACTTAAAATACTATATTTATCATAATGTTCATTGACGAATGATAAAAAAATCGTAAACTGTTGATTAAAAATGGAAATTTCAGTTTGCCGTTTTAATAAATCACTCAAACGAACTCCATATAGTTATAATTAATGTGCAATGAATTTCATCATTGCGTGGGTCTGTGAACTTTTAACTGCAAGGAAACTAAAATTGAATAAAATACAGCTCTTTGTCTAAATAAACGCATATAAAATTCCCTACAATGTAGTAGAAGCTCTTGTAATAAAAATTATTTATGTTGTATTTATTGTACCGCTATATTGGTAAGAAAAACAAAATCTTCTTTTACAGAGTTCAAAAACTCAATTAACTTTCATTCAACTTCGCATTATGAAGCTGTTATTACAATCCCCACTTTTAAATATTATTAATATGCATATAATGCAATGATTTCCAATTCCACTCTATTACAAAAGACCGGAATCCTCTGTCTTAATGCGGATTCACCCATTTAGCAATCCCAATGCAACGAACAGCAATGCCCATATTCCACA
>BPLQ01006257.1:0-46772 GCA_021605075.1 Caerostris darwini | reverse complement strand
AAATCACACCGAATCTGTCTGGCGAGATGCATTGTAGAGTAGCCATTCACGGGTGAGATTCGCTGTATGCTTGGGGTCATTGTCTTGTTGAAAAACGAATGATGTTCCCAAGCCAAGATTTTGAGCACTGATTTTTAAGTTATGGCGCAAAATGTCACTGTATGTACGTGCTGTCATAATAGCATCAATAAAATGCAGGTTGCGAATTCCATTAGCTGCCATACAGCCCCAAACTAAGCCGCTGCCTCCACCATGTTTTACAGTAGCAGTTAAATGTTGCTTTTTCAATTCAGTATTTGGCCTCCTCCACACATATCGTCGTCCATCACTGCCGAAGATGTTAGACTTTGATTTGTCGGAAAAAATAACTGTGTTCCAAAACTCTTCAGATAAATCAACGTAGGATTTTGCGAAATCTAACCTATTTCTCCTATTTATTTCCGAGATGAATGGTTTCTTTCTAGCTGCCCTTCCATAATAACTACTCTCGTGTAAAACATTCCGTACAGTCTGTACTCTGAAAGTCTTTTGCGAAGTGAAAGCAACATCTCTAGCTATCTGGGGTGCACTTATTTTAGGGGTTTTCTTAACCTTGTTAATAATGACACGTTCTTCTCTTGTAGAAAATATTCGAGGTCGTCCACTTCTAGTCTTATTTTCCGTTGATCCTGTTTCCTTGAACTGTTTTACAACACTTCTGACAGAAAATAAACTTATATTGAACTGCACTCCTATAGCACGATACGTTAAACCTTCATTTCTGAGCCTAATAATCGTGTTTTTAACACTAACGTCCAACTCCTTCGATTTCGAAGTCATTTTACTGCAGTAATGGCAAAATAATGCATAGACACTTTTGGAGTAATTTTGCAGACTTTATACCGGTAGGGTTTCTTATCAGTCGAAACACGTGACTTCAATGTATCGAAATTTGCACAGAAGTTTAAACTTTGCCAATACTTTTTTGACATGCAAATCGTAGAAAATGCAAATTAAAATAAAATGTTTACTATTTTTATATATCTAAGATGTTTTATATTTAATTACGACAGCTGAAATTGCATAACATTATATTTATTTGTCAATATGAATAAATTAATCTGATGACTTTTAAGTTTGAAGTTCAGAGCTAAAAGAAATACTCAGCCTTACATATTGCTTATCCATACCCTGAACACTCTCTCTTTTAAAAAAAACACTATTTAGAGGAACAGAAGTTTCGACAGATAAAGGTTTAACCAAAGAATTGTTTTATTTGATTAAAAAAAAGCAACCTACGTCATTTAAATGCAATTTAAATTTCACCACCCCCTTAAAAAGAGAAGAAAAGAAAATTAACGTGAAACCAAAACTAAATTGAACTTGATCCGAAAGCCTCATTAACCACGAGATTGAAAAAGAAAAAAAATCCATTAACATTTGTCAAACTCTTGTACAATAAATCCCGGAAGGATGATAGACTCTTTGGAATTCAAATAGGGGCGGGAACAGGATGCTCCCTCAGAGCAAACCCAAAAATTTAGCCCTGACGAGAGCCCCTCCCCTGCTTTGTCGGTGCATTAAACCGGTTTCATTTCTCCATAGATTCATTAATTGGCTGACACTTTTTTATTTTCCTTTCGCTTAATCACATGTATATTATAAAAAATGTATACATAAATTTTAATTTTATCTGCAAATTTCATGAAATGGATTATTGAATAGATGTCTGGCTATTCAAGATTGAATTTTATTTAAATATAAATATATTTTTACAAATCGATGATCTTTTCATCATTATCAGTGGCATCGGTATCAATTGGTTCTTTTCGACAGCATTTTAAAAGGGGGACTTAATTATTATAATCACTCTGTATTATAGTCCTGGTTACAGTATGAGTAAAAAGCTTGCCGATACTGCAAAACAAAAGAAAAATAATCAGGTTAAAATCTTTATTGTAATAAAATTGATGTGAATAACAGCAACTGAATGTCAACCCTTATGATTCGGCGCATTAACACTGCCAACAAGAAAGAGTGAAATCCCCGATCCGCAAACTCAGCTCCAACTTTAACTTCTCTTCAGAAAGAAGTATTCGGAGCCATTGTCGGCCAACAATGACAACTCTAAACGCAGATACTTCTGTGTCGCAGAAGATTAGCCGAGACATTTGCACTTTCTTGGATTTTCGGAAAGAAACCATTTACAGAATTCAAGCTCAGAAAAGAAAACTTCAGTTTTTTCTTCTATTCCATCTGGACTGTGCGATAAACAGTTCGTTTTTCTTCTTATGATTACTTCTTTCCATTTCCATTCTTCAACTAATAATAAATAAAAAGAGAAAACCTGGCAACAGACTCAAAATCGTTTGGATCGATTGTTAACCGAAAAACGACGAATTGTGTTTTCAATTACAGATTTACAGATAATACGGAGACAGAACAGAAGAGAAAAATATTTAAATTTCATAAATATACAAGACGTTTTGCTAACGAAATTCGATACCTTTTTTTAAAAATGGTCTATGTGATTCACTACGGTTTAGAATGATTCAATTTATTCCAAGAAAAAGAAATTTCTGGAGGACTTTTATTCGTCAATTCAGAGTTGAGAAAGAATTTCTCGGTTAATGAGATTTGGTTTCGGAATCATCGATTTCAAGTTCTCCGTTCGCTACGAAAGGATTTCGACAGAGAAGCCGTGAAAATCCGGGCATTTAAAAGGAGTTTCGGGTTGAAAACTAATTTATTTTTTTGTCTAAGATGTGGATATATAAAAATCAAATAAAAGATTTCTGGCTTCGAGTTGCTTTCGAACTAAAATCGTTAAACTTTAAACTGTGTTGAAAAGTTTTGTGCGCAGCTTCAAACTCTCATGATTAATTCACTCTGAAGACTGTTTAATAAAATATGTATACCAGAATTTTTGCTCAAACTGTTTCTTTAATATAATGCGGTGGCTCAAAATAGAACATGGGTACCTTCTTTCATTATAATCACCCTGTATGTTATAATAAAGTCCCACTTTCAAAATGCTGTCAAAAAAAAGAACTAGCGCTCGTGCCACAGGGGTCCGGTGGTGTCACGCATGATTGCAGTGGTTCGGAATGCGCTTTAAACCGAAAGTCCGGGTCAAATATGGCTGTAGAGTGTTGGGCGTAATGCTGACAACCCTACTCCGTAGAAAGAAAATAAGTTCAGTATCGAAATCCTCCAGCAGGCAGACGGACTTGGACCACCACGGGCTGTTGCACCAATATGTTGATGTAGATTTATCAACAATGAAATATGCTAAGAGGGGGGCTACTCATAATAACATTTCTGTGGTATTTCACAAATTTAAAATTAGACTTTCGTGGTTTTTCTTTTTCGAAACGTAGGAGACGCCATCAGCCTTTTAACCGAATCCTTCAAATGATTTATTTCTAATGGTGAACCCCAAAAGATCCCTCATTCACAGAGGAAAGAGGGTGACGCTTCTGAATGAACGTCCGCCGTACCATGGACAGTCGAGACGTCGTTTCGCACAGAATCGAACAGAATCGCTTTTCGAACGATCCAGATACCTATTTCTCTTGTCCCGCTTTATGAAGTGAAAGTACAATTCCGTTAAAAAAAAGAAAAAGAGACGAAATAAAATATCGCAAGTATTTTAAACCGTTTTTAGTGTCCGCAGTGGCAACACCGGTGGTTGGAATGTCGTCCGTTTCTAGCTCTGGTCCATTGAGCATCCCCAAAACTTTTTTCAGTTTGTTTGAAGAAAACTTTCTGACGAAATTCCCCCTTAAAAGAAATCGATTTCAAGAAAAAGAGAAAAGCCGATGATGGGTTTGGATTCAAGATTTGCTTAAAAGTGCTTTAAAGAAACAAACTCAAAGAAAAAAAAGTTCAATACTTAAGTGAGTCAGTATTTATTTTTTTGTGTTTTTGTTTTTCTATAAATAAATGAAAGGTCTTAAAAACAATTTATTAAAGATGGAATTTTTTTGTATTACATTTATATTCTGTAACAGAAAAATTTATTATTTTTTCAATACACAACGGTAAAAACTATAAATATGTCAATGCACATTTTATAGCATCAATATAAAAAAATCATGATTTTCCTTAAATTTTTATCGTGAATAAAGATAGCCTAATAGTATCATCTATTGCCATTTATCTATACATGCGATGAAATTCTTATATGTATGTGTGCCAATAAAGCTCTGAGTTCTCAAACTTGTGCCTCAAGTATCTCAATCCAACCTCAACCAGTTACAATCTGGTAGGGCAACCTGCACACTACAGTATCGTTATTAGCAATAGAAATAAATGAGGGTTTTCTATTGCATAAGAATTTCATTCAAAATAAACATTTTTTCTTAATGTAGCTGGAAATACAGAGACAGTTCATCTTTATGTCATAAGCTACGGCTGCACCGCTGTTACTCATAGAGGAATACCCACGGGACACGTGGAGCTTAAAGCTAGGCTACGCCCACAACCCTCTACGAACCTAATAGATCTGGAGGTAACAGTATAGAGTGGATTCCGAACTACAGCAAACACCCATGGCACTGCCGGGAGTTGAACTCGAAACGTGTGGCCTCAAGCGCCAGAGCGCTAACCACTCGGCCATCAGGTCCCTAGTTCTCAAATCTGTGCCTCAAGTATCTCAAGCCAACCACACCCAATTAAAATCTGATTGCCCAAAATGCACACTACAATATTGTTATTACCAATAGCAATAAATAATGGTTTTTAATCACATAACGATTTCATTCATAATAAACACGGGTCAATTAAAAAAATGTAAAGGATAATTTGAAACTTCCTTCATATGAATGCCTTTTCTGTGATTTTTTACATCAAACAATAAAAAAATACATCTATTACTAATTTACTACGTTAAAAAAGGAAACACTCGTCACAAAGAGTTCAAATTCGAACTGAAGATACTTGAAGAAGGGGAAAACAGTAGAACATCAAAAAAAAGTTCCACCCATGTTTCCCATCCAATTGGGTATGACTTTGCCTTGATGGATGTGCTTTCCACTCACAGTGTCACAACCATTGAATGACTTGGGAGTCCCTTTTTTCCGTCCCAAAACTGAAAGAATCCAGAACATTGAACACTACAGTTGTTTGTATGTGCAACTCGTGCCAAACACGTTGTCATTTCGATTGAAACTATCACTGGCAGGCGAATTCACTTTCTTTAGGCCTCATACAGCGCCATCTACTAATACATTTTGTAACCTTTTTGGATGCCGTACTGTTTCACTCTACTTCAAGCATCATCTGTTCAAATTTGAACTCACTGTGGCGAGTGTTTTTTTTTTTACAGCATTTTTAAAGGGGGCACTTTAATTATAATCATCCTGTATTTAAAAACATTCAGAGAAATTTGTTTGTAACCTTTATTTTAAGTATGTAATGGATCCTTTTCTGCAATCTTACCAGTAAAAAATAGGGCCATGAAATAAAAGCAAAACCTAATCTTAAGTGGAACATTTTATGGTGAAAGAAACGAAAGTTTAGTTTCTATTAAATGTATAAGAAACCGTGAAAAATCCATTCACTTAATTTGTTTGGTTAAAAAAAAACTGTAATGTTTCACTGTACATGGAAGGGGACGATACTCACTTATGAAACTTGAATGAATAAAGTCCGTCGTCCCGCAGAGAACTTTTAAAACTACATTATCATCAAGGTGAATCAAGCGGGACCCAAAAGAAGTCCACTTTCGGGACATGCATAAATTAAAAAAAGGGGTCCATGAATTCGAACGACGAGTCTTTTAAAACCCATAAAGTAAGGGCACCTCCGCGCTACCGATCTAAATGTCGTTTGAGGGGGTGGGGGCGGAAGAGGCAGCCCGGGGACGACCGCCAGAGGAGCCCAATAACTTATTCGCTCGGCCTGCTTCTCATCATGGAGACTCACTCACTCGGAATAAAAAGATCTTCCCCAGGTGCCATCAAAAGTGAAGCACCGATTTTGAATGGTCTGATTGAGGTAGAGGGGGATGGGGTGGACAATTCAGTGAAAAGTATCGATCAGCAACCTGCGAGTTGCTTGTGGGGATTCATTATCCGACTCAAATAGGCACGTGATTCGAAATCACAGAGCGGAGAACAGCACGAAGGGCAAAGAATGGACTGCGTTCGTTTTCAATTATGATATGATGTCATTTTTTTTTTATTCCTATATATACGAATCCTTATCATATAAACTAATTAGAAAGTAGGATACAGTATGGCCCAACTTCGATAGAAATTTCATATTTAAAATATTATTATATTTCATCAAGTTTAGTTGAGAAAAACTCCTATGAAAATTGCAAAATTAGAATTTGGAATTCCTAGTCGAAAAATATTTAGTTTACTAAATTATTTTACCAACCCAGTAACAGCATCTTTCATATTTTATACTCATCATCATCATCGTCAGTGGCGCGACACCCACATGGTCGGCCAAAGCCGTCTATCTGCTGCTAGATTTCTAAACGGTAGATGTTTCTTTTTAAGTTTTAGGATTGTCATCCATACGCCAAACGCTTTACACTCCTGTTTGACCGGGATCTATGTTTAAAGTGGATTCCAAACCACCACAAACATCCGTGCTACCTCCAGGATTTGAACGCGGTGCCTGTGGTGACAAAGTGCTTGCCGATTAGCTATCAGGCTGCTTCAAGACATGAGACATTTTCTTTTTTTCGGGGTAGGCCCGTCAGTCATACGCCCAAAGCTCAACAGTCATATTAGACAGGAACCACAGTTTAAAATGGATTCCAAACCACTACAAACATCCAGGGCACCGCCGGGACTGGAACCCAAAGCCTAGGCACCAAGCTCTAGATATTTCATACCAAGTTGCAGAAATCATGTGCGGAAACAAAATATACCAATCTTTATTTTGAATTTTATGATGTGAAAAAAAAGAATGAAATTAAAAAAAGAACATTTAGCCTGTTAAAGAATTAAGATACAATAAATAAAGCCTTTTATTAAAAAAATACCTACAATAAAACTCAAATATTAAAATATTTCAATAAAACAAAATTACGTGTAAAATAATGTTACCTTGAGTAGCTTCTCTTAAAAGATTTCTGTCTCCGTCTGTTGCCTGGGGGAAAAAATTGGCGAATTCTCTTGTGATATTCAATATGAATTTTTCCTCGGATATTTACTTAAGAATTTTTACTTCCACTATTTTTACATTTCACCCTTACACTTCTTTTTTAATATATGTCTTATTTGAAATTTTTTGCTTGAGATTTTAAATATTCATACTGGGAAAGAGAGAGAACGCATAGGAATA
Organism: Caerostris darwini; assembly: GCA_021605075.1. Lineage (NCBI taxonomy): Eukaryota > Metazoa > Arthropoda > Arachnida > Araneae > Araneidae > Caerostris > Caerostris darwini. Next base: position 39,488 of record BPLQ01006257.1, on the reverse strand, counting down.
TGTGTTTATTGAAATTTTATTATATATTGTTATATATTTGTATCATTTTTAAGATATAAATCTCAACTTTTAGACAGGGTGGTTTTTGTAGAAGATTTTTTATGCTGTCTTTGCATAAATAAGCAATGCAAAATAATTCTAAATGTTCAATCAATCTAATTTTTCACTTTATTTATAGAAGGCAAATACGAAGACGTTTTTATTTTAAATAAAAGAATTTCCAATATATTCAAGAAGTCTTCATATAATATTGTTCTATAAGACATTGTGCCTAAAAATGAATACGATTTTTAATTTTAAACATAGTAATTTTAGTTGATACCAATAAAAATTGTTATGTTACTACACTAATTCGATTATTATGTTACTACACTACTACTAAAACGATTCTTAGTTGATTATTTTCTATATAAAATTTAGAAATTGTTCAAAGACTGGAAAGTAAAGTTCTTTGAATGATTACACATTCGCCTTGGTACTTCAGAGAGGAGGATATTAGAAACGCTCTTGACTTTCCAAGTGTTAGACACTTCCTTTTCAATGTCCCTAAAACGTTTTATGACTCTATCCCTTTTACTAGTAACTCTATCCTTAGATCCCTCCCAATAATGTATAACTAGATGTCTTTAAATGATTTAAATAGTGTCTATCTTCAATTGTATGTCTATGTGGTGTTTGTGAGCCTGTAAATAAAGTTGTGTGTTCTTAAACTTGTGTCTCAAGCCGACCACGCCCAGATCCAACTGCACAAACAAACGATGATTCTACTACAATATGGATTTTAGTTCAACACTAAAATGTGAATGCATCGTATGGTAAAGAAAAAATAGTCGAAATTGAATGTTTTTTGTTTTTCTATGCAGGGGAAGGTGATAACATGTAAAGAGAATTTCGCCTTTATTTTCTCCCTCTTTGAAGATCACGTAGTGCGCTTATCGAATTATTTCGGCCCACTCTAAATGCACCGACAAAAAAACACAAAAAAATAGACAAGAAATCCGAACACTTTCCAAAGAAAGCAGAGCGAGTGAAATGCTATCGGGAAAAAAAAGGGAATCCCCCCCTGACTCGAGAAGCGACAACGATTCGAATGAGAAAGAAGACGGGAGGGACTTTCTTAAACAAACACGGATTTCTTTTTCTCCAACACTCTCTTTCCAGTTGGAATGCATTGAATCGTGCCGAATATTAAAATCACCTAAACTGGAATGGGCGAGGGTCCGGCCGAGGGCTCAAAAAAGTATCTGTCGAGTCGACATTGCGTTTCCTTTCCAAGTACTGTGTTTCCTCTAAGACCTTTGAGGGGATTTAGCAATGTATTCAAACTCTATTCGGTACACTTGATTATTCTTTCGATGAGGATACATTGTACTTTCTCAATCTCACATTCAGGCATTAACGTTTTGGGCATGATGGCCGAGTGGCTAGTGCTCTGGGCCGCAGTTTTCTGGTCCGAGCCCCGGCGTTGCCATGGATGTTTGTAGGGGTTCGGAATCCACTTTAAACCGTAGGTACGAGTCTCATAGGTGCGTAGAGCGTTGCGGAGGTACTGGCAGATTAATGTCTATTTTAGAAAATAAAATCGAATTTATTTATGAGAATTTAACTAATAAAGTGTACTTATTATTTATATACCTTTTACTTCAGTTCTATTTACAGACCTGTTGGCCGAATGGCAAGGGCTATGGCTTTCGATACCGCAGGGTTCGAGTCCCGGCGGTATCGAGGCTTTGGATGTTCTGAGTTCCCTTAAACTTTAGTTCCCGGACTCATAGGATCGTAGAGCGTTGTGTGGGATAGTGTGACTTGCGTTCGTAGCCTATCTTCAAGCTCCAATTGCCCCCTGGGTAGTGATGAATGTGTAACAGGAGTGCAGCCCTTGCTGATGGCATAAAGATGAACTGTCTCTGTACTGACAAATGTTGTTTATGTTTACTCATTTAAGCATATAATTTCAATTAAACGTACAATGACTACCAACAATATGATAATTATATAAATATATTAATTAATCTTCTAGTTTTCGATATTTTATTTCAATTTCGAGTATTTTTTTTGTTACTTGATCCATCCATGAAAGCAATACTTTTAATACACGAAGATGGAGGGTTATGCTTTTGAAAACTATTCACACAATCCCTTATTCAACATTAATAGATACGCGTTTTTTATTATTTTTGTTACGAAATTTTTGAGCCCAAAATTTAATAACTGTGCCTAGAGCTGAGTTGGCCCTTTAAAGTTTGGGAATGATGTGGGTTAGAAGAAGTTTGACTGGGCTCTGTGACTCTCAATGAGATCGGGACCTACGGGGTCAAATGAGATCGGGACCTACGGTGTAATGGGGATTCCGAACCACTACAAACATCCACGGCACCGCCGGGACTCGACCCCGAAACCTGTGGCACCGAGCGCTAGTCACTCGGCTATCAACTGATCTCCTTCAAAAATAACCAAAAAATATGAATTGAAATATTTGGATGAAGTCCACTCAGCATTAACTATGCAAATACTCAGAACTTTTGAACACATGAAAGCCTCTCCTTTCTAACAGAAGAACTTAAAAAAAGTCTATAAAAACGTCTTGTTAGCTAGATCATATTTTTCTTCCCTGATAAAAAGATTCTCCCGCTCGGATGTGAATAAAAACTCCGGGGGGGGGGGAAGGGAAAGAGCATTCTTCGAGTGTTGCCCCCTCTCATCTTCTGCGGGTGTCTTAAAACATCTCTTTCACATAACATTCTCTAAAAGTGAGTTTGGGTCTCATTAAATTTCGTTTTTCCCCAAACTTTGACTGTAACGGAGGCGCTCTTATTTGCATGTGATTGCTCCCTGGGGTCTCATGTAGGGCGAAAGAGGAGGTAGTAGTAGGACGAAGTAGCCATTGCAAAATGTTCGTGATCTTTCGGTGGGTGTGTCACACTAGATAGAAGGTGGAAAAAATGTCGGATTTCATATTTATTGTACCCTTTAGGGATTAAATAAGTTCTGCATAAATCTAATAGGATTATTTTCTAATCTGTGGAACACTATAAAGACATATTTCAAAATAGGATCTGATTTAAGAGTTTTTCAGAAATAATGAATCATTGACTTTGATTTGCTAAAATCACAGCAAGTTCAATAACAACGCGATTGCAGATATTAAAACAAATAGGATTGCATGATAATAATAATTATCTTTAAAATAAATAAATTATCTTTTTAAAAATAAGTTATTAATTATCATAAAAATATAAATAAATATAAATTATATTTGCTCATTCAAAACAAGTTCGTTTAACCACTGTATAGAACAAAGGTTTCCAACTCAAATGATCTTGCGGACCACTTTAGAAATGTATCATAACTTCGCAAACAAAAGCGCTAAGCGCAACCGCAAAACACCGCTAACAAAATGGCCGTAGAGTGACAAGCAAAACCAGCAATTCAATGGCGATTGTAACCTGTCATTGTTATCCGACGCCATTAAAAGTGATGAAAATCAGCCCGAGAAAAAAAAACTCGGTTCCAAACAGAAACTTCTCTCTTCACTTCACCCACCCTGTACTGGGAACCATTGTCACCCAACAACGACAATTCTGAACGCAGCGGACATTTGTGCTTTTGTGTCGCTGTAGATTAGCGGAGACATTCGCCCGTTCTTGTTTTTTCTGAAAAAGGAACAGAAAACTCTTTGCCCGACTCAAACTCGGAAAAGAGAAGTCAAGTTTTTTCTTCTATTTTTTTGAGCTGTGTAATAAGCAGTCCGTTATTTTTCTTATGAGGATTTTTTTTTCTTTCCTTCCACAACTGAGAGTAAATAAAACGAAAAAAAACTGGCAACAGATTCAAAATCGTTTGGGGCGAATGAAAAGCGCTTGTAGAACAAAAAAATAAATAGAAGCACAATTATGTATTCAATGACAGATTTGGAGATAATAAGAGAAAATATTTGAATTAAAAAAAAAAAACTACAATCAGTTTTCCTAACGAAATTCGATGCACCTTTAAAATATTCTACGAGATAAGCTGAAGATATTTCATTCCGGGATTGATTTAAAAGGGTACAATTCATTCCAATTTTTTTTAGCACCTTTATTCGTAATTTCTCTCTGGTAAAGAATTCCGTCATCAGATTTGATCTTGGAATCATCGATTTAGTATTCTGTGTTCGCTGCTCGATTCGTCTCAAAGGGGTCCACAAAGCAGCTGCAAAAAGTCCCGCTGTTTAAGAAGATTTTTACCCCCGAAACGACTCGTTTGTTTTTCGCTTGAGATTTAGATATCGAAATCGAATAAAGTCCTCTTTCGGCTTCGGGCTTCCAAAAACTCCGATCGATACAGAAAAACGTTGCGTTAAAAAGTCGCGAACTTGGATTGTGAAATCTAATTGAAACTGCAATGATGTAGATACCACATCTCACACTTTTTTTGTACAAACCTTTTCTGTATAAGAAGTCAATGAGGACACAGTGGAGTGTGCCTTGATATAATTTTTTGGATAGAAGTGTGATGTTATGTTTAAAATGCATACAATTTTTGTTTCTTAGAAATGCTATTATTTTAGTAGAAGTACGGCAATTCAATGCATTGCATCTTTCAAATAAATTAGTTTTTATGAATTGTGTTATGCCGAAATCACCACTGGTCGTTGGTAAGATGGTACCACGGGTTCGAATCCTGGCGGTGGCATGGATATTTGTGAAGGGTTGGGAATCCAATTTAAAACTGTAGGTCCCGGTCTGTATAGCCCTCGGGCTCGCAAGATGACCGTAGAGCGACAAACCAAACTAATTAGCCTAAAGTGTGCACAAAATGATCGTAGAGTGACAAACCAAACTAATTAGCCTAAAGTGTGCACAAAATGACCGTAGAGCAACAAACCAAACTAATTAGCCTAAAGACCGTGTAATTAGCCTAAATTGTGCACAAAATGACCGTAGACCTAAAGTGTGCACAAAATGACCGTAGAAAGTGACAAACCAGAGTGACAAACCAAACCAAAACCATACTGTATGCAAAATTGTATACCGACAAATATACCTCATGTATGAAGAAGTACCTTTTAAACACGAAAGCGTGTGGCTATGTGCTGTAAAATCAGTTCGCTTTCAATCACAAAATTAAAATACTCAAATAACTTTAGTAATTCGTTAATCCGACCCGATGCAATTATTCTGCTGAGTACAGCAGTTAAAAATGTAAATATTCTTCTGAAACGACTCGTAAAAAAAAAATATATGAATAAGTGATCTTCAGTATTTTTGGTCCATTAACAGCATTTGAGGAAAATTGAAGTCCTACCTCTAAAATCTAATAACAGAAACTTAAAAAGTAAACCAAAGCATTTCAAAGAATTAAAAGAAGAAATTTTCATCGATTTATTTTGATTTACTGATATCGTCAAAAGACATTATGCATTAGACCGTAAAACTAGATTATTTTAAACTTTTCATAAATAAAAATTAGTTTTAAATACTGTATTCTCCCAACTCATCCGTTAAGCCAAAAATATACCTCCTGTGAAACACGGGATGCGGAGTCGGAATTGAGTCTAGCATTTTTGAAAAAGTCGAAATCAGCAGTCGGTTTAAACATCCGACTCCTGAGTCTTTTATAAGACAGGAGTCTATAAAAGATTTGGGATCAGACGAAGATTTGGTTTGGGAACAGCGAAGTTTTAAATTAGACACGGACTTACGATTTATGACGGATTCCGAACCACTCACCAACATCCATGCCACCACCAGGAATCGAACCTGAAGCCTTTGGTACTATAGACCAGAGTGCTAACCAAATGGTATGTGACAAAGAGCCCGGTAGTAACCACCACGATGCACAGAAAGGCGAGTTGTCTATCAAGCCCAATGAAAGTATTTGTCCCGAAAAGTGACTAGTTAGCACTAACTGTAACTTATGGAGATACTTAAATGACTTAATTTTAAAAAAGTACTTCAATCTCTCACAGAATAACTTATACAAAATGTTATGCGGATACATGTGCTTCTTTTCCTATTCATTTATTTTAGAATTTACGGAAAAAATCACATAATATAGTTATAAAGTTTAATTCCCTGTCCTTTATTATGAAATCAAAAATGAAATCATTCGTCTACAACTAAAGCTTATTGTAATATGTTTCAGTTACCGCCATCTAACATTGAGCTCAGCTCAATGATGTGTGACGATCGTTGTAGCTTTTTTTTAAATTAAAATTTTAAAAGCTATATCAATTATCATTCATCTCATCCCCCAATAGAGGTTGTTCTAATGCATCTAGCAATATAGAGACACTTAATCTTTATGCCATTAGCAAGGTATGCACCGATTTTACTTATTGAGCTTATTGAGCCCAGTTGAGCCCTTATTGAGCTTATTGAGTCTACAACTAAAGCTTTGAGCCCAGAGAGCACGTGTAGCTTGAAGAAATGCCAAGGACGCGAGTCCAACTACCCCCACAACACTACCGCTCTACGAATCTATGTAGTACAGACAGCCAGATTGCCAGCCAATTGCCCACCAGGCCATTTCAACAACTAACAGATCAAGACGTTCATGTAATATATTTCAGTTACCGTCATCTAATGCTAAGCATAGCTCAATGATGTGCAGCTTTTTTAAATTAAAATTGCTAGAGCTATATCACTCATCATTCTCTCCATTTCCAAACGGTGTGCTGTCTGTTTTCCAAAATTTATCAGTTTACAGATTAATTCCAATCATGAATCTCCAACTCATGCTACATTCAACTTAATGTATACTAATAGAAAATGGCATTGCTTTTCTGGATACTGACGTGAATCATTAAAATAGAGAGTTTTTGCATACCGTATTTTGGACGTCCGTTAGCTTTTTCTCCCTAGGGCGCATGCTCATAGGAAACATTATTGCATATACGCATGCGCAATTTCCTAGGAGCATGCGCGCTAGGAAGAAAAAGCTAACAGACGTCCAAAATACTGTCTGCAAAAACTCTCTAATGAATCATTCACAACGCTATCCTAACCTAAAATACGGAACAGCGCACTCGTTCACTGACATCAACTCCGTTACAAAAAGCAAGCGAAGAGAAATTTCCACCGCAAGGTGTTTGCTGAGATAGCTGTTTAGAACGCAAAATATATCGGTCTCATTTGCGAATTCCGGTTGGGAAATGAAGCGAAGCATCCCGGTTTAATGTAGCGACGAAAGCGGAGGTGGCCTAAACAGGTGTTTGAGGTGCACCCCATTCCTGACCCTATTTGAATTCCTGCAGGGATTTATTGTGCAAGAGTCAATAAGTGCTGCGAGTTTTTTTTTTTTGTTTTTTTTTTTATCTCCTGGTTAATGATGCTTTCGATTCTATTTAGTTTTAACCTGCTGATAATTTTTTTTTTATGGAGGGGGAATAGGGGTTGAATTTAAATTGCTTTTAAAGGACGTCAATTGTGTTTTTTGAATCAGATAAAACCCTTCTTTCGTTCAACTTTTATCTACCGAAACTTCTTTTCTGCACAATAGTGTTTTTTAAAGGATGGAGTGTTTTGTGCATGGATCGAAAAATTGAACATTCAATATTTGCTTTAGTTTTGATTTGGAACTTTAAAGTCATTAGACCTCATTTTCGTTTTTGTGGTTGAAAATGGAAGCAAATCGTCGGAAATTGAAAATTTTCCTCCTCTGGCATATGCTGAATGTTTCTCTATGCAAAAATTTTTTTTCATTCTAATGCAGCTGGCAAACACATAGACAGCTTCGTCTTGGATGCCTTAAGGCAAGCGCTGCACAGACGTTACTCACTTTGCATTACCCAGGGGGCGCGTGTCACTTGAAGATAAGTCACGGACGCGGAGTAACAATGCCCCCACAACGCTCTATGATCCTCTTAGTCCGGGACCTACGGTTTAAAGGGGATTCCGAACCACTAGAGACATCCATGGCACCGTCGGGACTCGAACTCGAAACCTGTGGTACCGAGCGTCAGAGCGCTAGCCACTCGGCCATCCAGGCCGCCCTCTGCAAACATTAAGCATGCAAAAAAAAAAAGTGTTTCAGCCCCATTACTTTTGTCGAGGATTCGCGGGAAAATTTGAAAAGCCGATCGTCCGGGTAATCCCCGCCGAAATAACTGCCCGGAGCCTCCTTTCCGTCCACTATGTCTTCCGCTTATGTGCATGCTAGTGAAACGCGGCTTCCGAAAATTAGCCGTTCATATCCACAAGATGCACTTTAGGAGCATCTCTGCCCAATTTTAAGTTCATCCGGAATTTTAGACTACGACCCTTTGGGAAGTGGAGCGGGAAATATTTATTTATAAATATATATAATCAGAGGGCCTGAATGGGCGAGTGGCTAGCGCTCTGGCGCTCGGTACCACAGGTTTCGGGTTCGAGTCCCGACGGTGCCATGGGTGTTTGTAGTGGTTCGGAATCCACTTTAAAACCGTAGGTCCCGGTCCTAATAGGATCGTAGAGCGTTGCGGGGGCATTGTTACTCCGCGTCCGTGACTTATCTTCAAGTGACACGCGCCCCCTGGGTAATACAAAGTGAGTAACGTCTGTGCAGTGCTTGCCTTAAGGCATCCAAGACCAAGCTGTATATATATATATAATCAGCCTGCTTTATAGGGAGATGGTATTTCATGCATGAAAACTTTATTCTACACTCGCAAGCAGAGCTGTCTGTCAATATTTAAAGCACCTGTCGAATGTCTCCTCAGAATTTAAAAATGCCTGACTCACTATGCATCCTTAAGGTGTCGGAATGTTTGATGCGTGCTTGTTTTCTTTACAGTCTGCTGCTCATCTGCTTCTTTTATATTTTGGTATAAAATGCAAAATTTATTCACAAAATGGGGAGCATTTTTGATTTTGAAAATATTTAAAAATAATAGCGAAAATTATTGCAATGTTGTCGTCTCTCGTTCTAAGTTTTCGTGAGTGGTTGTGCATGCTTTATGCAAAAAGCTTGTTAATTTTTTTTGTAATGAAGCCGACAATACAGACAGTTCATCTTTATACCTCCAGCAAGGGCTGCAGCGCTGTTACTCACTGAGCACCACCCAGGGTGCACGTGTAGCTTGAAGATAGGCTACGGACTTGAGTCACATAACCCCCACAACGCTCTACGATCTTAATAGACCGGTAACTACAGTTTAAAGCGGATTCCGAATCACTACACACATCCATGGCAACTCCGGGACTCGAACCCGAAGCCCGTGGTACCGATTGCCAGACTGCTACCAACTCGACCTTTAAGCCCCCATACAGCTTTAATATTCTTAATAAAACATTAATTTGGCAGAAATAAGAAAATTAAACATAGGGTACGTTTTATTCTGACTTGAAATTCTACTATAAATAGTTAAAAACAAGCAAATATTAAAAGGGTTTTGGTTGCATAAAAGTAAAGTAAGCACAGAGAAAATTTCCTAAAATACCAAAATCAAAATTAGCGTAAGCTTCAACCTAGGACACCTGTTACCATTCAAAACATAAAATTCAGAAACAAGATTGACAGATTTGCGTACATATTATACGAAAAAATATTTATGCCGAAAATATCTATGAAAGCCCTGTTTTATGGCTTCAGATTTCGTTTTATTAAATATTTTTATACCCCAGATAACCCTACATTAGGATGGAATGCATTACTTTGAACGTAAACCACCACGTGAATAGATTTTGCCTCAATAAATATCCATTCTTCTAAACATACTTTCAAATTTCTGAAAAGTAAAATCAAATTCCGACGAAAGATCAACGCATAGCCTCCATCGGAGCATTATGAAACACAAGAGTAATATATTTTTCCCCAATTCCGCTCTATGGGTTCAATAAATACTGTTTACTAACACAATATGTATGGAATTTTTTTATTTTTTGTTGAAACCATGGCAACAGTTTGCCATTTTTTTGACATTGTGTTCTTTCTTTCAAATTTCGTTCCGTTGCAAAACTTTATTCTTAGAATTTCGTCCTGCCAAACTAATTCTATTTATGAGTTTGTTAAGAAAACTATGCATTGGAATTTTCAATAGTATATTTAAAAATTTCCACAATGTAATAATAATATAAATAGTGTTATAAAAACATGTTTGTCTGCAATAAAGTCTCTTTTTTGTGGGGCTTGATGGCCGCGTGGCTGGCGCTCTGTACAAGTTTCGAGTTCGCGTCCCGGCGGTGGCATGGATGTTCGTAGTGGTTCGGAATTCACTTTAAACCGTAGTTTCATGTCTCATAGGATCGTAGAGAGTTGCGGGGGTAGTTTGACTCGCGTCCGTAGCCTATCTCAAGACACACGTGCCCTCTGGGTAATGCTCAATGTGTGACAGCGGTGCAGCCTTACTTATGGCGTAAAGATGAACTGTTTCTGTATTGCCAACCTGTGCATTAGAGCCATATTAAAGCTATATTGAATCACTTCAGGGACGATTTTTTTTAACGAAGAAAAAAATTGACTTAATTTTCTGTTTCATTAAAATTTTTTTCATTTTGTAGTGTTAACAATTCAGAAAGAAGAAAAAAATAGAAAAACCATAAACATGCACAAAAAAAAAAAAAAAAAAAAAAAAAAAAAAATCAGCTTTTTAATTTGTAAATTTGTGGCTGACGAGCATTAATAGTAATTTAAAAGTGAAATTATTTCCTATATTCAGGATACAAATTATTCATAATTATATTCATTCATTATTAAAACTAAATACACTACTTTGTATATTTAGTTTTAATAATGTAGTGTAATTTGGTGCTTGAAAACCGTCGATTTACAGTTAGAGACCTTGCTGATAGTGTTGGAATTTCAGAAAATGTCGTTCAATTCCATTTTGGGCCACAAATGCGCCAAATCTCGATGGATACCGAAAACAGTGAATGCGTCAGCTCACACTGCATTGATTCTTCGTGACTTTTTCGCCAAAAATGTAACCTATATCGAACAGACCTCTCGATGATGTCCCATAAATGCTCGATGGGATTCATGTCGGGCGATCTAGGTGGCCAGATCATTCGTTGGAATTGTCCAGAATGTTCTTCAAACCAATCGCGAACAGTTGTGGCCCGGTGACATGGCGCATTGTCATCCATAAAAATCCCATCGTTGTTTGGGTACATGAAGTCCATGAATGGTTGCAAGTGATCTCCAAGTAGCTGAACGTAAGCATTTCCAGTCAATGTTCGGTCCAGTCGCACCAGAGGACCAAGTCCATGCCATGAAAAAACAGCCCACACCATTACGGAGCCACCACCAGCTTGAACAGTGCCTTGCTGACAGTTTGGGTCCATGGCTTCGTGGGGTCTGTGCCACACTCGAACCCTACCATCAGCTCTTACCAACTGAAATCGTGACTCATCGGACCAGGCCACGGTTTTCCATTCATCTAGGGACCAACCGATATGCTCACGTGCCCACGAGAGTCGCTGCAAGCGATGTCTTTCTGTCAGTATAGGCACTCGAGTCGGTCTTCTGCTGGAATAGCCCAAGAAAGCCAAATTTCTCCGCGCAGTTCTAACAGACAAGTCCCTTGTACGTCCCACATTGATTTCTGCGGTTATTTGACGCAGTGTTGCTTGTCTGTTAGAATTTACGACTCTTTGCAGACGTCGCCGGTCTCGGTCGTTAAGTGCAGGCGGTCGACCACTGCGCTGTCCATGGTGGGATGTTATGCCTGAAATTTCATACTCTCGGCACACTCTAGACACAGTGAGTCTGGGAATGTTGAATTCCCTAACGATTTCCGAATTGGCATGACCCATGCGTCTATCTCCAACTAACATTCCGCGTTCAAAGTCTGTTAATTCCCGTCGTGCGGTCATCATCACGTCAAAACCTCTTCACATGAATAACTTGAACAGAAATGAAAATCTGAAAATTTGCATATTGCTGTCCCATGACTTTTGTCACTTCAGTGTATATATATATATATATATATAATATAGTGCTTGTAAATAAAAGTGTTCCCATGAACCTGAAAGGGGCCCTCTTCTTTAAACAGTTATAGGTCTAATATAGGATAAGCAAGATTTGATTAAAAAATAAGATAATTCAATTTGACTGAGTGAACTCAAGGAGCACTATTTAATATTCTTGATTACTTTCTGCATAAATGTGATGTGAAGGAAAATGAATGACACTCACAATTTTTTATATTTAATAGAAGAAAAGATAACATTCCATTTGGAAAATGATGCAATTTCATTCGAAAACTATGTACACTTTTTTTCTAATTTGATAAGTGGTTGGCGAAATTGTTTCAGAAGAATTGTACTTGCTGGTATTTTATTCAAATTAACGTTTTCTTTTCTTTTTTCTATAATTGAATTTGTTTAAATTGCTGTGATGATTCATTACCATAATTCCATTAGTTGTGGGGAGTAATTGGATCAATTGAAAGCCATGAAATGTTGCTGAAAATGGATGGGGGCTTTTTTGCTAAATGAACTGGACAATTATGTAAAAGGTCAAAAATATTTAATAAATAATCTACGGGTAAGATTACATTTGAAATTGCTCAATAATAATATCCATAATGAGATGAATGAAGATTGGAAATAATCGGAAATCTGAAATCAAAAGTTTTCTTAGTTTTTTTCACGCGAGTCAATATACGTTTTGAAATAAAATAAAATAAAAAGTGTATTTAGGAAGAAAGGCGACTGATATTTTACGCTTTAAATTTGAAAGTTTTTTTATGATTAAAATTTTCTGAAAGAAGAAGAAAACAATAACAGGCTCGCAAATCGTAAACCGGCCACCAAAATTAATTACGAGACATGATAGGGTTTAAACTGCACGTTTATCCGTCAAAAGCAGGATATTTCAAGAAATAAAAGCGCCTCCAGTTTCCCATTCAAATTTGCTGCCCTTCATTTCCATGAGAATTTTCCCCCAACTCCGGTAAGTGAGAAAAAGGGTTCAAATTCCCCAAACAAAAAGATCTCTAATGAACGACCACACAAAGAGGCCTGCTTAGAGGCCAGTAGCCTGCGACGGAGTCTTATGGGCCTGGTGTAGGCTTGTCTGTACCAGGGGAGATTAGTAACAACAACAACATATTTTTATTAATTTAGAGTTTTTACGAAAAGTAAGAAAATACACTTTTTGTAAAATTTCATTCTCACGTTTGTCAATGATTTATAGCCAGATACCTTCCGAAAAATGCTTATAAAACAGTATTTAGAAGTGTTGGGCTCTGTATACGTTCTGTTATTTTGAGTATCTAAATATGCATAAAATGAATACATAGTACTAAAACATATTAATAATAATATCATGCATCCTAAAATACGCGCACTGAAATATAATGAATTCTGAAATTCCGCTACAAAACCTTGTACTTTAATGACTGCTTCCCCAATACCATTTCCAAGTTAAATATGTATTCTTTCGCCGCATTCCAAAAAGAAGAGGAGCTGGTCGAACAAAAAGAGACGACAATTCGGCTTGAAACTCTATTGGCGGCAAGGGCGACTTAATTACTTTTTCTCTGAGGCAATTACCGCGACACTGGGGTGGGGGAAGAGCTGACATTAGCGTTGTCGGGCACGGGTAGGACGCAGATGGTTTCTCTTGTTTCTCAGGGACAGGAAATCCGATGTTCTTGTATTAGAAGAAAGTTTTCGCGCTGTTGACTGTGGTCCATGCAACTTTAACGCAAATATGGGTTTTTTTTTTTTTTTGTCTGATTTCTGACGGGTTTTCCGTATTTTAAAATGTTTTATTTAACGACGATGTCCTCTATTTTGTACAGTGCAGCTGTAAAATTGAACTTGTCTTTTTGGAAGTTAGTATTTTAAAGATAATTTTTTTTTCTCCTACATCAATCTGTGGCGATATTCGCAATAAGAACTCAAGCAGCCCACTAAAATGTAGCCTTGGTAAAGTTGCCAGAGTTAAAAGCCATGTGCATTGCATGTTGTCGGATGCAAAAAGTCCATGGCTTCACCCGACGAGCACAGAGGACGGACATCAGGAGTGGCTACACACATGCGGTACAAATGTTTATTGAGAAATGCAAGTCCCGTCCAGAGTCTGAAATTGGCTGTAAAAATTGAACTGGACAAGTCCATTGGGATGGGGGATGAAACGAGTCTGTTCCGCTTTTTATCCGTTGAAAGGAGCTTGTTTGCAGGGTCTGTTTTCTTCTTCACCTCAGAACTAAATGGATGAATGGACAAAGGAAATGGTGGCTGTGGTAACTGACAACCATTTATTGCAGTGAGGATAAAAAGAAACTGGTTTCCAAATAGACACGCTATTTGCAATGGATCTTAATTTCTAGTTAGTAAAACACATATATATTCAATGTTTTTTAACATTTTTTTTTTATTAAACTACAGCTGCATCATGTTTTTTTTAATCAAAACATTGAGTTTTTTTTTTTTTTTTTTAAGTTACGAACATTTTTTTTTATGAAATATGATGGACATGTTGAAGCAGTGGGCATTCTTTTTGATGTTGATATTAATCTCGCTGATGCAGGAACATTACACCAAGTTCCGAAGACCCCATCGTAGGCGATTGGGCCAGAGTAAGAGTAATAGATAGCTCCACTTTAGCGAGGAACATGAGGGCTGAGGATCTTAATATCCTATGAGACCAGGACCAGCGGTTTATAGTGGATTCCGAACCCCTACAGGCATTTATGGTACCACCTGTGACACCAAACGTCGGAGCGCTAGACACTCGGCCATTCAGGCCCCGACGGGGTACATTCTTGCTTTACACATGAAACTGGAAGTTGTTTTATGAGATAAGTGCATCCCATTTCAGTGAAGAAATGTTTACGCTACAAAATTAAGCTTCGTGAAAACAAATCTTGGCGGTGCCATGGATGTAAGTATCTAAGTCACGTCCAGGTGAGGGAACGAGAAAAGCGGGTCGTTTTCGGGATAACAACCACCGCCGGTTTGTGTCGGTGTGTATGGAACCATAGGGGTGAGTCAACCCCAACCAGATTTAATTTTTCCCGCACATCAAAGGGATTCCTGGCGATCTGATGATCAATTGGCTAGCGCTCTGTCATTTGGTATCACAGACTTCAGATTCGAATCTCGTGGGTGGCATAGATGTTTTTGAGTGGTTCGGAATCCACGTTCAAATGTAGGTCCCTGTCTAATGAGGCCAAAGGGCGCACAAAATGACCGTAGAGCGAAATACAAACACAAACTAATCATAACAACAATGCATTTTCCCTTTAAGGTTTATTCTATGTTCCAATTAATTTATTCTGTTATTCTAATTCAGGAATGACATTGACGTTTTCTAGCGAAAGTTATAGAATGAAATACTAAAAGAGTTTGAACAAACACAAGATTAATTTTACCTTATAGCAATCTGATACCTTATTAGCATTAGAATAGAAATCTTTCCAAAAACTTTCCATCGCACAGGACATCTTAAGCCTAAACCAAATATCTACATTTCAAACAAACACAGTTCAATGAACAATGAACTCGTAATCCTCTTCACACGAGTGATGTTTATACATGTTAAGATTGCTATTTGCATAGGAAAACAAAGGATCCGAGTTTACTTCTGACCGCAACTATCAAAATGAAACAGTGCCATTTCTGTTCGAGTGGGAATTATGCACTGTTTAATTAGCTAGTGTATGTTTAACAGTCGTTCTGATCAGGAATGACGCGTCCCTCCCCTAACTGTGACTGGAGCAATTAAGTGCAAAGTGTGATACATTCCGAAAACGAAATTAATTAATCCCCGTCACTCCTGAGGAATGGCTCATCTTAATCACCAGTCGGATTAATCTTGATTCCGTGGCCACAATGTTCGAGGTGTGCCGCGGAGATGTTATTTTAGTAATGCTATCAAGGTTCAAATGGCACTTTGGGATCAGAATTTGTAATAATATTTTAATAGAAAATAATGTTTTTGTTGTTCTAATGCAGCTGGCTATACAGAGACAGTATAAATTTATGCCATAAGCAAGGGATGCACCGCTTTTACACGTTGAGCACTAACCAGGGTGTAAGTGTAGCTCGAAGATAGGCTACGGACGCGAGTCACACTACCCCTGCAACACTCTACGTTCTGATTACACCGGGACCTACGGTCTAAAATGGATTCCGAATCACCACAAACATCCATGATGGGAGTGGAACCCGAAACCTGTGGTACCGAGGCCCAGACACTCGGCCATGAGCAGAAATTGCTTTTGGGCCGAGCAGTCTGGGTTGAAAATAATATAACAAAATAAATATTGATCAACACATTTTTTATAATAATTAAAACGTAAATGAGCTGTGGTTATTTAATTTACAATATTATTTCTGGGGGTTTAATGGTGGAGTGTCTGGCACTCGGTACCACAGGTTTCCGGTTCTAGTACCGGCATGGATGTTTGTCGTGGTTCGGAATCCAATTTAGAATGTATGTCCCTTTCACATATGACTGTACAGCATTGCAGGGGTAGTATGACTCACGTCCTTAACCTGTCTTCGAACTACACATGCCCTCTGGATAGTGCTCATTGAATAACATCTGTGCAGCCCTTGCATATGGCATAAAGCTGAACTGTGTCGTTATTGCTCGCTGCATTAGAACAACAACGATATTATTTCTCTCTTTAGATTTTAAAATCTAAATTTTGTTCAGAAATACCATAAGTACTTAAAATTATTTAACTTAAATTCACAAGTATATTTTCTAATATCTGAACATCCAAGTATTTTGCTTTGGTACCACAAACTCAAGGTTCGAATTCTGGCGGTGGCATGGTAGTTTGAGAGTGATTCGGAATCCACGTTAAACCTAGGTACGAAAATCACGTCCACGTTAAACGTAGGTCCCGGTCTAATGAGCCCAAAGTGTACACAAAATGACCGTAGAGCGACAAACCTAACCGTATTCAAGTATTTTTAATCTCTCTCATGCTGTTTTATTATAAGCCTTTTCTAATTTTAGGGATGTTACATTGATAATTTTTTTTTTTGTTGTTGTTGTTGTTTCTTATCCCACTTGGCTGGCCAAGCCCACGAGCCCATATGGACTCATGATTGAAGGGGAAGGAAGCAGCTTCTGTAGTGATGGAGCACCCCGTAGGTAGAAGCCTGACTTTTGCTCCGTGACGCTCTTACAGTCATAGAAGACCGGGACCTACGGCTTAAAGTGGATACCGAACCACTACAAACATCCATGGCACCGCCGGGATTCGAACCCGAAACCTGTGACACCGAGCGCCAGAGCGCTAGACACTCGGCCATTCAGGTCCCAAATTTGCCAACGGCACGCAGTGTTCCCAGGTGGTCACCCACCCAAGTACTGACCGCGCCCAATGATGCTTAACTTCGGTGATCTAACGAGAACCGGTATATTCAGCATGGTACGGCCGTTGGTCTAAAAAAATGTGGAACGCTTCACGATTTTGCGTGTCATCCTTGCGCAGGGGCCATGCTAATCTTCTCTGTATCGTTCCAATTTTAGTATACGTACTGCCGAAGCGAGTACACATAATTTTTTTAAAAATTACATTCAGAATTTTTGTTTTCTCTTTGCATTTCCAAAAATTTTGTATCAGTTCAGATGGATTTAATTTCAAAGGATTTTTAGAATAATAAATATAAAAATAAATCACGTTTTTATTCATCAAGTTAAGATAAATCCCCAAAATGGAGAAATAATTACATATACAAGTGCAATAAGAGTGTTAAATGAAAGAAATAATTTTGATATTACACCTAAATGAAATCACTTGTTAAATTATAGGGTCATGGGGGCCTCATGGCCGAGCGGCTAGTGCTCTGGCTCTCGGTACCACAGGTTTCGGGTTCAAGTCCCGGCTGTGCCATGGATGTGTGTAATTTTTCGGAATCCACTTTAAACCGTAGGTTCCGGTCTTATAGGACCGTAGAGCGTTGCGCGGGTAGAGTGATTCGCTTTCGTAGCGTATCTGCAAGTTTCATGTGCCCCATGGGTAGTGCTCAAAGTGTAGGGCTCGTTCATAGGTGCAGCCCACTTATGGCTGGTCAATATGACTCAGTCCTCGACGTAATTTTGAAAAAAAAAAGTTGGATAAGAAACATAAACGACAGATTATTGTAAATAAAATAAAAAACGTGCAGTTGAAACGAAAGTGTTATCTTTGTGGAGATGTGATACATAACATAGAACATTTTTTGTAACACGAAAGCATAAATATGTGTTTATACTTAAAATCTTTAGACAGGTTATTACAATAAATGGGCCTGATGTCCGAGTGACTAGCTCTTTGGCGCTCAGTGTCGCAGGGTTCAAGACCCGGCGGTGCCATGGATGTTTTTAGTGTTTCGGAATTCACTTTAAGCCTTTAGTCCTGGTCTAAGATGACTGTAAAGAGTAGGGCGAACAACCCCTACCTGTCAGCGTCCCGGAGCCCAGTCAGACTTCGATCTGCAAGCGCTTCAACACAGCAAAAGATGTCCCCTTTCCCTCTTTCCATGGGACCACATGGGTTCTTGGGCTTGACATAGATGTCTACCAAGTGGATAAGAAACAACAACAGCTATGGTAATACATTCTGTATAAATAAGCAATTTTTTAAAAATTATCTTAACATTTAATCTATTACAGCTATCTTGAAAGCAATTGTAGGAATCATGATGTTTATAAATTGTTAAAAATACATCTTAGTTTTATTTCTAAAGTCAGTTTTATTTTTCTATATTGTAAATTTTCATAAAAGATTTCAACCAGTCATGAATGGACGGACGTATCTTTTAAATCTTGATTCCGCAAACTTCTCCCAGGAAAAGAAAGAGAATCCATTATTTTACCACTGTAAAAAAATCATGACCCGTTTTCATTTTAATTAGTTTTTCATACAATGCGATCTTCTCTTTCTATAATTGAAATTTCAGATTAGCTTTTCTTTGTTTGAAAAAATTATTTGTGTGTTCATAAAATTGAACTGTTTCTGATGTGAAGCATTCTTTTCTTTTGACTTGGTTAGAATTTTTTTTTTTGATATTTTCCTTACTTTAATAATGAAATTTTAATAACTTTTAACTTAAATTTTTCCTTACTTTAATAATTAATTCTCTCCGGCTTAATACACTGTTAAACAATGGTTTCTGATAATTAAAAATATATTCATATATGTATACTTTAGATTTGGATTAACTTGTTTATAGTTTCTCATTTAATTAAAGATGACTTTCCTTTATGCCTGAGATAGCTCCCTAAAATTTTTCATAGAGTTGGTTAAGCCATTATCACATCAAAATGAAATAAAATATCAAAATAATAATAATCATGAATTTTTCATTATAAAAGAAATGTGTAATTATTAATATAAATTTCATTATCAAACTAATTCTCTGATGCGTACTCTCGTATTGTCCTTCTATAATTTATTTATTTATTATTATTTTTTTTCGTTTTCTCACGTAATTATTTGAGCCATCAATTGGATTAACTTCTTAATTTCATTATTTGATTATTTAAATATTTATTTTTTACCCTCTCTATGACAATTTAAATGAGTTTTATATGCCTTTTAAATATGTTTTGGGGTCAATGTGCGTGGGACAAGCGCTCTGACGCTCGATGCGTTTGTTTTCGGTTCGAGTACCGGTGGTCCTGGAAGTTTGTAGTGATCATGTATGTGGTAATGTATATACTATGTAGTGGTTTGTAGCGGTCATTTATGTTTGTAGTGGTTTGGGATCCAATTTAAAGCGTAAGTCCCGTACTAATACGACTGTAGAGCATCGGGCGTTTTGCTGACGACCCGTATAAAAAGTAAGATTTGCGGAGCCAAGTCATATTTGTACCTGCGGGTGTTCCATCCCAACGGAATCTGCCGCCTTTCTCACAATCATGAATCATACGGGTTCGTAGGTTCGTTTTTTTTTTTTTTTTTTTCTTTCGATCACAAACTTTTAAAAATAAATTCATGTTGATGAAATGTTTACGTATAGGTAAGGATTGGATTAACTTTTTTACAGTTAATAATTCAATTAAAGATGACTTTCCTTTTTATTGGAGATAGCTCCTTTAAATATATTTAGGAAATTGGATTAAACAATTTTATTATATGCATAAAAATAAAATAAAATATCGAAATAATAGTAATCGTGAAATTAATATTACTTCATTA
Source organism: Caerostris darwini (assembly GCA_021605075.1). NCBI lineage: Eukaryota > Metazoa > Arthropoda > Arachnida > Araneae > Araneidae > Caerostris > Caerostris darwini. Next base: position 19,435 of record BPLQ01006257.1, on the reverse strand, counting down.
TAAAAGAAATGTATAATTATAAATTTCGTTGACAAACTTATTCTCTGATGCGTACTCTCATATTGTTCTATAATTTATTTATTTATATTTTTTGTGTGTTCTCACTTGATTATTTAAGCTATGTTTGCATGTAACAATAAACGGAATATTAATAACTCATTATGCTTCAATTTTTACTCCCAAAAAATATCTACAGTGCGTCTAAATCTAATAAGGGGATATATAGTTTTATAGGCGGTCCGCGGAGTTAGGATGCACTTCCAAAGTGGCCCGCAATTCATTTGGGTTGGCCACACCTGGTCTAATATATTCGACATCAAATTATAAAATTATCAGAAAGTTCTGACACTCCTTTAATACCATAAATAAACGCATATTCCTCCATTCATCCTGTAAAATTATTCTACAATTTTATTTCATATAATAGAACTATCACCCCTCACGATCCACCATCCTTTGTACTGGTTTGGGAATTCCACAACAGCCCGCGTTCGATCGCGATAAACACCGCCGAAAAGGAACAGGTAATCTAAGCAAAGACAAAACCCAGCGGTTTAATGAATGACTCCCATTAGCACTCCGGAAGGATGTGAGGTTGGATTCCCGGTTAATTAGGGCTCACCTGCGGAAGACATCTGAAGGTCGAAGGATAATCTATTTAACTCATTGTGAACGGAGAATCTGATTTCATTATTTTAAATGCGCCCTCTTCTATTCCTTTGATGGCGTTGGGAAATCAATTTGGGGCGTGCAGTCAGGAAGAGGGAACCGTTATAGAATGAGACCACATTGGGAAAAACAGGATTCCGCGGATTCAGCTACTTTGCATGCACAAATAAACTAATCTCTGAAATAGGGAGGGTAACTTGAATTGTATTTTGGAAGTCATGCCTCATTTTTTGACGTTCTTTCGCATTAATGTTAAAACAAAACACAGCATAGGAAGGGTGGAACATGATATGCTCTTTAATGTGATTAAAATGAACATGTTTTCAACATTTATTACATGTTAAGAAATATATCTTAAAAGGATAAAAGGACGTTCTCAAATGGGAGGCGTGGCCAAGCTGATATTGAAATTGTAAATTTTGATAGTAATATTGAAAATCAGCTAAAATCAAAAATTGTATATTCATTGCGTTAATTTATCCTGACTCTTCAAAACACTTAATGTACGGTTTGTATTGTACATACTGTACAATTTGGCGATATTCTTACAAATAAACTTTATTTGTGGAGTTCATATTCGAAATTATTTTTTTTCGTTATGATGCCGCTTTCTTCTATAAAAAAATGATTTATAATCAATAAATAATAGAGATGAAGATACAATGAAACGTAATCCTCATTTTGACAATTTTCTGAAAGTTTTTTAATTCAATTTAGCTCTCATAAATCGATTTATTTTTTGGAGTGATTGATAAATAAGAAAATTAAATAAAATAAAAATATTTAAGAATAAAAATTCGAATGTTATATATATATAATGTCAATGTCAAGTCAAGTAGAACAAAATGTATATATAAAGGCTCCAGTCTAAAATTCATTTTTCATCCTTTCTGTCCAAATTAAAAAATGAGGGGAATCCCGTGTCTTGGAAACATTTTCGGTTAGTTTGAGCCTGAAAGATGTCTTTGCTTCATTTATCTTTTTCAAGACGGATGATGTCCATTTGAAATTTAACAGTACTAATGTAATACTTGAAGGTCGTAATTATAGAATAAAGTTAGATTAATAGACGTAAAGCTATTATTATTGTACTTTCCATTTAAATTTCCATTGGATAAAAAATTATACATATTGATTTGTGTTTAACTATGAATGATGAGATGAGCGAGTTATTCAATTCTATTGTCGAACTAGTGAAAAAAGAGTGCTAATAATTATAATAGTGTTAAATTCTTTTAAGGTATGTACACTTTTATATTTTTAATTAATTAATTGTCTTATAATTATTGGGTCTTTACAATGATTACTTTTATAACTTTTTTTATATTAAAATCATTGCATTAAAGGGTATTTAACTCTGTAAAAACACGCCAATACACACTTTAAACGGCAGAAGTTTAAAATTTTAGCCTTTGGCGATCTTGTCGACAGAATTGGCATTGTCAGTTGAGATATTTCCTAAAGCTTCACACAACCTCGAGAAGAGCATCAGGCAGCCATCGGTTACCCAGTGAGAGACCGAGTGTCTGGCACTCGGTGCACACAGGATTCGGGTTCGAGTCCCGGTGGTGCCATGGGTGTTTGTGGCGGTTTGGGATCCACTTTAAACCGTAGGTCCCAGTCTAATTGCATCCTAGAGCACTGCCGGGGTAGTGTGACTCGCGTCCGTAGCCTCTCTCTAAGCGACACGTGCCCCCTTTGTAGTGATCAATGAGTAACAGCGGTGCAGCCCTTGCTAATGGCATGTAGATGAACTGTCTCTGTATTGCCAGCTGCATCAGAAAAAGAAAGAAAAATGATACATATTGGTGTACGTTTAACTGTGAATGATGAGATGGCTCTGACGTTATTCAAGTATATTTTCGAACTAGAGAAAAAAGAATACTAATAATTATAAAAAGCATGAATACCGTCTTACAGTTAGTGTTAAATTCTTTTTAATGTATGCAAACTCTTATATTTTTGATAAAAACCATATTTGTTTTATCAATCATTTGTTAAAGAATTTTTATAACTTTTTTTTTAAATCTTAAATTTTATGTATGAATTAAGACTAGGGGGTTAAGGGGTCTATCCCCATGGGCACTCCGTAATTGGTACGCCAGTTGCCAGTTTTTGGTTAATTAAGAGTTTCACAGTTACATGTTCCTTAAAATGATAATTTTTAAAATATTTTATACTAAAACCTTTTTGTAAAATGGCATAACTCTGCAAAAACACTCACAATACACACTGTAAAAGAAGAAGTTTAAAAATTCAGCCTTTTTCGATCTTGGTATTATTAGATGAGATATTTCTTAAAGCTTCACACAATTTCATGAGGTAGTGGTTAATTACCCAGTGGAAAAAATATCGGTTTGAATGGCCGAGTGACTAGCGCTCTGGCTCTCGGTGCCACAAGTGCTGGAGTCCCAGAGGTGGCATGGATGTTTGCAGCTGTTTGGAATCGATTTTAAGCCGTAAGTCCCCGTCTCATATGTCCGTAGAGCATTGTGTGGGGGTAGTGTGACTCTCTTCTTCACGGAACCACCGGAAACATGTGGCACCGCGCGCCAGAGTACTAGACACGGCCATTCAGGCCCAAATTCACACGTACATTTACTAACTTCTAAACATCCAGGTTTTTTAGTCTCCCTCATGCTCTTTTATTACATGCCATTTAATTTTTGGGGTTTGAGTCTCTGCGGGGCAATGGGTGTTTGTAGTGGTTCAAAATCCACTTTAAACCGTAGGTGCTGGACTAATAGGATCGTAGACCGTTGTGGGAGGTAGCGCTATTCCACCTTCGTAGCCTATCTTCAAGCAACACGGGCCCCCGGGGTAGTGCCAAGTGAGTAAAGTCGGTGCAGCCCTTGCTTATGGCGTAAGGATGAACTGTCTAAGTGTTTGCCAGCTGCATTAGAAAAAAAAATTCAAGGGCTAAAGATTCGCACCCTTCTTTGAGAAAAAAAGGAGCCAAATTGAACACAGAATTAAGATGGATGCATCTTAAAGGCATACATCATTTAAACGGGTTCTTTGTTTGGTTCGTCGCTCTATGGGACCTGGTGTCCCGTAGAGCGTTTTTCCACTCTTTGGGCTCATTAGACCAGGACCTACAATTTAACGTGGATTCTGAACCACTAACAAAATATCCATACTACCGCCGCCGTCAGTAAAAAAGGGAGCAAATGGCAACAATATGTATATTATTTCTATGTCCTAGTGACTAGCTCTCTGGCGTTTGGTGCCACAGACTTCAGGTTCAAATCCCAGTAGTTCGGATTCCCCATTAAACATTAGGTCCCGGTCTCCTTTGACCGTAGAGCGTCAAAGAATCCAAACTGACTTTTCATCCACATTAATTCCAAACTGTATAGGGGTAACTCAACTCTAGGCACAACGTGGTGGGGTGTGGTGGGGTGGGGTGCGGTGTGGTGTGGTGTGGTGTGGTGTGGTGTGGTGTAGTAGTAGTAGTATTTAGTACGAACCCTGTGGAAAAAAATAGCACACAAAATTTCGAAGCCATGTGGAAAGCTACTAACAAGTTTTTGGCAATTTTAGTTGATATGCCAGTTGAGTTGCTGTTGTCGTGCAACTGAGTTGAGTTGCTGCTCTCTATTAATTTCGAGTCTCTACTGCTTTATGTTAGAAGAATTGATAGACACCTATTCTGTTTGACAGGCATGCATTCGTCGTGCAAATATCAGAATCTTAATAAAACTTCGCTTTTATCGGTACTTTGGCAATCTGACGGCCAATTGGCATCCAGTTTCAGGTTCGAATCTTGGCTGTGGCATGGATGTTTGTTTGGGGTTCGGAATCCATATTAAACTATAGGTCCCGGTCTGTTTATCCCAGAGTGTGCCCAAGATGACCGCAGAGCGACAAACCAAACCGTAGTAAACTGTGTTTTACTTTGGGTATGGAATTTTTTTCAATCAAGAAATAAAAAATGCTCAGATTTTATCGACATACTGTTGTTGTTTTAATGCAGCTGCCAAACACTAGTTATAGTTAATCTTTATGCTATTAGCAAGGGCTGCACCGACGTTACTCACTAAGCACAACCCAGGGGGTGTATGTAGCTTGAAGATAAGCTACGGAAGCGGAGTAACACTACCCCCGCAACGTTCAACGATCCTATTAAACAGTGACCTCGACATAATGTATATTTGATTTATTTTATTTAACATAAAATTATAATGACTACGATTCATGAAAATCACACTACATATTTTGAAATAGTGCCCCTTTTTTGCCACAAAATCAAGAAGGAAAAAAAAACGAATCTAATAAGCACAGATTATAATTTTTAGTTTTTATATAAATGTCTGTAGAATATCTCACCATTACACATTCACCCTTCGTTAATCAAGCACTCTGTTCGAATCGTAATGGGCGGCACGAATCATCTGAACTACACTGAAATTCATTTGATTAACTTGTTGAGTGAAATAAGCGCACGAATTGTAATGCGCAAGGAAGGCTTCGGAAGGGTGTTAATGATGTACAATAAATGATGATGTTGCTGTCCAACTCGATGGAGAGCCTTCACCGCATACGGCTTTTATTACGTGACGCAATCTGATAAGTGGTTTCATCTATCTGTAAATTGAATTGCCAGACATCAAAGTAGGGATTCGGAGATACACACTCTCTGTAAAATAGTATTACGGATTCTTGTAATTGCTATGGTATATTTTAATAAAGTTCCGCAGATAGATTTATTATGACAGTAATATAGATAGACACAAATTATTAGCATTTTGATATTACATAATTAAGATTCTAATGTCCTCCCAATGTTCTACAGCTTAGGGTCTGATGGCCCAGTGGCTAACGCATGGGTGCTCGGTATCGCAGGTTCCAGTCTCGGCCGTGCAATGGTTGTTTGTAGCGGTTCGGAATCCACTTTAAACAGTATATCGCAGTCTAATAAGATCGTAGAACGTTACGGGGTGGTAGTTATAGTTGGGTGGTAGAATATATTAAATTTTGTATTATTTTTCACACAAGAAATTGTTTTATTAAAATTGGAATTTTTTGCAACTTCTGGTCAAAATAATTATTAGCCACTTATTACATTAAGTAATTTATACCTGTTTTAATTTTACCTAACTAAATTTAATTTCATTTATACCTGCTTTAATTTTGACTAATTATGCCAAAACTAATGTTATCCGCTTTAATTTCACCTAATAATGCATACACTAATGTATACCTGTTTCAATTTTAACTAATAATACATAAACTAGCTTTTGCATGTTTTAATTTTAGCTGTTAGTAACTAAAGTGATTTATACATATTTTAATTTTGCCTAATAATACATAAACTAATGAATACTTGTTTACATTTCAACTCAGTAATACTGTAACTAATTTATATATGCTTTAATCTTTCTAATAATACATAAACTAATATAAGGGTTTTAATTTATTCCAATAATGCCTAAGCTAAAGTATGCCTATTTTAATTTTACCAAATAATGTCTTACCTGACATCATGTCCGTGAACTCGAAAGATTCCTATAAAATAAAATGGCATTAATTCATTCATTTTGACTGTGAATTAGTGCTTAATTCACGGAAGTTTATAATAGCAGATTATTGACTTAATTATAAATTGAATCCCCTTCGGTGATTGAACCTTCTTTCGCCCATTTGAGTTTTTGAATTGAATGAATACCCTATCAGAATTTCCTCCAAAACACAAGTGGCTGGAAGGGAACGATTCGTTCAACCCCGCATTGCAAGCGACTCGAATCACTAAAACTTCAGGAACGCCCACCACCCCTGAGGACAGTCCAGAGATGGGGCGCTTTTCGAGAATTGTAATTTGAATCGTCTTTCAAGGAATGGGGAGTGCGAACCCTGCAACGAACCCTTTCCAGGATCATTAAAATGATTAAGACCTAATTAAAATCTCACAAAACAATCCGCATACTTTTCAGAACAAAGAGCACGTGACACTGGGCGAAAAGAGTTTCCTGAAATGCTTCTCTTAAGGGAGCGTTTCGAGAATTCAATCAGGGAGGGATGTTTGGAAGGGGAACGAGGAGACTTTTCTGGGAATTTTAACTCAAATAAATGTTTCAAAACTTATTAAACAGCCAATTCCTCGACGACGACTCAATTCCTTCATTTATGTATAATGGCAATGAAACACGTGTGATGTTAATTCACTTTCGATTCAAATACCAATTCTATTCCAAAGAATTACATTTCATATTTGGGGTTTGATGGCCAAGTAGATAGAGCTCTGGCGCTTGGTATCATAGGTTTTGGGTTCAATTCCCGGCAGTTCCATGGATGTTCGGAATCCACTTTAAGCCGTAGGTCCTGGTCTCCTAGGACCGTAGAGCGTCACAGAGTTCAATAAGACTTCTCACCCACATCATTCCCAAACTGTAAAGCGGCAACTCAGTTTTAGGCACAGTGGTGTGGTGCAGTAATTCTAGTCATATTAAACTGGGGCCTGAATGGCTGAGAGTCCAGCGCTGTGGCGTCCGATGCCAAAGATTTCGAGTTCCCTGCATGTAATGTATTAGTTCGGAACCCACATTAAACCGTAAGTTGCCTCTGTAGGCTCGCCTTCTGTAACCTTAACTGTCTTAATGTTAATTTTTAAGTGATGGCAAAATGAGAAATTTATCATCCTAGCAAAATGGATTTTTTTCCTTCTGTGAGATACTATAATGCAATTTATGGCTTAATAGTCTGCACGTATGCTTAGAAAAGCCCGTTCTTATATAAAGCACATTCTTTCGAATTAGATATTTTGCCTATGTAGCAGACATAGTTTACTATTTTTACATGCTGTTCTTTTACAAAGAAAAAAAAAAAAAAAGGCACTATGCATGGACTTTTAATCAATAAATGAATGTGGAATATACCCTACAGATTCCACAGGTAGAGAATGGCAACGGCCTCCTTTCTTATAAACGTTCTAAAAATACTTCCACCTTCGGAGGCGCAGTTTTGATTTTCGTCTCGTGGGTTGAATAAAACATGCTGAAAAACATTTCTCCCAGGTCCAGCAAAAAATAGTGAAAGGTAAAAAAAAAAAAAAAAAAAGTTGAAATGAGTAAAAGCGGAGTCAAAACAGCTTGTGGTGTAGAGGGGAGGGAGGGGGGAGCGAACGATCTATAAAAGCACCGAAGTGTAGGTCTAAGCTGCTGTCGGAGGAAGAGTCGAGGACTGGCATTAATTTGGTGAATTTGAAAGTCGCAGCTGCCGTGGGACACGATGAATGGTGAACAATACGTGAGTGGGGAGTACGTTATTTAAAAATCAGAGCTCTTGATGAGTTTTGCAATTGTCATTGTTTAATTCCTCCGGGTCACGAATTATTAGTGCTTCACACTTTCTATTATGAAGATAAGAAAGTGGTTTGGAATCGACGTGTTGTACGAGTACAATGCATACCTGCTCAAAAAAAGTAAACTTTGATGTTTTCTTAACACATTCAAGTGGGTATGCAGTAAAAAATGGATAACCTGAATTCTACCATAGCAAATCACACGACCCCACAACGCTCTACGATCTTGTTAGACCAGGACCTACGGCTCAAAGTGGATTTCGAATCACTACCAACATCCATGGCACCGCCGGGACTCTAACCCGAAACCTGTGGCGCTAAAGTCTCGGCCATTGCTTTCACGTGCCCAACGGTGGCGTGTGCTTGAATCTGTTGGTGGCATCTGTTGTAACTGCTGCCTTCAAAGAAGGGGAGACTTGATCTTAATTGGGACATCATCCAGCCTGATGGGCATTTATAATGGTTTTCTCGCATAAAACACGCAATTGCCAGGAAGTTAATTTATAAAGGCCTTCCCAGAATGCAATGCTCCCTCCAACGCAGTTCTGCAGGCAATTTGAGACATAAAATGACCTTCTGTTATGGAGTGACCTTCTGTAGGCTATTTGAAATTAATATGACCACGATGAGTGGGGAGTGAAGGCTCGTGCTCACCAAGGCGACAAGATGCAAGCGACCAAAATTTGACCTCACCGCGGTCGCCTGAAACCGGTTTGCAGTTCGCCGCGTGGAGTAGCCCAACTTTCAACTTCAAGCGGTTTTTCACTATGCGTAATGCTATTTCTGACGTTTCGCTGTGAAGGGGTCGAAAAAATTTGGTCGCTTGCCTCTTGCATCTTCACGTCTCTCGCCTCGGTGGGAACGAGCCTTAAATGGCCGAGTGTATGGTGCTCGCGTACCACAGGTTTCGGATTCGAGGTCCGGCGGTGCCATGGATGTTTTGAGTGGTTCGGAATCTACTTTAAAACATTGGTACCGGCTAATAGGATCGTAGAGCGTCGCGGGGGGGGTTAAGTAACTTCGCGTGCGGAGTTTATCTTCAGGCTACACGCACGTCCTCGGTAGTGCTAAGTGAGTAATGCGGCGAGGTCTTCTGGATCTGGTGTAGGTTTTCCTGCACCAGGGAGATTAGTAGCAACAACAACGCGAGGCTTACCGTTGTTCAATACAAAATGTCTCTCCTATATGTTGTTGTTTCTTATACCACTAGGCTGGCCAAGCCCACGAGCCTATACGTACTAATGATTGAAGGGGAAGGAAGCAGCTTCTGTTGTGATTTGGGCACCCGTAGGTAGAAGCCTGACTTCGGCTCCGTGACGCTCTTACAGTCATAGGAGACCGAGACCTACGGCTTAAAGTGGATTCCGAACCACTGCAAACATCCAATAAATTAAATAGAATACTGATCGTAAAATAATTAAACATGGATTCATTATTAAAATAAGATTTAATAGAAAATGAATTATGTATGAATCAATTTCAAATCATAAAGAAATAAAAAAGTGTTTCTTTTTTCTTGAATAAGAACAATTAATGTAAAACATTTTCTAAAGATCATCTGATGAAAACAAAAACAACTTTATTTCAAAGTGAAAAGGAGATTTCACTTCGAAATTCTTTATAAATCAATAAAGAAAATTTAATTTCCATGTTTAAAAATATATTTTTTTCTAGCTTTTATTTTATGTAGGAGTAATTTGAATTTCAATAATAAATTTTAAAAAAATATATAACTACAATTACCAATATGTAGACAGACAGTTTAGGAAAAGCAAATACATTAATCAATAATTATTTTTAAAAAATAAATTTTATAAGTTATTTAAATGCACAGAAATAAACATTTCAACAAGTATACTGAGAATACCCATCATAATTGCATGATTTTTGAAGCAATTACTTTTTAAAACATTTACTGAAAACTAAAATTCTATATTTATTTCACAGACATCATTTCACATCTTTTGATTTATTCAACTGTTCTGTATAATAATGCTTTATAAAATTTCTAAAATGGAATATTTTTAGCCTTTAGAATAGTTATTTTAATGGTGATTTTAAACAAATAAATATTTATACGGAGTTATTATTCTTCTTTAACATCTGCATTAAATTGCTTAATAGAAATGAGCAAAGGAAGAAATAGAAATAATTTTCTTGATTGCCTTTTTTTAATGGAATATTCTTTGTTGAGCTACAAAAATGGCGAAATGCTGTTGGGTGAAAAGATTTATTTAAATGGATTTAGAATTAGGGATGAAGGGAAGTGGTAATGGTGTCAATGAACGTTTAATAAAAAAAATGAGTTTTTATGGTTTCATTTATAATATTTTAAAAACATTTTCGTGATAGGTTTTAAATGTTTATTTAGGTTTTCATTTGTATTAAACTTGTTCCAATTCATTACTTTATATTTATTTCGTTAATGTTAACTTTTCTAAAACAGAAAAAAATAATAAATAGATAAACTAAATATCAAATATATAAATAATTAAATAATAAATACTAAAAACAGACAATTTATTTAAAAATGTACGTATAAACATAGGAATAATTTTTATTATCAATCATCAATTTATCAATTTATTTAAAAATGAAACAAATATGTTTTTGAAAATGTATTATTCAAAAGCTTTTAATTTAATCCATGACAATATCAAACATGTTAATTTCAAAATTGAGTTAACGAAAACAAATGTTGGCTCTGCTAAGCAGTACTTTAAAATTTGCAATCATTTTTTATATACTTTAAGCCGTAAGTCCTGGTGTTTGCCTGCTACGTCATTTTCGAGTTTTTAAACTGCAGTGAATTGCTAAATTGCACTGACTACTACTACTACTGCACCACACCACATCATTGTGCCTAGAGCTGAGTTGCCCCTTTGCAGTTTGGGAAGGATGTGGGTGGAGGAAGTCTGATTATGCTCTGTGACGCTCTACAATCATATGAGACCAGGACCTACGGCTTAAAGAGAGTTCCGAACCACTCCAAACATCCATGGCACCCCCCGGGATTCGAACGCGTACCTGTGGCAGGGAGCGCCACAGTGCTAGGCACTCGGACCTTCAGCCCCAAATTACAGTGACTACATGAAGTCATCACAATTTGTCAATCCATTCTCTAATCGAAAATTTAAACCCTCTTTGCAAGTTGGCAGAAATTCGGCACCATTGGTCAAGAATCTGACGAAGCATCTAGAAATAATGCATTGGGGAAAAAAGTCCAGAAATGAACAATGAACACATGAAAACTGACAATGATGAGTTTTAAACAATTCGAGAATCTTCTTTGATGAGTTTAAAATTCTTCATTCTCAGTTGTTAGATTTGTAGTTCAATACAATGGACACGGCCGTACCATGCTGGAATATACCGGTTCTCGTTCGATCACCGAAGTCAAGCATCATCGGGCGCGGTCAGTACTTGGGAGGATGACCACCTGGGAACACCGCGTGCCGTTGGCATTCAAAATTTTTGGGGGGTCTGATGGCCGAATGGCTAGCGCTCTGGCGTTCGGTACCCCAGGTATCGGGTTCAAATCCCGGCTTTGCCCATGGGTGTTGTAGTGGTTCGGAATCCACTTTAAGCCGCAGGTTCCGGTCCTAACAGGATCGTAGACCGCTGCAGGGGCATTGTTACTCCGCGTCCGTGGCTTACCATCAAGTTACACGCGACCCACGGGAAATGCAAAGTGAGTAACATCGGTGCAGCCCTTATGGCGAAAGATCGCGGTCTATTTGCCAGCTGCATTAGAAGAAAAAAAAAACAATGGACACATGTGAACTATTTCTGTTTGAATATTTTACAATTTATCTACAGTCGTTTGCATAATTATTGAATACTTTTGGGGATTGAAAATAATGTTCTAATAAAAAAATTTTAAAAAATAATGTTTGACTTTCTTTGGTAAAATACATTTAATAATTCAACTCCAAGATAGTGTATTAATATTTGCTACAAATAGCAAAAGAGATGAATTGCATTTTTTTTTTTTTTTTTTTTTTGCTTTATATTGTGTTAATTTTTTTTTTTCTTATTTTTAGGTATTGGCTTCAATGAACGAAATGAAAAATACTAAATTGGAAAGTTTTCAGTGATGTTCGTTTATTTTGGGTAAGTACTGTTTGGAAGCATAATATAAAAAAAAAACCCAAAAATTATTCTTCAAATTTTTATAAATTTACTCTGTTACATCCGAATAATAATTGATAAGTTTTCATAAGGGGCAACGTGATGCTCAATCCAACGTAATCCTAAAAAAGGCCTTTCCCCCTTCAAAAAAAGTCCACATAAGATAGAGTGTATTGAGAGTAAACATTTTGGGTGAGAAGGCGTGTAAAAAGTCCGAACAAATGATATTGTCGTTGTAGTTATAGAACATTGAATGGTTGTATTATGAATAGTTTAGTACAGGATGAAGATGGAATCAGCAGCCAAGTGTTAATTCTCACAAGTGGTTTAACGAATCATCGAAATACAAATTCACTTCACTTCAGCCAAAGCCCGTCCGTGGCCTCTCTGCCATCTGACGCCGTGCCAAACAGTAAAGACTTGCCAAGATGGGAGGTGGTCTGCAGCACCCTTAGAGTCGGAGCAAAGTGGACAGGTTGGCTAGTCAGAGACCCCGATGCGGCTCAGATTCCCTACAGTCGTGTCCCGTAGCCATTCCCATTCAGAAGGTGGCAACCGCGATTCTCCCAGGGATGTCCTTCGGTATGTTGAGGTTCTCCCTCCTTTTATCCTTGGCGGCCTGCTTTCCCGCATTAGTGACGTAATTTGGTCTCGGTTCTGTTAATGGTGCTGTCTGGCTGGTTCATGTTGTATCGAAATACAAATTCAGAATATCATTCTGCTACTTCCGAGAGATACTTCGGATGGTATGCATGTCCGATTCATCGGCCATATGTTGCAATTGAACTCAAATAAGCTATCCACTACTTAAGTGCTTTAGTCCTTTGGAGTATCATTTATTTTTGGGTTGTTGAGTTGTGAGTTGTCACCGTGATGCAGTTCCAGTCATAAAGAGTGCTTTGAAATAGACCATCCTAAATGAACATTATTTATACCATCAATTGATCAACGTTTTGAAAGCGATAAAGAACAGCTTTTTCGGACGAAATTGTATTCATGGTTAATACATAAATAATTGCTTATTTTTGGACAAACGCCCTTATTTAATGTACCACCCTTTACACCAGCCACAATCTCTGCAACTATGAGATTGTGTCATTTTAAAATATTATGCATTAAAAGACCGCTATATTTTTTCCATGCATGTTACTTTAAATTGAATAAAACTATATTTCCCATCATTTACATAAATATAAATGCATATACTGAGATATTTAAAATACTGGTATAGAGAGAAATGGTCTTGTGCAAACGTGATACCAGGAACTGGCAGGTGTTTCCTGTGCACCGAATAAATAAAACGCCCAAATGCGGCAGAGTGAGAATTCACTCATAAATATACAGAAAAATATATTCTTGGATAGGTTTATTTTCATTTTGAAAGGGCTCTGCTTGCAGCGAAGCAACGCCGGCAGAGATTGACTTCATTTTTTATTTACCTCACATAAAGATAGCTTTTGCTTTTTTCTCTCACTCTTCATTCCGACCCATATGTCTTCTTGTCAAGTAGAGAGGTGAACTCGAAAGGGCGTTCCTCTGCCCCTTTGTTCGAAATAAAAAAATCGCCTGTTTTGTTGAGGTTTCTTTCTTTTATATTTTCTTTTGGGATTAATTTGATAAGAACATGTCAGGAAGGGTCAACCGAAGAATTATAAAATTTACCCTATTCTTCAGTAGTGTGCTTCGACTAATGGGTTTCCAGACAAGGAGTCATGCAGGAAAGCAATTTTATATTTAATCTCATGAATTTGATATTTTTACTCCTGAATGTACATTTTTTTAGATTTACTCTCAGGAATTTGATATTTTTACAAATGAATATTCGTGTTTTTATATTTAGTTTCACGAATTTGATATTTTTATTCGTGAATATTCATTTTTTATATTTAGTTTCATTAATATGCATTTTTTTAATTTTTAGTCTCAAGAATATGATATTTTTGCACACGATTATTCAATTTTTTTACTAATTAATCTCATGAATTTGATATTTTTAGTGAAAAATATTCAATTTTTTATGGTTAGTCTCATGAATTTGATATTTTTCATCTTGAATATTCATTTTTTATAGTTAGTCTCATGAATTACATCACACGGCACTTCAACCTGTCTCTTCAGAATTCAAAATTCTATCCTTTTTCTTTTTATTTTTACCATTTGCGATTGGTAAAAATGATTGCAATGTCTTTTAACTGAATGACTTTTAGAATCTCTCTATTCAAACTCGTATATATGACATAAGAAGCTTTCGCATCATGAACTTAAATTTAAAACCTGTTAAGCCTATTTTTTACATCATTTTGATGGTACAGCGACGATTAATCGAACATCATTTGGAGGTCGACGCTGACAGATTCATTTTATTAGTCTTTTGTATTCGTAAGTTTTGCCAATTTGTTTCATCAATTATATCCTTCATTTTAGTTAAACTTTTCAACCGTCATCCAATATGTCATCCTCCTATGCTGTCTTTCCAATGTGTGGTGACTCAAAGTATTTTAGAATCTCTCTATTCAAACTCGTATATTAAATAAGCAACTTTCGCATCATAAATTAAATTGAAAACCAATAAATCATATTTTCAACACTATTTTGTATTTGATTGAACATCATTTGAATGCCGACGCTGGCTGACACATTTTATTAGGCGAGCGCTTTTTGCATTCGTAAGTTTCGTCATTTTGTTTTATAAACTATGTCACGAAAGTCTTTTTTCAGTTAAATTTCTCAACCATTATCCAATATTTCTGCCTCCTATGATGTAGTTTTATGCAGAAACCCATTACCATTCGCAAAGTGGTAAAAATGGTTAGCTGTCTTTGCAATGTCTTGCAACTGAATGTATTTCAGAATCTGTCTATTCAAACTCGTATATGACATAAGAAACTTTCGCATCATAAAATTACATTTGCAACCTGTAAGCCCATTTCTCCTGACTCACTCTGGAGGATATTTTCACCTGCCATTTTCCGAATTCCAGACTGTCCCATTAGGTCGTCTTAACGGTTCGGAACGAATCGAAACACCCATTTCCCGTTCAGTGGAGTCGTCATCACTGGAGACCGATCGCAGATGCTATTTTTTAGGATAAAATGGGAGGCAGTTCTGGGAATAGTGTCTAAACAGTTTAATAGTGTAGTTTATAGCTCTTCATCGAGAATAAAGGGTTGCAGAAACGAGGCAATTGATCATATTTTTAATCAGTTTATTTCACCATAAAGTTTGGTTTTTCTGAAATAAAGTGTTTCGAAATTTTGCATTCTATATGAAATGGTACTGGCTACGATTTTACATTTTTGATACAGTTTGATGAATTATTACGTGCATTTTAAAAACCCTCACATTGTATGAATAAATGAAGTTTAATTTTTATGAAATATAAGTCTGAAAGGTATTTTCTAATGAATAATGCGTCCAATTTCTTTCGAAATATTTTATGAAATCATACAAATGATTTTGCAGAAATTGTCATTCAAAAGACAAAATCTGTTTGTTTTAAATTTGTAGTAATTTATAAATAGCTAGTACAACACAGGAAACGATGGGTCAAAATAGTATAACAACATTATTTTCATTTAACTAAAAGAATTGAGTTTATTTATTTATTTTTAAAAATTTCGTAATTATTTTTAACTTGCTTTCATTTTGAGATAACAATCATATTTATTATGTATATAGTCATCCATATCTTTTAGTTATCTATAGAAATTAATATGTATAGTCATCCATATTAGTTATCTATAATAATTATATGTATAATCACCATATCTTTAGTCATTTGTAACAATTAATATATATATAAGTCATATCTTATTTTCATCTTTAGCAATTATATTTATAGTTATGCATATCTTATAGACATCCATAATAATTGTATGATCATTCATATTAATTATCTGCAATAATTATAAGTATAATCCGCCATATTTTTTAATCATCTATAGCAATTAATATGTATAGCCATCTACAATAACCATAAATTATAGTATAAGCCTGTTTTGCTCTGCTATCAAGAATCCACTGTGCATATCTAGGGATAGTCACCGAGGTGAAACATAGAGGAGGTTATATTGAATGTTCCACGATGCGCGCGCATCATGAGTTCGCAGACTATAATTGAATTATTCTGAGAACTCATCACTGTAAACTCGTGAATAAAACAGGCAACATCGTCCTATATTCTCAAGACTGATTTTAAAATAATAAAGTTCATTTTTTTCTCATCATTTCGACTGTTCATTTTTAAATAGATGAATGCACAACAATGCATTATTTTTTTAATGCATTGGTTTTCACTCCTTTGTCCATTATATAAAAAACTAAAAAAACACGCTTTTAGAGTGAATCAAACTAAAAAGTAAAAAATAATTGTTAACATAAGAATAAAATGACTGACGAGAAAATGAATGTCACTGTTCTAAAAGCGTGGGGTGCTCGATATCAATCGTTATAATTTTTCACTCGTTTCATTCCGAAATGCAGAGTTAGTTTAAAAATGTCAATACAAAGCACCCCAGGCTTTTAGAACAGTGACATTCATTTTCTCGTCAGTCATTTTATTCTTATGTTAACAATTATTCTTTACTTTTTAGTTTGATTAACTCTAAAAGCGTGTTTTTTAGTGTTTTTAAACTATAATATTTAAATGAGATCCCGGTACGGAGGACTGGTTCCTACAGTAATTTAATTGTGAGTAAAACAAAGGCTAAATGCGAATATGTCGAGCCAGCCAGGATTCGAACAGGAATCTCCTAATCCGTAGTCAGGCGCGTTATCCGTTATGCCACTGTCCCACGTAGGGTTAATGTCTGAAAGCTGTCTGTAAATGTTTCTTTGTAGCTTAAATAGTGTGTATGAGGAGAAACAGATCTCCAGGGGGAAAATGATCGCCGATCAAGTTGACTTTTCAAAGGCTGTGTGTTTTAGTCACTCATCCTGGCGATCCTAATCATGATGAGATAATAAACTTATCAAAATATTTTAGTGTTGTCGGTAATTGTTAAGTTTACAACGTTTAAATTAAATTGGAGCGTTTAAAGTATGGCAAAATCGAGCCAAAGAGTCAGTTATATACATACAAACATACAGGTGAAACTAATAAAAGCGTATTAAAAATAAATATATATTGTAAATGTGTGATACATCTCACGGGCCGTAAAAATATTCAAGGTGGGCCGCGGATTGGCCACCCCTGTTGTAGGCAGTGATGTGATTGTGTGATAGAATTGAATATATTATATTGACCCTTAATTCCTTTAATTTCTCTATTTTTATTTATATTAAAAGATCAAATCTTCAAAAATGACATTTTTATAAAATTATAAATGTTTTTAAATGAACATTCTTTTAAGAATGTTACCCAAAATATTCGTAAAATGTTTTTAAAATTTACATCGAAAATTAGATGCACTGCCAGTAATTATGACCAAACGCAACGACTCAACGAAATAATAAAGCAAACTCTATTAATTTTCTATTTTAAAAAAAAATAACAAACTACCTTTACGATTTATTTATTCAGAAATGGGAACCACTTCTGCTAAAGTTTTGACGAACAAACTACTACAATTTGGCGGAAGAGTAAAACATTGTTTGACCTGTCATCGCCATTCATCTTTTGCGAAGGAACTTGTCCTGCAGTTTTCAAAAAAAGTAGACAAATGAAACAAACTTAGTATTGTGGGGTTTGAGGGTACAATAAATCTAGAGTTACCATTCTGTCAGCGCAAATAATGATCTTTTTATTAATGCGTTTTGTTTTCCCCAACTTAAATAAGTTGCTTTTGATCTGTTGGGTTCGTTTTTCGTGGCGCTCTTCCAGCTCTCCTTTGAATTCAGGCAAATTGGACGCCATTTCTGTTGGCAGGCATACCTGAAGATGACGCGACCACGGTGAAAAAGTGTCATTGTCTATTTCAGTGATGATACCGGCTGTTTGCTAAAGTGGTACATCGGGTGAATGGAAGGATGCTATTTTTCAAATTTTTCTGTAGGGATGTCACTTTTGTTGAGAGGAAAAGCTGCAAATGACATTTGTAGAGAAAATATTTTAATAAGGATCCTGTTAGGAAACCATTTATTGTTTTACAGTTTTGTTGGTATATATTTTGTTTATGTTTAATATGTTCATCTATAAATCTGAATTATTAAATTTGCCATGTTTCATGTTTTCCAGTTTTAGAAAAAAAAACTTTTTTTCGGTTTTCCAGACACTATCCATAATTTATAACAGGTTAGATACATATCCATAATATCCAACCCGTGGTCCGCCTTGAATATTTTTCTGGCCCGTGAGATGTATCACACTTTTACAGTATATATATTTATTTCATAATGATCAAAGGAGTGAAAACCAATCTATTAAACAAAATACATTATGTGTGCATCCGTCTATTAAAAAATGAACTGCCGACATCATGAAAAGAAATGAACTTTGATTTTCAAATAATATTCTTGCGAATATAGGATATATATTGGCTGTTTTGTTGATGAGGTCACAGTTAGGAGTTCACAGAATAATTAATTTATATTCTGTGAACTCATGATGGAAATTCATTTTGGGTAATAGGTTCTATGGTTCACTTTAAATGACCTCAGTGACCATCCCTAGATGCGCACAGTTGATTGCTGATTTTTCAATACAATATCCGTAATTTTATGAATGGTAAAAAGCTTCACAAAGATATCTTGGATCGTAATTGAATCATTAATAATATAAATAGATATAAAGGTAATTCACTTGAAATCATTTTATGAATGAAAGGCTACAACTCAATTCAATTCAGAAATCTTGAAACAAAAATTTTATACCTTACATATATACGAGTTACTGTACTTTATTTTATCATTTCAATTCATTTTCTGGAGAAAAAAAATTTCTCTTTAAATTTAATACTTCATTGTTTACCTAAGGCATTCTCTCTTTTATCCAAAGCAATATGCATTTTAGATATATTTTCGCTACTACCTGCGTGAATATATTCTTAAAAAATTACAAGTTAAAAATATTATAAACGGTATAAAATTGTTCTTTTTCATGCGCCACGAAAACACAAAAGACCCTTCAAAAATTGAGATGCTCTACCATTCAATTTCTCCAAACAGAATTTCTTTTATTTTGCACAAGTCACGAAAAATAAGTCGCAAACGAAAATTTCATTTTTCTAAAAATCAAATTTAAAGTAGAGCATAAACAAACATTCTATTTTCTGAAAAAAAAACAACGTTCTAATGACAACAAATAATCTCGAAGGCATTCAAAAACAATGACCTCTCTTTGAAAATACCCCTTGAAGCCTACTTGTCACGGTTAAAAAAATGAATCTAATTTCATTT
>BPLQ01006256.1:24682-76434 GCA_021605075.1 Caerostris darwini | reverse complement strand
ACTACAATATATATTATACTATATAATATTATATATACGCAGAGACAGAGATTTACAAGTTTTTCTTAAAGAACAAGCATGGAGAGGCAAGAAAAAAGAAGGATTAAAATATACACAATTAAAGAGAAAAAAAATTACATCGGAGATCCATCTTGGACATTCGCATTTGAAAATAATTGTGATGAATGATTTTAAAAAAAATACGTGAATTTAAAATTTCTAAATAGAATATAGACCCTAAACAAAACGTATTTCTATTATTCTAATCGACACGTTACATAACCAGTCTATAATCCACTGAGCAAACCCTTTCAGCCCCAAGAACTCCATTACTCTCACAGCAGAAACACCATGAATGATGAAGTCACGGAGCCGTAGGGCGGAACATCTCAAGTGAAGGTGAAATCGATTAATTTATGCGCTGTTTTTCTGTCACCCAAATATTTTTCGCCCTTCTTCCCCAGAGATTGCTTGCTCTACTGTCTTTAGCCCGACATCCTTTTCCTTATGCCCTTAGGCATAATACGGTCCCCTTGTCTTATACGGTATTTATACAGGATAAGCCTTCTGTGTACTTAACTTCTGGAAGGATGCTGTTTCTGCATGGTTGAGGAACAAATTGCTTATGGGTGGAGAAACAAAAAAATGGTGCAGAAAAACCTTTTACTCAGGGGACTCAAACAAGAAAGGAAAGAAATAACTGTCACGATCTCCTATCCATAGTTTCCTGAAAACGTAACTAAGATCCGATTACGAAGTTGGACCACAAATAAGGTAACTAAGAAATATTCTTTTTAAGAACAAAGTCTCTTTAGGTCACGAAAGCAGAATAGATTCTTTGAAATGCGATTTTTATTCTACGTCAAAGGATAAGCTTTTGTCTGTTTTAGATATATTAATGGAAGGTTAATAACAGCTGTTATCGAACTCACCCTTATACTTGCAATAAATTATACTTTTATTAATTAGAAATTCTCACTACCCTTTAAAAAGTAAAAATAATGAATAATACATTTGTTTTTCTATATTTTTGAAATTACAAAGTATATTTTTGGTCATGAAATTTTACATTCATCTTAGAGAAATTTCCTTAACTTGTCATTACTGAACTATTTTCTCATACATTATTGGAAGTGTTTGAAATATGGACCATGAACTTTTTCTTGATCTAAATTAACAAAAAAAAGAGGACAAACTTTTTAAAACTTTGAATGTACAGTTTACTTCCTCGAAACGTACAGATTTTCTCATTTACTTTGCAATTTTTGTTAATATTTTTGCTGTCAAATTATAACTTTCCTTATATGTTAATATTAGTATAAAAGCTATTGTTTTATAGTGATTACTTTACTTATTTTTCCAGTGCGTTTGGATATTTTTAACAATACCTTACAGTCTCATGTTATAAGTCGTAGTGGTAACGATAGACGGTATTCTTTCAAATTAAAGGAAAAAAGCTATATTTACTTTAACAAAAATTCATGCAAACATTTATTTAACAGTGGGCTGACTTTTATCCAGCATTCGACTCAATTCAACATGTAATGCATGCAAATATGCGAAGAACTAAGAAAGACACTTAGAAAATGCAAATAATAATAATAACAGTAAATAAAATATTCAATTTCTTACGAATTTGAATTATCGTGTGTGAACATATTTTATTGTGTACTTTATCATTCTAAATATATAATGTTAAGTGATCTTTAGAATAACTTTCATGAATGTATTTATTCAATATTGAGAAAATTAAAGCAATGTTCTGCATACCTGCTATACGTCAGACAATTAAAAATGAAATACAGCGACTTGACATTAACAGATCATTAATTTAGCTACTCTTTTCGGTACATTTTAAGCACACATAATTAAGATCACGTGGCAGATTAGCGTTTATTTTAAACAAATATATGTTTTTGAAATGAAAATGTAGTGCATGAATTTGAATGATTGAATTTTTTGTAGTGCATGGGGAGAATAAAGGGTGTTTTTAAATAAAAAAACTTACTTTAAATAAAACCGTTTTAAATAAAATCTTATTTTTTGTTAACTTCATTTTTTTTTACCGTACAGACTTCATATAAGGACACCTTAACATATAATAATAATTATAATTTAATTTGCAATACCACATATATGTTCGAATCTTTTAATTTTTAACTTAAGATTTTTTCCATTCTGTACCTTGTTTAAAATGTTTTTGTAAAAGGCGACTAAAATGGGTACCCAGTGCCTGGTGATATATCAGAGTGGAAAGGCAGACGTCTCAATTTGGGTGTCCCGTGTCATTGTGCCGCAAGGTCAAAGGGCAAAAAGGAGCCACATTTCTTGGCCTTTATCATAACTTGTCGGATTAAGTCCACACTGGTTCATGGACTTGGTCTAGATGATGTTGTTGTCGACCAAGCCACAGGATAAGAAACAACAACAAACGTTGCTTAGGTTTTTCCCCCATATTTAATCATCTTATTGACTTGTGCAACAAAAGTTTTTGTATTGCGATATAATTTTACGAAAAAAATTATGTTAACGATATTTATTTAAGTTAATTTTCTTTTTCAGCCATTTCTTGACATCTAATTTTTTAAATTAATTAATCTTACTTTAGTCTCTAATTCTTAAAGTATTTACTGGAGCAATATTAAATTTCATGTATATATATATATATTTTTTCTAATGCAGCTGGTAAACAAACATGGACGTCTTGGATGCCTTAAGACAAGCGCTGCACAGATGTTACTCACTTTGCATTACCCAGGGGTGCGTTTAACTTGAAGATAAGCCACGGACGCGGAGTAACAATGCCCTCGCAACGCTCTACGAACCTATTAGGACCGGGACCTACGGTTTAAAGTGGATTCCGCAGAACCACTACAAACATCCATGGCATCGCCGGGACTCGAACCCGAAACCTGTGGTACCGACCGCCAGAGCTAGCCACTCGGCCATTCACGCCCTATTTCATGTATATTATACAGTTTCTTATTGTTGGCGTTCATGCATGTAGGTCAGAACTAGCTAAACTAGATGACCACTCGAGGGGGTAGAAAGAGTCATTTAGCCTTTTAAGTGAAGGAATTTCAGTCATTGTGTTGTCTCATTTAATTTTTAGGAGTACACAATTTACAATGAATAAAATAGAAATGCAACACAACAATACTACAAATCAATGCAAATTTCCGATAGACATTATAACCTTAGATGAAAATATCCAATGAAGTTATTTTGAAGAATTGCCACTTAGAATTTTACAGTAAAAATTCTTATAAATTATATTACTTGAAATCTACTATTGAAGGCAATTAAATCCTCTCGCATAATATATTTATATATTAATTGCAGTAGTACATTGCTATCAGCTGTATTGTAACTATTTGTATCTCTTCTGATTCTTTTACGTAATTTTACATGTATAATAGTAATTCTCATACAACCACAAATTATAATTTAATCTGAACTTTGGCTAATTCCACTGTACGGGATCCTTTTAACACGATTTTTGAATGGTAGAAAAATTCTTCATAGGAACGTTCGTTTACAACATTGTTTCTTTCAATATGATTTAAAATTTGAGTAGACTGTTCTTATAATACAATGTTCCAATAACAGGTTTCGAGTATTTGGTTAAGTTCAACAAAAATATTTGAAATTTATGCAGAATGTTTTTAATACATTGAAATTACAAGTCATACATAACTAATATAAAATATTGTTTTCTATCGCTTGTATTTATTTGCCACTGAACGGCAAATGTGTAGCAAATCCAGCGTTAAGCAGGGAATGCAATCCAATGCTTGCTACCTTGTACCATATTTTGCCCCTACAAATTTAACACTCGTCCAAAGGTTTGGTTATTCACTCTACGGTCATTTTTTGCATACTTTAGGCTAGTTAGACAGGGACCTACAGCTTAAAGGCGGTTCCGAACAAGCGCTCAACAAACATCCATGCCACCTCCAGGATTCGAACCTGAAGCACCAAAAGACAAAAGTGCTACCTAATTGGGCAGCAGGTCGCTCCTCGCCCAAAAGAGTGTATCTGAAAACTTTGTGCTTTTCTGTTCAAGCACAATAGGGAGGACTTTACGGAATACGGATTTATCGTGCACATTTTGGGCTTAGAAAGGAAAGTTCTCGGTCAGTACTCTTCTAGAAGAAGAAGAAGCACTCTAGAAGCGATGATTACCAAGTCGAATACTACTACTACTAAAATAAATTCCTCATCTAAATCTAAGGCCAATAATAAATTAAGTTCAGCATTGAAAATAGAAAAGAATAAATATTTTTCTTTTTGATAAATATGTTCAAAATAAAAACACGAAAATCACAGTACCAATTCATTAAAATCTTCTATTTTTCAGAAGAATCACTTGTAAATTTCGTAGTTCGGTAGTTTTATTATTTTAAAGTTGTGTGAAGTGTTTTTCAAACACTTAAAAAGTTCACTGGATAAAAATGAAAAAGAGTTTTTTAAATTCCTTTCACAGGCGAGAGCCTACTTCACTATACGTTCCTTCAATACTGTTTGTTTCGCATGCTTGATCAAACGGAATTCTCACTCAACTCTTTCTTCATTTAATTCACCACCAGCAATCAGAGATTCTTCAAATGAATCTTCCCTTTTTTTGTGGCAAAATCCCTTTCTTTCCCTTTCTTGTGTGAGCACATGGCACACAATCGTTAGGCGATATATTCATTCATTAAAAACCTCTTTGTGTCTAAAGGCAGGCGAACTAACACAATAAGAGAAGGGAAACTGAAAGTAAGGCGTAGGGGGAAACGAAAAAAGGAAACCCTACAAAACACGGAGAGCACGTTTGGCGGAGTACAATTCTAATCTCGAAGTAATACGACATGCCATCCGGTATGTTCGCTAGAGGGAATGAAAGTTTTCTTTCTTTTTCTTTCTTCTTTTTATTCCTCAAGTCACTATTGATGGGAGTGAGAGAAGAGCAAAAGGTGTGTGTGTGATTGAGAAAATAAGGGTGGATGACACCCCCACCTACGCTATGCCCAGAGGACATGTTCGAAATTCAAGAAAATTGCAGGAGAGCTTTTAAGGCATTGGGGGATGCAGTTACTGTGGAAAAGTAATGCTACTTTTTTTTACCTTGTCGCTTTCAACAACGTAGAGAGTACTGGCAAACAAGTTGATCAACAGAGTCTGGTTTTCTCCCTTGCTGAGTTGTAAGATAAAAGTTTTGATCCCGCCTGTTGCTTGACTTTAAAGCTTCCCTTTTTTGTTTTCATATATTTAATAAAATTATTTGCAACACTCAAGCTCTTAAGTCAATAATTAAAATTAAGATGAGAAAATTAATTTCAAACTGACAGAACTTTTGAAAACTTAAGCTGTAATAGTTTGCAATGTAAAAACTTTCAAATAAGTTTCATTTAGAAGTAACTTGCAAATTCTCGAATTGAATCGATTCGAATCAGAATCCTGTGGTATGAAAGGCCAGAGCGCTAGTCAATCGGCCATCAGACCACTAAATCTGTTAAGCACATCGAATTTTTCTATATTGTGAAAGATTAATAATTTAAATTTTTGAGAAAATATTGGTAATATTATAATGTCAGTTCAACCTAACGTCTGTTATATTTTCAAATAAAATATAAGTATAAAAAAAAGTGTGTTGGCAAAGTTATTTTTGTTTTTATATCAATCTTACAGTGTCTCCTCTATAAGATTGTTTTCATGCATTGAATTATATCTGCATTGCAATACAATTCATTCATAGCAATGAAATACTATGAATACATCTTAAATTTAAATTTGATATATGGAATATCCAGTATCTTTATATGCAGAAAATCCCATGAATAAAAATACCGTTTCTATTGTGTCTTGTAAACCTCATATGCAAGGCATATAATGAAATTTCGTCACCAGTTTCTATCGAAATATATTTCCTATCTTATGTCCTGTATAAAATGTTGGACTCACGTAGTGTTTTTCCACTACAACTTAGTCTCAATGACATATGTGATGTTTCAATTGCAAACTTTGTCAACAGAAACGCCTCGAATTACTCTACATTCCCCATGAGCTCTACCACCGTTTCATCACTATATTCGGCAGTGATTACATTAATACATACTACATTAATTATATTTATAAAAAATTGCTTCCAAGATTTCTTCTGTAAAATTATTCTATTGTTTCTTGAAGTGAATTATATCTGTCTTACAACACAATTCATCAAGTATTAGTAATGAAATACTATGAATGCATCTTAATTCTTAATTTGAAGCTATGGAAAATATACAACATCTTTATATACAGAAAAACACTTAAATAAGAAAATGTGTTTCTATTCTGCAGCAAACCTCATATACAAAAGGCATACTATATAATGAAATTTCCTCACCAGGTATGGTGACGAAATTCAAAATAGATTCTCTATCTTATGCCCTCTATAAAATGTTGGATTAAATACTATGTATACATATTAAGTTTAAATTTGATATGGAATATCTAATATCTTTACACGCAGAAAAACCCATTACTAAAAATATCCTTTATATTGTGTCTTGTAAGCTTCATATGTAAAAAGAAATTTCGTCACCAGTTTATATCAAAATATATTTCCTGTCTTCTACAAAATGTTGGACTCACGTAGTGTTTTTCCACTACAGCTTAGTCCAAATGACATATGTGATGTTTGAATCGCAACCTTTGTCAACAGAAACGCCCTGACTTACTCTACATTCCCCCATAAGCTCTACCGCCGTTTCATCACTATATTCGGGAGTGATATATTTCTCAAAAGCGCAACAGCTTAGGCATGTTCCTGAGAAAAAGCTTGACAGCTTGCCCTTGACAGCTTTTGCCAATA
Source organism: Caerostris darwini (assembly GCA_021605075.1). Lineage (NCBI taxonomy): Eukaryota > Metazoa > Arthropoda > Arachnida > Araneae > Araneidae > Caerostris > Caerostris darwini. The sequence continues at coordinate 69,596 of BPLQ01006256.1, read as the reverse complement.
AGTTCTGGTTTTTATGGTCCGCCTGGAATAAAAAAATTTTCTTGGATGAACAAATGGATTTTTATATATTCGACTTTTCTTCTGCCTTCTTCTTAAGAAAGTAATAAAAAGTTTCGATGGAATTGCATTTTGATGTATGTTGTATTAAGCGGTTTTTGCTAAAGTTGAGAGTTATGTTTTTAAAGATGCATAGTACTTGTATTACGTTTTTGTAATATGAAGAACCTTTATAATTCTTTATAGATGTCTAGTTGAAGAAGTAAGATACATTTTCCGGTTCACATCAATTATTTTCTGTAGTTTTTATTGAAGTGGTGGATATCTGCACCACAAGAATACTCTTTTTATTGGTTTGCAGAAAAAAAAATCAAAAATGAATTTTATTTATATCGAAAGAATTTTTTATATAAAATGTGCAACTAATGATTTTTTTTCATAATATAAAATCATTAAAAGGAAATCTAAAAATTTATGTAACTTATGTCCATTCAAAAAAAACATCCTAACATCCATGTGATATCGCATCCATCCAAAAGTAAACAACTTCAACAGACAACTTTTTAAACAAAAAGTTAAAAAGTGGATTTCGAACCACTCAAACATCCATGGCACCGCCGGGACTCGAACAGGAAACCTGTGGTACCGAGCGCCAGAGCACTAGCCACTCGGTCATCAGGCTCCTATATGACATAATATTAAATATTTGAAAAGAAAGGTGTTCAAGAATGACCAGTAACCATTGTTCATATCAAAGCACGTATACAGCGCCGTACAATGACCAACTGCACACGATCCAACAGCTTTTAACTCACAAGGATCATTTAAATGAGTCAAGCAGACGAGCATCAGACATTCCTATTCTGCAATAATATAGCAATTCTATCAGATATCCTCCCTATGAAAAAATCCAAAGGCATTGATACTGTTGTTGTTGTGACTAATCCTTAGTGCCCTGCAGTGCGAGACGGACATTCCATGATGAATCTACTCATGGATTGAGGGAGAGGAGGCAGCTTCTGTTGTGATGGAGCACCCGTAAGTAGAAGTATGACTTTTTCTCTGTGACGCTCTTACAGTCATATGAGACCGGGACCTACGGCTTAAAGTGGATTCCGAACCACTACAAACATCCATGACACCGCCGGGACTCAAATCCGAAACCTGTGGTATCGACCGCCAGAGCACTAGCCACTCGACCATTCAGGCCCTTTGGATGTAGTAAATGTTACGACATCACAACGGAAAGCTTGCCATCCAACCTACGATGACATTTGGGGTATACCCATCCCTGGTATACCCCGTGTGTTGAAGATAGTACCTCCAACAAGTATACCCCCATCGGGGTATACTTGTTATGCCTACCATGTTTTGTTAAATACGTTTGTCTGTTTTCGAATTATGCGGAGCTACATCTACTCACTTTGCATGGAATAAATACAAATCAAATATCCATGAACTCCTCTTGGGATTTTGTCACAAGACGACCCCAATATGGACAACGACTGAAATAATATTGTTAACCCGTATGTATCTGTATGCTTGTCCTAACTGTAATACTTTTATGATTGATTTCTTCTTCTTTGGAATATGTTTGATAAAGGAATTTAGAATCAAAATTTAATTTAAAAATAATACAGCGGAAAGTCATCTACCTAAATCTCAAAGCCGCATACAAATGTTATTATTTATTCACTAGTTTAAATGTTATTTAAGTTATGGTTTTAATATAAAAAATTTTAATTCGTAAGATGTGCATGTTCCCTATTATTGTTGCCTATGCCTATCTGGTTTCGTTAAATATGTTTGTCTATTTTCGAATTATACGGAACTACATCTACTCATTTTCCATGGAATAAATACAAATCAAATATCCATGTACGCCAGGTGGGATTTGGTAATAAGACGACCCCACCAGGGACAACGACTGAAATAATATTGTTAACCTGTATGTAATTGTATGCTTCTCCTAATCTAATGTATGCCTATTATTGTTGCCTATGCCTACCATGTTTCGTTAAATATGTTTGTTATTTTCGAATGATACGGAACTACTTCTACTCACTTTCCATGGAATAAATAGAAATCAAAGATCCATGAAGTCCTGGTGGGATTTTGTCACAAGGCGACTCCACCAGGGATAACGACTGAAATAATATTGTTAACCTGTATGTATTAGTATGCTTGTACTATTCTGTAATATTTTTATTGCTTATTTCTTATTCTTTGGAATATGTGTGATAAGGGAATTTTGATTCAAAATTTAATTTAAAATTAACAAAGCTGAAAGTAGTCTGCCTAAATGTCAACGCGTTTTACTAATGTTAGTGTTTATTCGTTAGATTAAAAGTTCCTCAAGTAATGGTGTTAATATAAAAAAAATATTTCCTTAGATGGGCATGTTTGCCTATTACTGTTGGCTATGACTAAGTATGTCTATGTCTACCATGTGTTGCTAAATTTGTTTGTCTATTTTCGAATTATACTGAGCTTTACCTACTCACTTTTCATGGAATAAACACAAATCAAATATCCTTTGAACTCCTGTTGGGATTTGGGAAGACGACCCCACCAGGGATAACGACTAAAATAATATTGTTAACCCGTTTGTATTACTATGCTTGAACTATTCTGTATCAATTTCATTGCTGATTTCTTTTTCTTTAGAATATGTTGGATGATGGAATTTTGTTTATAAATTTAATTTAAAATTAACATAGCTGAAATTATTCTAGCAAAATATCAACGCGGTTTACAAATTTTATTATTTGTTCGTTAGATTATATGTTTCTCAAGTAAAGGTTTAATGTAAACAAAATTAATTCTTAAGATGGACATGTATATCCATTACAGTTGCCCATTCCTAAATATGTCCATGGCTACCGTGTTTCATTAAATATATTTGTCTGTTTTTGAATTTTACGGAGCTATATCTACTCAGTTTTTATGTAATGAATATAAATCAAATATCTATGAAATCCTTGTTTGATTTACAAAACCTGTGGTGGGATTTACAAAACCTGTGGTGGGATTTACAATCCTGGTGGGATCTCGAACCTATCTCGAACATTAACTATGTTCGGGATATTACAACCTTTACAACGGTCGTTACAACCCTTACAACTCGATCATTTGAAACTAATTACCTCTGTAGCTCGAAGAAATATAAGTTTATGACTTTAAGGATTTGCTGACAATGCACGGCATTGTTTTTAGAAAATAATGTATGGGTATACAGTAAATAGAATAACCAATTCTATGAAATATTCTTAATATAATTCTTGTTATTGCTATTGATTTCATTTGAACTCTAGCGATAGATAGAGAATTGCTTTTACGCCAAATTTAATCGCTGTATCGCTAAATTATTATGTGGAATTATGTTTTGCTAACTCACATACACAAATATATCATTTAGATAATGATAGTAATGACTGTTACGATAAAATTACTTAATTATTTGTTATAACGGCATTTTGTTTCTTTTATTTAAAATAAATGTTTATGATGCCAAATTCGAATGAGAAAACAAAGTTATTTAAAAAAGGGATTAAAATTGAAAAAAAAAAGAAACCAAAGAATTCCTTACATTTTACGCTGAAGTATGCTTTGTTGGGGGCAAAAATTATCTTTTTATTGCCTTAGAATTTATATATACCAGATTAGAATATATATGTTCTTTATTTACTATAAAATTACTATCTTTATTTACTATAAATAAAAAATTCTGCAAATAACTATCAAAGTAAAAATAAATAATCATTATATTGTACCGAAAAAGAATAAGTTACGGCGATGCATTTGGCACAAAGGGTACAGGATTCTAGATTTTTACCACCAATTAATTTGTCATTTTAAGGGCATATGGAAAAAAAAAGGGACATAATGAAATAAAACTACTGTTTTGTTTGCGAAACCCTTGACGAATAAAATGGTGCTGTGTGCGCCAAACATCGAGATATGCTATGGTCGTCTATTATTTGGCGGCCTTTTTACATTTGGATCGACAATGGTGAGAATGACTCTAACGAAAAAGTACGAAAATAAATTATTATTCTGAAATTGAGAGATAAATATTGTACAAAGATTATTTATAAATGTGTAAATAAATATTTTAGTTTTTTATAATTATAAGTTGCATAAAATTTTTGATTTGCTCGATTTACTTTGTAAATTAATCTTTTTCTCTAAACATTACACCAAATATACACTGTACAAAGCAAAAATATTTAAATTTCCGTGTTGGCGATAAATTTGGCGATTTCGGCTAGTAATTTGGCAATGTTCGCAATCGGTTTGATAAAATTTATGATGAATGCAAAATAACTTAAAAAAGTACAGTTCGTGTTATTTAGAAATATTTATTTAACTATGAGTGTCACATCTTAAAAATCTTTTGTCATTACTTTAGTAGAAACTGATAAGAAACTTTGCTTAACAATTTAAGTTTTAAAGAAAGATAATTTAAAAAAAATTTATTTTATTAATTAAATATAAAAAGAATCACCTTGACTTTAAAAAATTTTACAACATTTCAACATTTATCACAACTAAAGTGCAATTGCATAATTGTCAAATAATATATTTTATCCTAAGCTCATTCTAAAGTAATTCATATATCAAGTTAAAAGTATATTTTACGTTTATCGTAAAAAAAAAAAAAAAAAAAATTTAAAATCCTGTACCTTTTGTGCCGAACACATCGCCAAGTTGCTATGTCGGTAAGTAAGCATAGAAATCAATGGGCCAGGTAGTTTGCGCGATAAAATCGTATTACACCAAAAGCCTGCACTGGATTGCCAAATCGCCAAATAAACAAACAAAATGGTTGCCGAAGTTCAGTGTCATTTAAAATGTATTTCGCCAAAATTTGTAGCCAAACAGTGCTATTACACCAACATTAGTAGCCAAATAGCTATTAAGTCAAAGTTTATTACTGAAAAGGCTTTGAAGCCAAAGTTTATCGCTTTAATGCCAAATATTATCACTGTCGTGCCAAAATTTTAATCTTTGTAATACTTTATCGACAACATTTATCGCTTTATCGCCGAACTTTTTCACTAAGCACATTTTGTTATATATGCTTTTAAGCTAAAAGTTAATACTTTATCGCTTTATCGCCAAATTTTTCCATTAAGCAAATTGTTTTTTGCTATTACACCATATGTTAATGCTTTATAGCCAAATTTTATCACTAAAAAATTTTATCTCTGGAATACTTTTGCCCCAAATATTATCGCTTTTGCGCCAAAATTTAGCACTATTATAGCAAAAAGATTATATCTAAATTTCCTTTACGCCAATTTATATCGCCAAATTATTATGTGGAATTTTATTTTGCTAACTCACAAAAATGTATCGTTTAGACAAAGATCGTTGTTACGATAAAATTTTGCCGAAATTATTCGCTAATTCAAAATTATAAAATTATCGCTCGGGGGTACAGTATTCTAGAATTTAACCCAAAAAAAATATGGAAATTATCTTTATTCGTCGTCCCAATCTCAGAAACTAATTTCAGACAATTGATAGTAAATTACATCTAGTGCTTCAATTCAAAAAGCATGTTATTTGATAATAAAGTTTCCAACTATTTATATTAAAAGTATAAAATACGAACCCGTGACGCGTGATGTGTGGCAGTCTTGCAAATTCAATGGACAATATTTCTGGACATGGTTGTACGTTTTTCTTCATCAGTAGGATAACGTAATTTTTTCAAGATGGCGGAGAAATGCGTCTGCTGTCGATGCGAGTTAAGGTAACACTGACATTTTTTCACTGTTTAAAAATAAAATCATTTGTTTAGAAGTAGCTTTTCAATAGTGTTTCTGATAGTATTGTTAATTGATGTAACAATGTTTGTTTTGTTGTACACATTATTATTGCTATTATATTGTTATGAGTTTAATATTTCTCTCTACCTCTTTTTAATTTGGGGGGGGATGAAAAAATACTATTGGATATTTGAAATATATGTTTATGTATGTAAAATATGAGTATGTTTCAAAAATTTCAAATCCCTTATTTGTACAGTGCAAATATAGTTCTTTCCGAGGCCTGAATGGCTGAGTGTCTAGCGTTCTGGTGCTCGGTGCCACAGGTCTCGGGTTTGAGTGCAGGTGGTGCCAGTGATGTTTGAAGTGGTTCGGAATCCACTTTAAGCCGTAGGTCCCGGTCTCCTATGACTGTAAAAGCGTCACGCAGCTAAAGTCAGACTTCTACCTACGGGTGCTCCCTCACAATAGAATCTGCTTTCCCCTCCAAGCATGAGTACATATGGGCTCGTGGTCTTGGCCTAGATGTCTGCCAAGTGGGATAAGAAGCAACAACAATAGTTCTTTCCTCATTTGTAGGGTACTAGTATGCGACTGAAACTTGACAGTAGTGGATAAAAAAACATTAAAATATAATAACTCACTCAGGGTTTTGTCAAAGTTTCTTAAAGTTCGTAAAATAGTTAAACCATAAATAAAGATAAACTTCAATAAACTTTAGATACATAGTTATCGATATTTTAATAAGTGTTGTATTTTAATTTCTTGATCGTTTACACGACAATACAAGGACTCTATACCTTTCTTTTTTCGTCCACAAATAAGATAATTACGACAACTGTTCTAAAGGAGCTGTTATAAAAAGTTATACACGTTAATAAAGTTATAAAAGTTAATAAAGTTATACACTGTAATTATCAATTTGGAATTTGGCGATGCAAAACCCTGATGGGCAGATTATGCTCAGTTCTGGTCGGTTTAAAATTAGGGCCGAATCAGAAATCGAACCGAAAGATCTCTGTTGGGGATGGGCACGATATAATCCATATAATACTCTTTTGACGAACTCAATGAAAATCAAATGAGATGGGGAAAAAAGAGGATAAGGGTGCTCGCAATTCGCTCATGGTGTGAGCACAATGTACCCCGGATTGAAAGTAATAAAAACCTGCGAAATTTAATGATTAATTCTCAACTTTTTTAAATTATTGTATCGATAAAAATGGAATAATAAATTATGACTAAAAAATTTATTAAAGATTAAATCTTCCTGGATTAACATATAGCTGTGAATAAATTGCAACTAACAACTTGCAACTAATATGAACAACTTCCTCTCAATGAACATTTAGAATCCATTTTACATTACATTTAGTGCTTACAATTATCGGACCAAATTTTAAAACAAATAAAACAGTGCAGTAATCAAATATTTTAATATTTTAAAATAATATATTCATTAATAATAAATGAATTATTTCATGTTTTGTTTATTTCCGAAGACATTTGGGAAATAAACATATGATCGTTCATCGCAGAATTTTATCAAAAACGTTTTTAATAGACCGAGAAATACTCCCATAGGGCCTGAATGGTCGAGTGTCTAGCGCTCTGGCGCTCAGTACCACAGGGTTCGAGTCCCGGCTGTTCCATGGAAGTTTGTAGTGGTTCGTGTTGTGGATGTTTGAAGGTTCCGATGTCCTATGACTGTAAGAGCGTCACGGAGCAGAAGTCAGACTTCTACCTACGGGTATTTCATCAGAACAGAAGCTGCATCACACTTCCCTTTTTCCATGAGGAAGACGACAACAACAACAACAATACTGCCATAGCGGCAGATTTGGCGAACATCTACATTTGTCTGATGCTTCCTCTATTGAGTTATTTTAAAAGAAGAGTTATGATAGCTTAAAGTTATGCAAAACAAATGTGGTGTAGCAATTAATCCCGAATCTCTCCTATACATCCAACATTCCGCTAGTTAAAAATTCTAAATCAATTAATAAATTCAACAGAAGCCAATCTTAGACAGAAAATTTTTAAGAATTCTTTAGAAATAGGTAAATTAATTTGTTTTTTCTTCAATTCCTTCTATTAGCTCACACTCACCCTATATATATCTTGCTCAAATTTTCAATCGTTCATAAAACATACTTTTTATTCGTCCACTCAAGTTCAAATACATTTATTTTGGACTTGTAGTGGAGGACACTGGATGTTAATGCAGTTTTTTCAAATATTAATTCAGTAATTAAAGTTAATTAGTTAATTTTAGGTGTTTTTTTTAGATTTAAGTTGCATATATCTACCAATAGATGGCGCCAGATTTAAGAGGAAAATTTCAACTTTATTTATAAAGGACTTTCTGCAATGTAGTCGAAAAAAGTAGGATTTGATTTTAAAAAAAACTTTTTTTTACATTACTTGTTTATAAAGAGTTCTACTGGCACAGTATTTTCTATGACATGAAATGAAAGACAGTCTCTTTTTTTCGATTAAATGGTCGACTTCTTCTCTAATGCAATGCAGTAGTTCTCAATGCAGACCTGTCTGATGTGCAGAGTCTATTAAGGCGAATTCCTAAACTTGGCGAAAGTGAAAGATAATCTTACTATGGACCGTTATGGGAATTCCATTGGACTTGTTATGGAAAAGAGCGAATAATTTGCAAGAATGAAGGCCCTTGTCTCTAAGACTGAATAAATTATCTGAATATAGGATTAATATTTCAATTCAGTTCGTAATTCTTTTGTATTTTGTTTATCTCTTTAACATTGAAAAGTGCAAAATTGACTCGGCGAATTTTAGAGTTAATTTCTTTTCGCAAACTACGTCTCTGCTAAAGTTTTTATCAGTCTGTCTAACAAACTTTATTACTATATGATTACTAGATCAATTCTGTAAAAGCTTTATGTATTGTCCTATACAAAAAAAATATGGCGTTTCTCGATATAGATACTTGTCTGTGTATGAAATAATACTGCATTTAAATTAAAACAAAAATATTAAGAAATGATTTTGTAATATTCAAAATCTAATTATGTAATTTCAAAAATATTTATGATGGTCGTTATATATATATATATATATAAAGTAAACACATTGTTTCTTATGCAATTTTGAGGCACTCAAAGCAACATTTTCTTTCTATACAGATTGTGGTAATGTGGGAAAGCTCTGTATATATAATTGTAAGAAATTCAAATAATTGTGTTTCTATGGTTAATTATCAAATAACCATAAAAACTAACCCAAATAATAAAAAAAAACTTATTTTTTGGAATTTAATATAAAATTAATTTTTGCAGCCTATATGATAAAAAGTAAAAGCCCTTACAAATTTTACGTAAATAAATTAGTTCTTAGTAAGTATAGTAGTAGTTCTTTTAGTTCTGATAAATTAGTTAGCAAAAGTACATAATCTTTAACTCAAAGAAAGTTAACGAGGCTTGAAGTAGATAAACAAAACCAAACTAGTACCAGACCAGTTTAAGAAATTTCCTTTCTATAAATATTCATGGATATTATTATTGAAAACAAATAAAAATGAACAGCAAGCTCAAACTGAGTAGAAAAAAGTTCACAGTTACGCTATACACATGATAATTTTCTGTTAACTATAACTAAAACTTATCTTCCTCTTATTAATTAAGAAAACTTCTCAGTTTCTTTTTCTTTCATGTAGGTGGAAAAAAGAAACTTATTACAGTAATTGCAATTACTGTAATTAATGTATAATTACTGTAATTACTGTAATAATTAAAATGAGTAATTGCAATTTTATGTTCAAAATGGTATTTGTTTTTAATGGAGAATGCTTGAAAACTTTTCACTCTGGCTTGCATGTAGTTATATTCAGCTAACTTATTTTAAGAATTAAAAACCCAAAATATTTTTAAAAAAATAAAAAAAAAAAAAAAAAAAAAAGATATTCCACAGCAGCCATTGACCGTTTATACATTTTTTTACGGATTAAATGATTTATTGTGTCTTATTTAAAACACTCTTCGGTCGAATTAATACAAACTTAAATTACATAATTTTCTGGGAGGATTTTTTTTTCTTTTTTGAAATCTGCAATTAAAATTAGAATAGTTTTCTATAAAATCAGTTTCATTACGTTAAAATGTAACTTTGCCAATTATTCCTTTTGGAAAATTAAATTTGTAAATAGTAGAAATCGTTTAATTGAATTTAGTTTGTTGGGAAAATGTTTTTGTTTTTATAGATATGTTTATTAACTTATTATGCCATATACTTCTCAAGTATAACTAAACTGGAGATTTCTATTAAATAGACATGAGTTTCTAATATTTTTTTTATTTAACAAACAGAATTTTCCTGAAATTTAAAAAAAATATCTTTATCTACATAACGTTTTATGATGAGTGCAATCTGGTAAAATGAGCAGCAACCGTACAGAAAAGCTTTAGTTCAAACCTACTGGCGGTATCCGGTGCAGTGACTGCTTTCAGAAACGGGGAGACTCGATGGCGTTAGTGACAACGTGTATAAAGGTATTCGCATCTATAATAAGGTTGCGTCGTAATGTTTTGGGATCCCTCCCGTACGATATGTAAATAAGACGCAATTACTTCTAAAAGTTCCTCCAGAAAACAATATTCTCCCTTCGTCATCAGTCAATGAGCTGTTCATGGCATTAGGAACATGAGGTCCACAGACATTTAGCTGGAAAAAATATATATATGCCCTATTCGTAGTTCAGTGGTAACGTGCCCCGCTGGTGTGCATTAGAGCTGAGGTTCATTCCGTTGGCGGCTTTGCTGTAGACACCGTTCCAAAAAACGAAGATGGCTTTTGGGATGTTCATCATCTTACGTCGTTAGTCGGACTACTTGGTGGGGTTTTATCCCATATGGTATGCCCTCAAAGTCCTCCCAGAAGGTACTGGCCTCCTTCTTCGGCTGAACGGAGCCAAGTCAGACTTCTACCTACGTGTGCTCCATCACAATAGAAGCAGCCCCCTTCCATGAGACCACACGGGTTCATGGACTTGGTGTCTTGACAGAGTGGGATAAAAAAACAACAACAGACAAAATATATATATCCACATATAAAGCTTGTAATGTAAGGTTGAATTTATTTTAACAATAACCTTTAATCTAAAATTTTTTTTTTAATAATTTGATATTTTTTAAATTGTCTGATTTGTTTCAATACATCAGAATATTAATTTAATAATTAATGAAATGATAATTGTGATATCTCGGCAGTGAAATCATGTAAAATAAATTGCATTACAATCTAAAAAGCTGAGGCTGTTTGTTGAACTTGCGTGAACGAATTTTTTTTTATTTAAAAAAAAAAATATTTTAAAGACAAAAAAATATTCATCCAACAAACATAATATGTAACTATAATTTATAAAGGTAACTAAATGCCGTTTGCATATTTATTAAGTTGGCATTATTAAAAATGTAATGAAATGCATTATTTTCTAAGTTTAACAAAAACATGTTAATCACCAAGTAAAATTAAACCCAACATCGAGAAAAAAAATTACTTTTTCTAGTTAGAGAATGAATAATATTTAATGTTTTCAATTTGTAGTTAGTGATAATATTAAGAAATCCTATCACAATATAGGAGCTTTAGAAATTGGTTTTTATCATAGATGAAAAATTTAACTTTCTTTCTTTTTTTTTTTCTACCTAAGTCATGAATCTCAATTTATTATTGTAAAAACATAATCTATATTTTCTCATTAAGAGTTTTATTCAACAAATGGTTAGAGAGAGAGAAAATAAAAGAAAGCACTATTTTAATTAGCTTCTTTTTACGTTCCAAATGAAAATATATTAGATTTTTTTTTCAGAACTTTGTTTTATGAGCACCTGATTTCAATTAGAAAATAGGCTCTTTATTTGTAATAAATATCAATATTAGTATTTTATGATAATGTGCTTAGATATATTTTTTTATTTCCAATGACAAGGCAAGTACAAGAAGAATAAAAATAGTAATAATAACAAAAATAACAAGGGAAAAAAATGCAAAAGAATAAATGTCCAGAAAATGCACAGATGACCGAAGTCATTGCCTTAAGAGTTCTCTCGCACGCCAGTAAAGAGCTGTCTCCGAGTCGCCGTCAAGTGCCGCACATCGTTGGAGGTGGTCTCTGTTCATTGGGTCTGTTGAACCACATAGAGGGCAGCCAGGGTTCGAAAAGATTTTAATGCGATGGAGATGTTCTGCTAGACAGTCATGGCCAGTCAGAAGTCGGAACTGGGCGACAGCATGCCGTCACGGATTGCTGGGTATTGCTAAAAGATCTTCAGCTCTCCAACGCTTTGACTTGATCTCATTATGAATTTGTAGCTTGTGGTTTTTAGTCATTATTTGTTTGATATAAAGTTTTATAGAATGGAGAGACAGTGACGAGGATCTCGTTTGAAGTAGTTTTGAGCCTCTTTTTGCTAGACAATCTGCTTGTTCGTTCCCAAAAATGCCACAGTGGCCAGGTATTCACTTAAGTACCACCCGTTTCATTTTTAAAGTCAGTTCCCGCAAATGCTTTTGACACTGAGAGATTTCCTCTGATGAAGGTGGCTTGGTGGAACTAATAGCCTGAATTGCGACTTGTGAATCATAGAAAATGATTATCATCATAGAAAATGTATTATTTAACACATTTTATTATCAATTAGCAACTCATTTTGATAGTATTATTTCATATCAGAAATAACCAACAAACCGCTTGCGATCAAATATTAATTTATATTAAACGAAAAATAGTGATGCAATGCTTATTTACGAAGGGAAGATGAAAAGTTCTCGGCCTGACAATAACAGCATCTGTTTGCTACTATACCACACCACATCACTTGCCCCTCAACGTTGCCTGAGTTGAAAAGGAAATTCCCCTATATTCTTTAAAATTGAATAGCTGTCTGGACGACTTCAGCAACTGGCAGGTTTAAAACATATTCCATTTTGAACTCCTATTTTCCCAGTCTCTTCAAATCTCGCAACATGGCTCAGATACTTTTAGTAGACATTGGTCCACGCTGTAGTTTCTTTTCTGTGATGAAATTCACGATTAGCAGCAGATAGCATTCCTCATTTTTTCGTAAAAAAGCTTTACCAATACAGCATATTCAACTACTGGCATCATCATCTTGACAATCAGAAACATTGAAATTAAACGTGACAACTTCAGCAAATATTTTATACCCAGACCTGTATTATATATCGCTTCCTATTTTTTGCAAGCATGCACATACTGATATTTTAATTTCTCTAGGATCAGCGGTGTTTCTCGGCTTTAAGTCTCATTACACATAAATCTTGTTCTGAATTGTTCAAATTGTTTATGTATTCCGTGTTGGTTATTTATCCAATTCTTCTATTAGCTCACACTCTCCCTATATATATCTTATTCAAATTTTCAATCGTTCATAAAATACTTTCTATTCATCCACTCAAGTTCAAATACATTTGTTTTTGAATTTGTAGTGGATGACACTGGATGTTAATGCAGTTTTCTTCAATATTAATTCATTAATTAAATTTAATTAATTAATTTTAGGTTTTTTTTAGATTTAAGTTGCACATATCTACCAATATATGGCGCCAGATAAAATTAAAAAAAATGACTGAAAATTATTTATAAAGGACATTCTGCAATATAGTGAAAAAAAATTGGAATTGCCTTTAAAAAGGTTTTTTTATATTACTTGTTTTGTTAGGTTTAATGCTTTTCCATGAAAATTACCACCTAGTGTACAGTTTTAAACTATTTTCTTTTTCAAAATCCCTTGATCGCATATCGTGTATAGTTATATATAAAATGCGGTTACAATCCGTTCATCCGTTTTGGATGTAGGATGCTGTTTATAGGTTTGGTTTGCCGCTCTACGATCATTTTGTGCGCACGAGGACAAAACAGACCGGGATCTACAAAGTGGATTCCAAACCACTAACAAACATCCATGCCACCGCCAGGTGCTTTTTATGGGAGAAGTTTTATTATAATAATCGTGTGTGTGTTTGTAAGTGTGCGTGCATTATTGCATTATTACTTTTTTAGTAATCCACTATATAAGGAACTTTTCTAATAGATTGCTTTTAAACAATTCTTTTTTCAATTTTTTTTAACTATTACAAATTTGATATGCCCATTATAACTTTATAAAAAAATCTGGATTTCGATTAAACTTTCATAAAACGATCGCACTTTACTCCTCGCAAACAAAAAGGAAACGGATAAACAATAACGAAAATTACATTTAATTATTAAGTGTTTCTCTTCATTGAGATAAAAATTGTTAGCAGCAATAATAATATGATTAAACAAGATAAAATAATTATTTACGATGTTGCACAATTACATTTAACAAATTCCCTTGATAACACTAAAATAAAATGAATGTATTTTTACATTCCGAGAATTCGACGCAGTAAATAAACTTAGTTATCCAACCATAGTTAAAAGAAAAAAAAAATAAGAAGAAAGACGTGAAATTTAAATTCGCTTCGCCTGTTACTTAAACGACCCAGGAGATAATAATCTCCAACGATAATTTGAAAACAGCTTTCGTAATTTTTGGAAAATGAAACTTTTTTGTTTCCCTGAAAAGAATTTGAATAGAAAAATATTGATATTTTGACATATTTGTGTTGTTTCTAGAAAATAATCTCTGGTAATATCTTGGACTTCTTTTTCTTTTATAATAGAGAGTAACTTTTAACAAGAGAGCAAATTTGCTTTGAAAAAATTTAGTTGAACCTTATCTGTTTTGTAAACGCATTGAAAAGCCTTATCGTTAAAAGATCAGGACTGAAAAAGGGGAAATTTAGAGCTTCAATGTTAGATTATAGTTAGAAGAATGAAGTAAGAGGTAAAAAAATAAAACCAGTTTCGAATTTTTTTTCCTTGTTATTTTACATTCAAAATACAATTACATTCAATTAAACTATATTTATTTATTTATTTAAAATCGCCTTTTTCTAATTCTTAAAGATTTTGTGTTGTTTCTTATCCCACTTGGTAGACAGCAAGTCCATGAACCCATGTGGTTTCATGAAAGGAAGGAAAGGGGAGCAGCTTCAGTTGTGATGGAGCACCCGTAGGTAGAAGACTGACTTGGCTCCGTATCGATGACTCTGGGGTAGGGTTGTCTGCCGTAAGCCTAATACTATACAGTCATATTATACTGGCTTAAATTTGATTTCTAACCACTACAAACATCCATGGCACAGCCGGTACTCGAACCCGAAACCTGTGGCACTTAATGCAAGAGCGCTAGTCCCTAGGCTATCAGTCCCTACTTAAAGATTTAAATTTGCCAAATCAATTTAATCAAATTATTGCTTTTTAAGTCAATATACTCAAACATAACGATTCACATCCTGATATACGCAAACCCTTCATAGTACGCTGCAATTGGGGTACTAAAAATAATATTAGTAATAGCGGAAAACGTTAAAAAGGAAGGGGATAAGCATAAATCAATAATTAATTATCATTGGTTGTCAGTAAGCCAACGACCAATAATAATAACCTGCCTTTCTTTTTTTGTTGCTTTAACAGGATTTATCATATTACTTCTATTTTAGGGAAAAAAAAAATTGAATAACATGTAAAATGTAATATCAAAAATAGAAATCTATGATGATCCATCATTTTACAAGTTTACCAAAGAACATAACTACCTAAGAAAAACAAACTGCTTTTGAGAAGAAAAATAGATAATGGAGTACTTAAAGGAGAAGGAAGAATAGAAAGAAGTAAATTTTTATCAAGGGAACGCGTGAGAATAAAAGGTGAGGACACACTGCTTTATAAAATCTGCTTAAAAAAAGCGTTATCCGAATGTCGAAATATTGATTCGAGTTGTGGGAATTGACTTTTGCTTGGTTATTGCAGCTTAAATGGTAATTGTTGGAGTGCTAGTTTTCTGATAAGGTAAGGTAGATTCCGAATTTTATATCTTGTAATCTCTTTAGCACAATTAACGTCACGTTTATATATATTTAGCCAAAGGCAACATAATTTGAGCTTGAAATTGCACTTCTGCAAATATTTTTTTAACTGCTCATACCATTTACATTTGAAGCATCTTAATGTTTTTGAGTTAAGTGGTCTAACAGGACAATTGAAATATCCGTATTTAATAGTTTATTTAAGAATTGAGAAAAAAACTAATATTACATGTTTCGTGTTGATGCTTTTTGATTCTATTTTTAATGTTATTCTGTATAAACTTTCTTGAAATTATTGTTCCGTTTCTTCCCGAGTAGCATATAATAACTCATAGATATAACATGGCAGGAATGGGGCTTTTCAAAAACTCATCAAAAAACAAGTAACTTATCCGTTGTTAAAAATGATTTATTATAAATTGGTTTTGATTATTGTTGCTAGGTATTAGGTTTTTTACTCAGTTTCACTGCCCTTGCAGATCTTGTTAGATCAACTTTCTGTGCGGAAATAAAATGTCGAAAGCCTATCAACAATCTTATCATTTGATTCTTCAATAACAGGATATACTTGGAAGTATTTAAAAATGAGTTTGTGTCGAATTCCAGCCTTAATCGGAGCACAATGTTTTTGATATTGAAGAACACATGAAAATAAAGTATAACTCGAGGATGGGATCGCACCACCCACTATGGAGCCCAATAACGAAAAGCATATTCTTAGTGGTCAAAAAGTACATCGTCAAAACCATTTCTTTAAGCGATCTCCACCCTTAGTGGCGGCCTGATGGTCAATTGGTTAGCGCTCTGGCTTTTGGTACCACAGGATTCATGTTGGAATCTTGGCGGTGGCATGGATGTTTGTGAATGGTTCGGAATTCACATTAAACTGTAGGTCCCGGTCTAATTAGCCCAAAGTGTGCAAAAAATGACCGTAGAGCGACAATCCAAACCACCCTTAGTGAAATGCTCAGAGCGTTAATCATGGCTTCCACCCGAATCAATTCCATACTCATGAAACTAGTAAATGCAAGTCAATTGATACATCTGGAAACTAAATATATTGCTCACTACTTTAAACCACGCCTACTAGTCGGGTTTGTTTTGCTCAGTGATTCTTCCCATATCTGTCTTGCTCTTTTAGATTCTGTTCTCTTTTTATCCGCAAAATATAAAGGTTTAATTTCTAATTATTATTTAAATATTTATTTAACTCTTTTTATTGATTATCTCTTAAATTTTTTTGCTTCTCTTTTAAAAATATTTTAATACACAGAGAATTGTACTCTAAACTAATTCTGCCTTTAACTTTTAAATTTTTTCTACACTTACCAATTCTGATTTAAATTAATTATTCAATTTTAAAAATGGTGGTACAGGGAACTTTCTCTTCAGGCACTCCCTAACCAAACCTACCTTTACTTTTGCTCAACTACTACTAAAATAAAAGAATTATATAATGCCTACACATGAACTGTAACTAGGGATTGCAATATAGGACCAAAAGTTCAATACTGGTATTCGGTGTTTTTTAGATCTTAATACCGGGATACCGGTTTTAATACCGGTAGTAGAAATTTTAGAAAAAGAAAGAAAACACAGGTGTTTCTTTATTTTATTTTCCAGTTTTATTAGAGAATGTAAATATCACAAAAAAATGTGTAATTTATAAACTATGACAGTATATAAACAATGCAAAAAAAGTAAAGGAACATCTTATTTATTTAAATCACAAAAGAGTGTAAATATCACTATTTAGTCTGTGGTACTATTACAAAATTTTGAAATGTGATCTTATCATTAAGCCTGGAGAGTAATTTCTTGCAAAAATTACCAGCTGTCGAAAACGCTCTTTCAGCATCTAAGCTAGTGGGTGGTACTGTTAGCAATGCGCGATAAACGTTTTCCAAGAATTTACCTCTAAATCCCTCATCTTCAAATAAATCTATTTCTCTTCGGATTGTTTTGGATATAGCAGATTTCTGTATTGTATTTCGGTTTGTTGAAAATTTGTTAGTTACCGCTGATTCTAATTTATTTATGAGTATATATATAATAAATCTGAAAAATATTTTGAACTCTAAAGTATGATATGCAAATACAATGTGAATAACAAACTCACCAATTTAAAAACTACCGAAATATTATACACTTTTTCCCAACTACAACCTTGTTTTCACAGATAAGAATTTCCAGGTTTTGATAAGAATTCACATATAAGAATTCTTTCGCTGTTAAGAATTCTAAATTTCTAGTAAATACCGAAAAAAAGGGAATTTAAACTTGTGAATACCGGTATTACAAAATTATACAAATGGCTCAAAATACCGGTATTCGGTATCCCAGTATACCGGTATTGCAATCCCTAGCTGTAACTTACTGAATTCAAACGCCGGGATCCCCTTTTCTGTGACACGCGTCGTTACGCATGATAAAATTTACATAGTTTGACAGCATATCTAAACATTTGTGCGAAACGAAATGCGCTCCGTGTGATGATCTATGAAGATGTATCTGTAGGCATTTATGACAGCAATAATGAATGATGATATATCAATTGACTATTATCATAATTGACAGCCAAATAGTCTGGACTTACGGTCCTTCTGACCATTTCATGGGACCGTCAAAACCCTTTGATAATCGCATTAGAATCTTCATTACATGGCCTAAGGTCACCGATATTCTATGCCCCGTTATGTTCCATTTCCTTTAATTATATCCCGGGATAACATTTAGACATATTAATACGCGAGAATAATTTCTGCCGATTGTGGTTATGAAATGCATCCTTGACTAACTGGATCGCTATATATATCCATTAGTTGTGTCCTCTTGTGGTCTGATAAGCAGGGCACTCTAAATTTCCCATGATCTCATCCGCTTATACTTGGAATAAAGAAATGGCAAGAAATTTCGCAGATCAGACAATATCCACGAATTATAACAAATTTCTTGTGCCGTTAACTTATGAAAAACGTTTGCACCAATATAAACATACATATGTCCATAATTTTTTAAATGGTAAAATACATTTGGGACATAAAATTATTCAATAATTATATTAGAAATAAGGATTAAAATTTAAAATTGTAAGCAACAAATTGACGGTTTAATTTCTATTGGTCGTATATCAAAATATTAGATAGAAATTATATAAACTGATTTCGTATAGTTTCATATTGTTGAACATCGACGTGATTCGTGTTCCACGAAAAATCTCCCAACGTGCGATTAGAAAAAGATATTGCCTTCCGGAATGATTTTGAGGGATAATTGCCTTTCATTTATTTGTTGCAAGGAATAAAACCCGGAAAACTGCTACCACTACTACACCACACCACATCACTGTGCCTAGTGCTGAGTTGCCCCTTTACAATTTGGGAATGATGTGGGTGAGAAGCCTGATTGGGCTCTGTGACGTTCTACGGGCATATGAGACTGGGACCTACGGCGTAAAGTGGATTCCGAACCACTACAAACATCCATAGCATCCATTCGAACCCGAAACCTGTAGCACTGAGCGTCAGAGCGCCAGCCTCTTGGCCGTCAGGTCCCTAGAAAAGTGCTTCAAGGTAGCTTGATTATCCGTGCTAGATGCATTACAGCGCTTTCATAACCGACGCCCAATCCAATCCAAACATGCATATACCCATAATTATCTGTCGCAAGAAATAATACCAAGTAAACTGCTACCAGGTAGCTTGATTATCCGTGCTAGATGCTTTACAAACGCAATCCTATCTCCTCATATCTGAAAGCGACATGATTGCCAATTGGCTAGCTTTTTGATGGATTCGTTATATCTGTATGGTTTGAAGAAACATATTATTCATCTTTTTTTTAACAAGTGCATCGCGCTAGCCTGATTTCATTGTACTATATTCGAATAATTCCTTTTTGTACTTAGTGCTTTAAATAAAAAATTATTTTCTATTCATAATAAATGAAACATTCAAAACGATTGAAACTACGTTAATTATTTGAAAAAAGGAAAGTATTAAAAAAAAATTTATAGCTGAATTTTTATTTTAACAATTTTATTACAATTTATTTGGAGGAAAAAAAATATATTTAAACTGAATATAAACAATATTTTTAAAATGTATATGTTCTAGCTAATGGAAAAATTTCAATTAAAACATTACGTATAGAATAAAAAAGCAACTTCTAAAGCTTTTTTTTTTTTGTAATTATTTTTTATTCACTTTTACTCAATGTTATGCAGTGTTGTTTAAAAACTAGTTGTTTTTAAACAACTAGTTTAGTAAACTAATAAGTAAACTTAAAACTAGTAAACTCATCTTCATAAACATGATCATAGAAAAATACTTACATCTTAAAAATTTTAAATTAAATTTAGATGAAAAATCCAACAAATATAAAATATTTGAAATATAAAATATACAGTTAATTTTGCACAGAAAATAATTTTTACATAGTTCCGTAAATAAATATTTTGCTTTCTAGAAAAAATAGTAACACAAATATTTTCATCAAAAAAATATTCATATAAAAAACTTGGAATTATCGAATTTTTCTATAAGGCGAAAATTATTTCTTCCATAAACAAATATTTATATACATAGTCCAATTTTCTTAAACATGAATTTTTAAATAAAAATATAAAATATAAATAAAATCGAACACAAACTTGAAAAAAATGCGGCGATGAAAAAGAGAGAGAAAGAAAACTGTCAAATACTCGAATGTTTGAATGAGATCTTACAAAAGTTTTAGAATAATAGAACAACATTGAGTGGCAATTATAAAAGGAAAGTAAACATGAATTTCCAATTGAATAGTTCCAAACATCAATTTTTTGCGATAACAAGTTCCATAGTCTTAAAAAGTTTATGTTCAGAAACCTATTGGAATAGAATTCTTTTCTTTCGAATCTAATTCTATCAATTCGAGAAAAGAAACTGCAGATTTCTTTTAGCCTTTAAGATGAAAACAGAAGACCAAATAAGTTTTTCAAAATATGTTGGGAGACCTATTGTTTTGGGGAAACTGTATAGTAACAAAAATTAAATATATTGCTTCCACTAAAAATTAGTGTATTGATAATTATTTAGTTGTGTCAATTAGAGATCCCATTCTATTTCGAGGGCAACGAATCATTTAAATATTTCATTCATGGGAATAGAAAATACATGCTAGGCGCAATCGATAATAATTAATTTGTATATTTATCGATACCTTATGACTTTCAGGTCTCTTGCTTACAAGATGGCGGCCTGATGGCTTAGTGGCTGCTCTCATGCCTTTAGTATCACAGGCTTCATATTCGATTCTTGGCGATGGCACGGATGTTTGTTAGTGGTTCGGAATCGACGTTAAATTGTAGGTCCTAGTCTAATTAGCCAAAAGTGTGCAAAAAATTACCTTAGAGCAACAAGTTAAACCAAACCAAAATTTTCCATACAAGATATTAACTGGAGCACTTTTAGTGATGCTTATAAATTTGTTCTATCTGATTGCAGATGCTTATGAACATTCACATGTAGTGAAGGATGCCTTTGATTTTCCACTGTCTCCCCGAACTGGGCTCAAACTCTTTACTCTATATTATAATTATTTTAAAAAACTTAAACAGAATAGCACCTTTTCCTTTATCAACAAAATCCATTTGCCTTTCGATTACATATATTGGCGAATTCCCTGCTGTCGTACACACACACACTATATTATATGTATACATATATAACGAACACAACATGTGAGCATAAAAAAAAATCAAAGGAGAAGTGACAAGAAGTGAGTTAGAAACACGCTTATTTTGCACGAGAAAAGCTACTATTGATATGTAATGCACACAAATTATATAGGAAACCATTTATTGTATCCGGCCGTCCTAATTGGCCTACAGACTCTCACCCCGAGACGCATTATATTTTGCGCACCCTGCTCTTAGCCTAGTAGAGGGTCTTCGGTTAGAAGTGGACTCCTTCCACTAACTATAATTATACGTCTTTAAATGTGCTAAATATTGTGTCTGCAATTGTATGTGCGTGGTGTTTGTACGTGCCTAAATAAAGCTGTGAGTTCACACACCTGTGCCTCAAATATCTCAGCCCTACCCCACCCAGTTACATTCTGGTTGCCCAACTAGCCCACTACAATATATATTATACTATATAATATTATATATACGCAGAGACAGAGATTTGCAAGTTTTCTTAAAGAACAAGCGTCGAGAGGTAAGAAAAAGAAGGATTAAAATATTCACAATGAAAGAGAAAAAAAATTACATCGGAGATCCATCTTGGACATTCGCATTTGAAAATAATTGTGATGAATGATTTAAAAAAAAAAACGTGAATTTAAAATTTCTAAATAGAATATAGACCCTAAACAAAACGTATTTCTATTATTCTAATCGACACGTTACATAACCAGTCTATAATCCACTGGAGCAAACCCTTTCAGCCCCAAGAACTCCATTACTCTCACAGCAGAAACACCATGAATGATGAAGTCACGGAGCCGTAGGGCGGAACATCTCAAGTGAAGGTAAATCGATTAATTTATGCGCTGTTTTTCTGTCACCCAAATATTTTTTCGCCCTTCTTCCCCAGAGATTGCTTGCTCTACTGTCTTTAGCCCGACATCCTTTTCCTTATGCCCTTAGGCATAATACGGTCCCTTGTCTTATACGGTATTTATACAGGATAAGCCTTCTGTGTACTTAACTTCTGGAAGGATGCTGTTTCTGCATGGTTGAGGAACAAATTGCTTATGGGTGGAGAAACAAAAAATGGTGCAGAAAAACCTTTACTCAGGGGACTCAAACAAGAAAGGAAAGAAATAACTGTCACGATCTCCTGTCCATAATTTCCTGGAAACGTGGAACTAAGATCCGGATTACGAAGTTGGACCACAAATAAGGTAACTAAGAAATATCTCTTTCTCATGAACAAAGTCTTTTGTGGGTCACGAAAGCAGAATAGATTCTTTGAAATGCGATTTTTATTCTACGTCAAAGGATAAGCTTTGTCTGTTTTAGATATATTAATGGAAGGTTAATACGCTGTTATCGAACTCAATCTCTTATACTTGCAATAAATTATACTTTATTAATTAGAAATTCTCACTAAATTTTTAAAAAAATAATGAATAATACATTTGTTTTTCTATATTTTTGAAATTACAAAGAAGTATTTTTGGTCATGAAATTTTACATTCATCTAGAGAAATTTTAACTGGTCATTACTGAACTATTTTCATACATTATTGGAAGTGTTTAAAATATGGACCATGAACTTTTTCTTGATCTAAATTAACAAAAAAGAGGGACAAACTTTTTAAAACTTTGAATGTACAGTTTACTTCTCGAAACGTACAGATTTTCTCATTTACTTTAGCAATTTTGTTAATATTTTTTGGCTGTCAAGTATAACTTTCCTTATATGTTAATATTAGTATAAAAGCTATTGTTTTATAGTGATTACTTTACTTATTTTTCCAGTGCGTTTGGATATTTTTAACAATACCTTACAGTCTCATGTTATAAGTCGTAGTGGTAACGATAGACGGTATTCTTTCAAATTAAAGGAAAAAGCTATATTTACTTTAACAAAAAATTCATGCAAACATTTATTTAACAGTGGGCTGACTTTTATCCAGCATTCGACTCGAATTCAACATGTAATGCATGCAAATATGCGAAAGAACTAAGAAAGACACTTAGAAAATGCAAATAATAATAATAACAGTAAATAAAATATTCAATTTCTTACGAATTTGAATTTATCGTGTGTGAACATATTTTATTGTGTACTTTATCATTCTAAATATATAATGTTAAGTGATCTTTAGAATAACTTTCATGAATGTATTTATTCAATATTGAGAAAATTAAAGCAATGTTCTGCATACCTGCTATACGTCAGACAATTAAAAATGAAATACAGCGACTTGACATTAACAGATCATTAATTTTAGCTACTCTTTTCGGTACATTTTAAGCACACATAATTAAGATCACGTGGCAGATTAGCGTTTATTTTAAACAAATATATGTTTTTGAAATGAAAATGTAGTGCATGAATTTGAATGATTGAATTTTTGTAGTGCATGGGGAGAATAAAGGGTGTTTTAAATAAAAACTTACTTTAAATAAAACCGTTTTAAATAAAATCTTATTTTTTGTTAACTTCATTTTTTTTTATGGACCGTACAGACTTCATATAAGGACACCTTAACATATAATAATAATTATAATTTAATTTGCAATACCACATATATGTTCGAATCTTTTTAATTTTTAACTTAAGATTTTTTCCATTCTGTACCTTGTTTAAAATGTTTTTTGTAAAAGGCGACTAAAATGGGTACCCAGTGCCTGGTGATATATCAGAGTGGAAAGGCAGACGTCTCAATTTGGGTGTCCCGTGTCATTGTGCCGCAAAGGTCAAGGGCAAAAAGGAGCCGCATTTCTTAGCCTTTATCATAACTTGTCGGATTAAGTCCACACTGGTTCATGGACTTGGTCTAGATGTTGTTGTCGACCAAGCGGGATAAGAAACAACAACAAACGTTGCTGGGTTTTTTTCCCCCATATTTAATCATCTTATTGACTTGTGCAACAAAAGTTTTTGTATTGCGATATAATTTTACGAAAAAAAAATTATGTTAACGATATTTATTTAAGTTAATTTTCTTTTTCAGCCATTTCTTGACATCTAATTTTTTAAATTAATTAATCTTACTTTAGTCTCTAATTCTTAAAGTATTTACTGGAGCCAATATTAAATTTCATGTATATATATATATATGTTTTCTAATGCAGCTGGCAAACAAACATGGACGTCTTGGATGCCTTAAGACAAGCGCTGCACAGATGTTACTCACTTTGCATTACCCAGGGGGTGCGTTTAACTTGAAGATAAGCCACGGACGCGGAGTAACAATGCCCTCGCAACGCTCTACGAACCTATTAGGACCGGGACCTACGGTTTAAAGTGGATTCCGAACCACTACAAACATCCATGGCATCGCCGGGACTCGAACCCGAAACCTGTGGTACCGACCGCCAGAGCGCTAGCCACTCGGCCATTCACGCCCTATTTCATGTATATTATACAGTTTCTTATTGTTGGCGTTCATGCATGTAGGTCCAAGAACTAGCTAAACTAGATGACCACTCGAGGGGGTAGAAAGAGTCATTTAGCCTTTTAAGTGAAGGAATTTCCGAGTCATTGTGTTGTCTCATTTAATTTTTAGGAGTACACAATTTACAATGAATAAAATAGAAATGCAACACAACAATACTACAAATCAATGCAAATTTCCGATAGACATCTTTATAACCTTAGATGAAAATATCCAATGAAGTTATTTTGAAGAATTGCCACTTAGAATTTTACAGTAAAAATTCTTATAAATTATATTACTTGAAATCTACTATTGAAGGCAATTAAATCCTCTCGCATAATATATTTATATATTAATTGCAGTAGCTACATTGCTATCAGCTGTATTGTAACTATTTGTATCTCTTCTGAGTTCTTTTTACGTAATTTTACATGTATAGTAATTCTCATACAACCACAAATTATAATTTAATCTGAACTTTGGCTAATTCCCATATACAAGGATCCTTTTAACACGATTTTTGAATGGTAGAAAAATTCTTCATAGGAACGTTCGTTTACAACATTGTTTCTTTCAATATGATTTAAAATTTGAGTAGACTGTTCTTATAATACAATGTTCCAATAACAGGTTTCGAGTATTTGGTTAAGTTCAACAAAATATTTGAAATTTATGCAGAATGTTTTAATACATTGAAATTACAAGTCATACATAACTAATATAAAATATTGTTTTCTATCGCTTGTATTTATTTGCCACTAGAACGGCAAATGTGTAGCAAATCCAGCGTTACAGGGAATGCAATCCAATGCTTGCTACCTTGTACCATATTTTGCCCCTACAAATTTAACACTCGTCCAAAGGTTTGGTTATTCACTCTACGGTCATTTTTTGCATACTTTAGGCTAGTTAGACAGGGACCTACAGCTTAAAGGCGGTTCCGAACAACTAACAAACATCCATGCCACCTCCAGGATTCGAACCTGAAGCACCAAAAGACAAAGTGCTACCTAATTGGGCAGCAGGTCGCTCCTCGCCCAAAAGAGTGTATCTGAAAACTTTGTGCTTTTCTGTTCAAGCACAATAGGAGGACTTTACGGAATACGGATTTATCGTGCACATTTTGGGCTTAGAAAGGAAAGTTCTCGGCTGCACTCTTCTAGAAGAAGAAGAAGCACTCTAGAAGCGATGATTACCAAGTCGAATACTACTACTACTAAAATAAATTCCTCATCTAAATTAAGGCTAGAATAAATTAAGTTCAGCATTGAAAATAGAAAAGAATAAATATTTTCATTTGATAAATATGTTTCAAAAATAAAAACACTGAAAATCACAGTACCAATTCATTATAATCTTCTATTTTTCAGAAGAATCACTTGTAAATTTCGTAGTTCAGTAGTTTTATTATTTTAAAGTTGTGTGAAGTGTTTTTCAAACACTTAAAAAGTTCACTGGATAAAATGAAAAAAGAGTTTTTTAAATTCCTTTCACAGGCGAGCCTACTTCACTATACGTTCCTTCAATACTGTTTGTTTCGCATGCTTGATCAAACGGAATTCTCACTCAACTCTTTCTTTCATTTAATTCACCACCAGCAATCAGAGATTCTTCAAATGAATCTTCCCTTTTTTGTGGCAAAATCCCTTTCTTTCCCTTTCTTGTGTGAGCACATGGCACACAATCGTTAGGCGATATATTCATTCATTAAAAACCTCTTTGTGTCTAAAGGCAGGCGAACTAACACAATAAGAGAAGGGAAACCGAAAGTAAGGCGTAGGGGAAACGAAAAAAAAAAGGGGGGAAACCCTACAAAAACACGGAGAGCACGTTTGGCGGAGTACAATTCTAATCTCGAAGTAATACGACATGCCATCCGTGGGTATGTTCGCTAGAGGGAATTCGAAAGTTTTCTTTCTTTTTCTTTCTTCTTTTTTATTCCTCAAGTCACTATTGATGGGAGTGAGAGAAGAGCAAAAGGTGTGTGTGTGATTGAGAAAATAAGGGGTGGATGACACCCCCACCTACGCTATGCACCCAGAGGACATGTTCGAACAAGAAAATTGCAGGAGAGCTTTTAAGGCATTGGGGGATGCAGTTACTTGTGGAAAAAGTAATGCTACTTTTTTTTTTTTTTACCTTGTCGCTTTCAACAACGTAGAGAGTACTGGCAAGCAAGTTGATCAACAGAGTCTGGTTTTCTCCCTTGCTGAGTTGTAAGATAAAAGTTTTGATCCCGCCTGTTGCTTGACTTTAAAGCTTCCCTTTTTGTTTTCATATATTTAATAAAATTATTTGGTAACACTCAAGCTCTTAAGTCAATAATTAAAATTAAGATGAGAAAAAAATTAATTTCAAACTGACAGAACTTTTGAAAACTTAAGCTGTAATAGTTTGCAATGTATAAACTTTTTCAAATAAGTTTCATTTAGAAGTAACTTGCAAATTCTCGAATTGAATCGATTCGAATCTGAATCCTGTGGTATGAAAGGCCAGAGCGCTAGTCAATCGGCCATCAGACCGCCTAAATCTGTTAAGCACATCGAATTTTTCTATATTGTGAAAGATTAATAATTTAAATTTTGAGAAAATATTGGTAATATTATAATGTCAGTTCGGAACCTAACGTCTGTTATATTTTCAAATAAAATATAAGTATAAAAAAAGTGTGTTGGCAAAGTTATTTTTGTTTTATATCAATCTTACAGTGTCTCCTCTATAAGATTGTTTTCATGCATTGAATTATATCTGCATTGCAATACAATTCATTCATAGCAATGAAATGCTATGAATACATCTTAAATTTAAATTTGATATGGAATATCCAGTATCTTTATATGCAGAAAATCCCATGAATAAAAATACCGTTTCTATTGTGTCTTGTAAACCTCATATGCAAAGGCATATAATGAAATTTCGTCACCAGTTTCTATCGAAATATATTTCCTATCTTATGTCCTGTATAAAATGTTGGACTCACGTAGTGTTTTCCACTACAACTTAGTCTCAATGACATATGTGATGTTTCAATTGCAAACTTTGTCAACAGAAACGCCTCGAATTACTCTACATTCCCCATGAGCTCTACCACCGTTTCATCACTATATTCGGCAGTGATTACATTAATACATACTACATTAATTATATTTATAAAAAATTGCTTCCGTTCTTCTGTAAAAATTATTCTATTGTTTCTTGAAGTGAATTATATCTGTCTTACAACACAATTCATCAAGTATTAGTAATGAAATACTATGAATGCATCTTAATTCTTAATTTGATATGGAAAATATACAACATCTTTATATACAGAAAAACACTTAAATAAAAATGTCGTTTCTATTGTGTCTAGCAAACCTCATATACAAAGGCATACTATATAATGAAATTTCCTCACCAGGTATGGTGACGAAATTCAAAATAGATTCTCTATCTTATGCCCTCTATAAAATGTTGGATTAAATACTATGTATACATATTAAGTTTAAATTTGATATGGAATATCTAATATCTTTACACGCAGAAAAACCCATTACTAAAAATATCCTTTATATTGTGTCTTGTAAGCTTCATATGTAAAAAGAAATTTCGTCACCAGTTTATATCAAAATATATTTCCTGTCTTCTACAAAATGTTGGACTCACGTAGTGTTTTTCCACTACAGCTTAGTCCAAATGACATATGTGATGTTTGAATCGCAACCTTTGTCAACAGAAACGCCCTGACTTACTCTACATTCCCCATAAGCTCTACCGCCGTTTCATCACTATATTCGGGAGTGATATATTTCTCAAAAGCGCAACAGCTTAGGCATGTTCCTGAGAAAAAGCTTGACAGCTTGCCCTTGACAGCTTTTGCCAATAAGTTCTGGTTTTATGGTCCGCCTGGAATAAAAATTTTCTTGGATGAACAAATGGATTTTATATATTCGACTTTTCTTCTGCCTTCTTCTTAAGAAAGTAATAAAAAAGTTTCGATGGAATTGCATTTTGATGTATGTTGTATTAAGCGGTTTTTGCTAAAGTTGAGAGTTATGTTTTAAAGATGCATAGTACTTGTATTACGTTTTTGTAATATGAAGAACCTTTATAATTCTTTATAGATGTCTAGTTGAAGAAGTAAGATACATTTTCCGGTTCACATCAATTATTTTCTGTAGTTTTATTGAAGTGGTGGATATCTGCACCACAAGAATACTCTTTTTATTGGTTTGCAGAAAAAAAAATCAAAAATGAATTTTATTTATATCGAAAGAATTTTTATATAAAATGTGCAACTAATGATTTTTTTTTTCATAATATAAAATCATTAAAAAGGAAATCTAAAAATTTATGTAACTTATGTCCATTCAAAAAAACATCCTAACATCCATGTGATATCGCATCCATCCAAAAGTAAACAACTTCAACAGACAACTTTTTAAACAAAAAGTTAAAAAAGTGGATTTCGAACCACTCCAAACATCCATGGCACCGCCGGGACTCGAACAGGAAACCTGTGGTACCGAGCGCCAGAGCACTAGCCACTCGGTCATCAGGCTCCTATATGACATAATATTAAATATTTGAAAAGAAAGGTGTTCAGAATGACCAGTAACCATTGTTCATATCAAAGCACGTATACAGCGCCGTACAATGACCAACTGCACACGATCCAACAGCTTTTAACTCACAAGGATCATTTAAATGAGTCAAGCAGACGAGCATCAGACATTCCTATTCTGCAATAATATAGCAATTCTATCAGATATCCTCCCTATGAAAAAATCCAAAGGCATTGGATACTGTTGTTGTTGTGACTAATCCTTAGTGCCCTGCAGTGCGAGACGGACATTCCATGATGAATCTACTCATGGATTGAGGGAGAGGAGGCAG
The DNA here is from genome assembly GCA_021605075.1 of Caerostris darwini. Classification (NCBI taxonomy): domain Eukaryota; kingdom Metazoa; phylum Arthropoda; class Arachnida; order Araneae; family Araneidae; genus Caerostris; species Caerostris darwini. The sequence goes on along the minus strand of BPLQ01006256.1, from coordinate 39,906 downwards.
CTTCTGTTGTGATGGAGCACCCGTAAGTAGAAGTATGACTTTTTCTCTGTGACGCTCTTACAGTCATATGAGACCGGGACCTACGGCTTAAAGTGGATTCCGAACCACTACAAACATCCATGACACCGCCGGGACTCAAATCCGAAACCTGTGGTATCGACCGCCAGAGCACTAGCCACTCGACCATTCAGGCCCTTTGGATGTAGTAAATGTTACGACATCACAACGGAAACTTGCCATCCAACCTACCGATGACATTGGGGTATACCCATCCCTGGTATACCCCAATGTGTTGGGGTATACCTCCAACAAGTATACCCCCATCGGGGTATACTTGTTGGAGGTATACTTCCTAACAGTTTTTCATGTATTGACGGCATATTAACATAAATACAGTATCAGTAATACAGTATCGTAGACATACAACTTCATAGATCTACCTCGCGGTGCACTCCGGGTACGGCAAAATGATCTACTAATACGGCCTTCAGTCTGACTCTCAGTGTGAGTTTCTTAGAGTTCTGTAGTTATTTATTCATTAGGTTATATGTTCCTCTAATAATGGTTTTAATATAAAAAAAATATATATTTCTTAAGATGGTCCTGTGGGCCTATTATTGTTACCTATGCCTACTATGTTTTACAAAATATGTTTGCCTATTTTCGAATTATACGGAACTACATCTATTCACTTTTCATGGAATATATACGAATCAGATATCCATGAACTGCTGGTGGGATTTTGTCACAAGACGATCCCACCAGGGATAACGACTGAAATGATATTGTTATTCTGTATGTTATTGTTAGTTTGTCCTAATCTAAAATGTTTTTAATGTTGATTTCTTCTTCTTTCGAATATGTTTCCTGACGGAATTTTGATTCAAAAATTTAATTTAAAATTAACATAGCTGAAATTATTCTAGCTAAAACTCAAAGCGGTTTATATATTTTATTATTTATTCGTTAGATTATATGTTCCTCAATTCCTCAATTATGTTCCTCAATTAACATAGCTGAAAGTAATCTTCGTAATTCTCAACGCGTTTTACAGATGTTATTATTTATTCGTTAGATTAAATGTTAATGTTTTAATATAAAAAAATTATTTCTTAAGATGGGCATGTTTGCGTATTATTGTTGCCTGTGCCTAAATATGTCTACGTCTACTATGTTTCGCTAAATATGTTTGCCTATTTTCGAAATATGCGGAGTTAAATCTTTTCACTTTTCATGGAATAAATACAAATCAAATATCCATGAACTCCTGGTGGGATTTTGACACAAGACAACCCCACCAGGGATAACGACTGAAATGATATTGTTAACCTGTATGTATTTGTATGCTTCTCCTAATCTGTAATACTGTTATTGTTGATTTCCTCTTCCTTGGCATATGTTTTATGAGGGAGTTTTAAATCAAAATTTAATTTTAAATTAACATAGCTGAAAATAATCTCCTTAAATATCAACGCGTTTTACAAATGTTATTATTTATTCGTTAGATTAAATGTTCCCCAATTAATGGTTTTAATATAAATTAAATTATGTTTTAAGATGGGAATGTTTGCCTATTATTGTTGCCTTTGCCTACCATGTTTATCTAAATATGTGTGTCTATTTTCGAATTATACGGCGGTATACCTACTCACTTTTCATGGAATAAATACAAATCAAATATCCATGAACTCCTGGTGGGACTTTTTCACAAGACGACCCCACCAGGGATAACGACTAAAATGATATTGTTAATCTGTATGTATTTGTATGCTTGTCTTAATCTGAAATATTTTTTTTTGTTCTTTCGAATATTTTTGATTCAAAAATTTAATTTAAAATTAACATAGCTGAAATTATTCTAGCTAAAACTCAAAGCGGCTTACAAATTTTATTATTTATTCGTTAGATTATATGTTCCTTAAGTAAAGGTTTAATATAAACAAAATTATTTCTTAACATGGACATGTTTATCTATTACTGTTGCCTATGCCTAAATATGTCTATGGCTACCATGTTTCATTAAATATGTTTGCCTATTTTCGAATTTTACGGAGCTATATCTACTCAGTTTTCATGTAATGAATATAAATCAAATATCCATGAAATCCTTGTGGGATTTACAAAACCTGTGGTGGGATTTACAAAACCTGTGGTGGGATTTACAATCCTGGTGGGATCTCGAACCTATCTCAAACATTAGCTATGTTCGAGATATTACAACCTTTACAACGTTCGTTACAACCCTTAAAACTCGATTATTTGAAACTAATTACCTCTGTAGCTCGAAGAAATATAAGTTTACGACTTTAAGGATTTGCCGACAATGCACGTCTTTGTTTTTAGAAAAAAATGTATGAGTATACAGTAAATAGAATTATCAATTCTATCAAATATTCTTATTATAATTCTTATTATTGCTATTGATTTCATTTGAACTTTAGCGATAGATAGAGAATTGCGTGCACGCCAAAATTGCTTTTACGCCAAATTTAATCGTTTTATCGCTAAATTATTATGTGGAATTTTGTTTTGCCAACTCACATAAATATATCATTTAGATAATGATAGTAATCACTGCTACGATAAAATTACGCCAAAATTATTCGTTATAACGGCATTTTTTTTTCTTTTATGTCAAAAATTTCTTTTACGATGCCGAATTTGAATGAGAAAACAAAGTTATTTAAAAAGGGGATTAAAATTTAAAACAAAAAACCAAAGAATAACTTACATTTTATGCTGAAGTATCCTTTGTTGGGGGCAAAAATTATATTTTTATTGCCTTAGAATTTATATATATTAGATTAGAATATATATATATGTTCTTTATTTACTATAAATAAAAAATTCTGCAAATAACTATCAAAGTAAAAATAAATAATCATTATATTGTACCGAAAAAGAATAAGTTACGGCGATGCATTTGGTACAAAGGGTACAGGATTCTAGATTTTTACCACCAATTAATTTGTCATTTTAAGGGCATATGGAAAAAAAAGTGTCATAATGAAATAAAACTACTTCTTTGTTTGAGAAACCCTTTACAAAAAAAAAAAATGGTGCTGTGTGCCAAACATCGAGATATTATTTGGCGGCATTTTTACATTTGGATCCACAATGGTGAGAATGACTCTAACGAAAAAGTACGAAAATAAATTATTAGTCTGAAATTGAGAGATAAATATTGTACGAAGATTATTTATAAATGTGTAAATAAATATTTTAGTTTTTTATAATTATATGTTGCATAAAATTTTTGATTTGCTCGATTTACTTTGTAAATTAACCTTTTCCTCTGAAAATACACCAAATATACATTGTACAAAGCAAAAATATCTTAATTTCCACGTTGGTGATAAATTTGGCGATTTCGGCTAGTAATTTGGCAATGTTTGCAATCGATCTGATAAAATTTATGATGAATGCAAAATCACTTTAAAAAGTACAGTTCATGTTATTTAGAAATATTTATTTAACTATGTGTATCACATCTTAAAAATCTTTTGTCATTAAGGAACATGCTTTAGTAGAAACTTATAAGAAACTTTGCTTTACAATTTAAATTTTAAAGAAAGTTAATTTTTTTAAAATTTATTTTATTAATTAAATATAAAAAGAATCACCTTGACTTTAAAAATTTTTACAACTTTTCAACATTTATCACAGCTAAATTGCAATTGCATAATTGTCAAATAATGTATTTATCCTAAGCTCATTTTAAAGTAATTCATATATGAAGTTAAAAGTATATTTTACGTTTATCTTTAATAAAAAAATTTAAAAAAAAAATAAATAAAAAAAAAAATAAATAAATAAAAAAAAATAAAAAATAAAAAAAAAACCGGTGAAAATCTAGAATCCTGTACTTTTTGTGCCAAACACATCGCCAAATTGTTAAGTCGGTAAGTAAGCATAGAAATCAATGGGTCTGGTTGTTTGCACGGTAAAATGATATTACACCAAAATCCTGCACTGGATTGCCAAATCGCCAAAGTAAACAAACAAAATGCCTGCTGAAATTCAGTATCATTTAAAATGTATTTTCCCAAAATTTATAGCCAAATAGTGCTATTACGCCAACATTAGTATCCAAATAGCTATTAAGTCACAGTTTATTCCTGAAAAGGCTTTGAAGCCAAAGTTTATACTTTAACGCTAAATATTACCACTATTAATATTTCAATTCAATCCTTAATTCTTTTGCACGCTGTTCATCTCTTTAAAACTGAAAAGTGCAAAATTGACTCGGCGAATTTTAGAGTTAATTTCTTTTCGAAAAATACGTGCTAAAGTTTTTAACTTTCCTAAAGTTTTTTTATCAGACTGGCTACCAAAATTTGTTACTATGATATTGCTAGGTCAATTCTGTAAAGGCTTTAAGTAGTGTCCTATATAAAAAAAAATATGGCCATTCTCGATATAGATACTTGCCTGAATATGAAAAAATACTGCATTTAAATTAAAATAAAAATATTAAAAAATGATTTTGTAATATTCAAAATCTAATTATCTAATTTAAAAAATATTTACGATGTTCGTTATATATATATATATAGTAAACACATGGTTTCTTATGCAACTTTGAGGCACTCAGAGCACTCCTACACAGAGCACTACAATTCGTTCACTACAGAGCACTCCTCACTCCTACACAGATTGCGGTAATGTCCCAAAGCTCTGTATATATAATTGAATTGAAATTCAAATAATTGTTTTTCTTTGGTTAATTATCAAATAATTAATTATCTTTGGTTTATATCATAAAAACTAACCGAAATAATAAAAAAAAACTTATTTTCTTGAATTTAATGTAAAATTAATTTTTGCAGCCTATATGATAAAAGTAAAAGCCCTTAAAAATTTTACGTAAATAAATTAGTTCTTATTAAGTGTAGTAGTAGTTCTTTTAGTTCTAAAAAATAAGTTAGCAAAACTACGTAATATTTAACTCAAAGAAAGTTAACGAGGCTTGAAGCAGAAAAACAAGACCAAACTAGTACCAGACCAGTTTAAGAAATTTCCTTTCTATAAATATTAATAGATATTATTATTGAAAACAAATAAAAATGAACAGCAAGCTCAAACTTAGTAGAAAAAAGTTCACAGTTACGCTGCCCACATGATAATTTTCTGTTAACTATAACTAAAACCTATCTTCTTGTTAATTAAGAAAAATTATTTTTCTTTCATGTAGGTGGAAAAAAGAAAGAAACTTATTACTGTGACTAAAATGAGTAATTGCAGTTTTATGTTCAAAATGTTATTTGTTTTTAATGGAGAATGCTTGAAAACTTTCCAGTTTAGCTTGCATGTAATTATATTCAGCTAACTTATTTTAAGAATTAAAATAAAAGATATTCCACAGCAGCTATTGACCGTTTCTACATTTTTTTTAAGGATTAAATGATTTATCATGTCCTATTTAAAACATTCTTTAGTCGAGATAACAATAATTCGGATCACATAAATTTCTGGAAGATTTTTTCTTTGTATGAAACCTATACTTAAAAGTGGAAATAGGTTTCTATAAAATCAATTTCATTATTTTAAAATTTATATTTTTCAGTTATTTCTTTTGGAAAAATAAATTTATAAATCGTGAAAATCATTTCATTGATTTTAGTTTGTTGAGAAAAATGTTTTTATTTCTATTTGTCAAGCAGTTCATCAATACGTATAAACTGTTATATGTTAAAACAGTTTATATGCAGCTATGTAAAATAATTAAACAATATGATGAAATATTTTTATACTAAATAGCAGACTGAATAAGTTACTTTCGTGATTCGCAGAATATTGTACATAATCATTTGTTAATAATGATCGTGAATTAGCATTTGTTGATGACGATCATGTACAGACATTTGTTGATCATCTATCACGACTATAAGAAACAAGGTTTTCTTTAATTTCTCCAACATGCTTATTACGCCTATTTCTATGTCTAAATTGATGTTTCAGGCTTTAATTTTGAATTTTGCGTTTCATAATGAGTCGAAATTTTCGTCGTTTTGCCAAACGTCCTTTTTTTTGTTGTAATGCAGCTGGCAAGCACTTAGACAGCTTGGTCTTGGATGCCTTAAGGCAAGCGCTGCACAGACATTACTCACTTTGCATTATCCAGGGGGCACGTGTAACTTGAAGATACAGACGCGGAGTAACAATGCCCCCACAACGCTCTACGATATTATTAGGACCGGGACCTGCGGTTTAAAGTGGATTCCGAACCACTACAAACATCCATGGCACCGCCGGGACTCGAACCCGAAACCTATGGTACCGAGCGTCAGCCACTCGGCCATTTAGGCTCTTGCCAAATGTCATAGTTTTGTACATAATGGATGGCTCGCTATTACTCCGCTTTAGAAAAGCATAGGTAGTACAATGGGCTGTTCGTGATATCTATAAATGGAACCCGCGGTACACAAATATTTAACTAGACGTTCGCAAATAAAAATTGTAATTTGTTAATACAAAATTGTACGGATGAATTTATTTAAAAACAATAAACTCCACTCTGAAAATATTATTTTATTTAAATAATTTGATATTTTTTAAATAGTCCGATTTATTTCAATGAAATAAGAGTATTAATTTAATTTCATATTTAAAGAAATAATAATTATGATTTTTCAGGGTGAAATCATGCAAAATAAATTACTTAACTATAACACTTGTAAAAGTAATATAATTAACTAGAATTTATAAAAGTAAATAAATGTTATTTCAAAATATTTATAAAAATATTTATTAAATTGGCGTTATTAAAAATGTAATGAAATGCATTATTTCCTAAGTTTAACAAAAACATGTTAATCACCAAGTGAAATTAAATCTAACATTGAGAAAAAAAATGTTACTTTTCTAGTTAGAGAATGAATAATATTTAATGTTTTCAATTTCTAGTTAGTAATAACATTAAGAAATACCATCATAAAATAGGAACTTTAGAAATTGGCTTTTTATCATAGATGAAAAAGTTATTAGATAGAAAAAGCGAAACATCGGTCATGAATCTCAATTTATATTATAGTAAACACATAATCTATATTTTCTCATTAAGATTTTTATTCAACAAATGGTTAGAGAGAGAGAGAAAAGAAAGCGCTAATTTAAGTACCTTCTTTTTATGTTCCAAATGAAAATATATTAGATTTTTTTTTCCAGAACTTTGTTTTATGAGCACCTGAATTCAATTAGTAAATACGACTTTTATTTGTAATAAATATCAATACTAGTATTTGTAATGTGTTTTATCGTTTTCATTCTTATAAAAAAACTTAGATATATAAGAATAGAAAATGTATTCTTTAACGCATTTTATTATCAAACAATTATCGACTCCTTATGTTAATATTATTTCATGCAAATCAGAAATAGAAAATAAATCGCCTGTGATCAAATGTTAATTTATATCAAACATTAAAATGGTGATATAATGCTTATATAGAAGAAACTACTGCATCGACTATTTTTTTTTTAAATGAAAGTAATATAAATCTCAAATCTTCTAATAAGTAATTTTCAATAGATGAATTTTGATTCAATGGGAAATTGGTAATTATTTTTACAATTCAGATTTTATAGAACGAAGAATAAAATAACTTTGAAAGCAAGGTAAGCAATATTTGACGAAAATACAAAATAATTGATATTCTATCAGCTATCAGCTTGATATCTATCAACTAACAATAAAAAACAGAAATAAAGCAATACTACTTATTTTCCTCTTACGTAATTCATTGAAAAAAAAAAAAAAAAAAAAAAAAAAAATTAAAAATAATTGCAAAATTTAGTGAATTTGAAGAAAAAAAAATCGGGACATTTATACTGATCGAATTTTAATTTAAAAAAATCCTGACATCGTAGATTTCTATATTTCTTTATGTACATGTGTACTTCCCTAAATTGTCATGATTCAAAACCTGATCCGTTAACAGGTATGATAAATCTTCAAGATAGAAAGTTTCCTCTGTCGGACGTTTGGAAAACGGGAGAATGATGTGAATCACCGAACTGTCATTGCTGAAAAGGTTCCTTCCAAATCATGGAAACGCTATGTGACTGAAGTCTATCAATGCGCCATAGTGCAGCCTGCATCTGTTGTATATTCTTATTACTTTTACCAAAGTCTTATGGTATATTTTTGCAGTGATGTGGCTTAATCCTTTTTGGATTTATTCATTTAGTCCTTCTACACATAATATATTCCTAATAATATCATATCCCGAATTTTTTACTTCTCTATTGCCCTACGTTTTTCGGCTTTACATCTTATTACACATAAATCTTGTTCTAAATTGCTCAAATATTTTATGTATTTGTGTTGATTATTTATTTCGTTAAATTTAATGTTTTACCCATGTAAGTTGTCACCTAATGGACATTTTTGAACTATTTTTTTGTTTCGAACACCTTTAGCTCATCTTGTATATAGTTATTTACCAAATGTGGTTACAATCCATCCAAACCATTTATACTGTAGGATATGTTTATAGAAAAAGTATAATTATAACAATCGCGTATATGTGTGTGTGTATGCTTTTGCTTTATTACCTTTTTAGCAATTCATTATGTAAAGAGCTTTTATAATGGATTGCTTTTATACTTTTCCCTTTTCAATTATTTTGCTAATGCGAATTTGATATACCCATTATTAACATTATTACATTTATATAAAAAAAAATTTTGATTTCGATTAAACTTTCAAGAAATGATCGCAGTTTAATCCACGGAAATAAAAAGGAAGAATAAATAACAACGAAAATTGCATTTAATTTATTTATTGTTTCTCTTCATTGAGATAAAATTTTTTTTTAAGTAGCAGCAATAATAATATGATTAAACAAGATAAAACAATTATTTATGATGTTGCGCAATTACATTTAACAAACTCCCTTGATAACACTAAAATAAAATAAATGCATTTTTCCACTTCGAGAAATGGACACAGTAAATAAACCAAATTATCCAACCATAGTTAAAAGAAAAAATAATAATAAAAAATACGTGAAATTTAAATACGCTTCGCCTGTTACTTAAACGACCCAGGAGATAATAATCTCCAACGATAATTTAAAAACAACGTTCATAATTTTTGGAAAATGAAACTTTTTTGTTTCCCTGAACAGAATTTGAATAGAAAAATATTGATATTTTGACATATTTGTGTTGTTTCTAGAAAATAATCTCTGGTAATATCTTGGACTTCTTTTTCTTTTATAATAGAGAGTAACTTTTAACAAGAGAGTAAATTTGCTTTGAAAAAAATTTACTTGAACCTTATCTGTTTTGTAAATGCATTGTAAAGTCTTATCGTTAAAACATCAGGACGAAAAAAGGAAAATTTAGAATTAGATGCGGGCTTCAATATTAGATTATAGTTAAAGAATGAAGCAAGAAGTAAACAAATTAAACTAATTTCAAGGAATTGTTTTCCTTGTTTTTTTACATTTAAATTACAATTAGATTCGCTTAAACTATAATAAATTATTTTTAATTGTCTTTTTCTAATTCTTAAAAACTTAAATTTACCAACAGTTTAGTCAAATTATTATTTTTTAACTTAAAATACACTCAAGGACAACGTTTCACATACTGATATACTCAAACCCCTCTGTATAAACCGCTGACCAGTTGGTTTGGTTTGTCTCTCTACGGTAATTGTTTTTGCACGCTTTGGGCTAATTAGACAGGGACCAACAGTTTAACGTGTATTCCGAATCACTCAAAAACAACCATGCCACCGCCAGGATTCGAATCTGTAGCTTGTGGAACCAAAGGCCGGAGTGCAGTGCAATTTACCATCAGGCCGCGTAGATCAGTCGGAGTGCTAAAAATATATTAATAATAGTGGAAAACATTAAAAAGGAAAGTGATAAGCATAAACCGAATAATCGATTATCATTGGTTGCTAGTAGTCAGCCACCAATAATAATAATGCGCCTTTCTCTTTTGTTGTTTAAAAAAAATTTATCATATTGCTTCTATTTCAAAAAAATGGGAATAATATGTAAAATGCAATGCAAAAAATAGAAATCAAAGATGATCCATCATTTTACAAGTTTACCAAAGAACATAACTACCTAAGAAAAACGAACTGCTTTTGACAAAGAAGAATGGGTAAGGGAGTACTTAAATGAGAAGAAAGAATAGAAAGGAGTAAATGTAAAATTTTTATCAAGGGAACGCGTGAGAATAAAAGATGAGGACATGCTCTTGTATGAAATCAGAACCAACGCCTGAAGAAAGTGCTATCCGCTTAAAGCGAAATTTTTTATTCGATCACTTTCACTGCATACATGTAATTGAATCATACGACAGATATTAGAGCTTCTGACTATCACAACTGCAGGAGAGTCGGTATATCATCGTTTTGAATGGAAAATTGATTTAAACTTTTGAAGCACCTAGCAAATTATTCTTGTTATATTGTTATTGGTCATCATGGAAACATGCATGTTGAAATACTAATTCGAGTTGTGGGTTTGGTTTGGCTTGTGGCACTACGGTCATTTTGTGCAAAATTCGGGCTAACTGGACCGGGACTTACAGTTTAACGTGGATTCCGAATCAGTAACAAACATCCATACCACACCCAGGGTTATAGCCTGAAGTCTGTGGTACCAAATGCCAGAGAGCTAGCGAATTGGTCATCAGGCCGCTTGAGTTGCGGGAATTGACTTTTGTTTGGTTATTGCAGCTTAAGTGGTAACTGTTGCAGTGCTAGTTTTCTGACTTCGGGATAAGGTAGATTCCGAGTTTTACTTCTTGTAGTTTCCTCTCTAATTGACAAAAAAGGCAGTTTTTAGAATTTAAAGGATGTGGCTGTTAGTAATTAACACATTTAATTTCAAATTTGTATAAATTTAATCAAGAACAACACAATTTGAGCGTGAAATTGCACCTCTACAACAATCTTTTTAACTGTTAATATCATTTACAACTGAAGCATTTATTGGTTTAGGGTTAAATAATCTAACAGGGCAATTGAGATACTCGCCTTTGATAGTTTTTTGAAGAGTTGAGCAAAAAACTTTTATTATAAAATGTTTCATGTTAATGCTTTTTTATTCTATTTTTATTTTTATTCTGTAAACAACTTGTTGGAACTGTTGTTTCGTTTCTTACCTAGTAACATATAAGAACTTAGATTCAGATGTGACATCTTGACATAAATGGAATATTTCATAAACTCCGACATTTTTATATAAAAAAACAAAGTATTTTAACAATGGATAAATTACTTGAATTCTGAGATGGTTTTGATTAGTGTCGTTAGATATTAGGCATTTTTTTATTCAATTTAATTCTTTACGAATATTACAGCCCTTGTATGGATCTTAAAGAGAGATATGTTTATAAGGACAACTTTCAGTACCGAAATAATTAGCAAAATATCAAAAGCCAATGAACAATCTTATCATTTGATTCTTCGATAATAGTATCCACTTGGAAGTATTTAAAAATGGGTTTGTGACAAATTTCAGCCTTCGCCGAAACACAATGTTCTTGATATAAAATAATGCATGAAAATAAAGAAAAACTCGGGGCTGGTATTGTACCATTCATCATTGAGCCCCATACGGAAAAGCAAAGTTTTACCGAACAAGAAGTACACAGTCAAGGCCACTTTTTAAAAAAATCTCCCCACTTAGTGGCAGCCTGATGGCCAATTAGTTAGCGGTCTAGCCTTTGGTACCACAGGCTTCAGTTTCGAATCCTGGCGGTGTTATGGCTGTTTGTGAATGGTTCGGAATGCTCATTAAATTGTAGGTCCCGTCTAATTAGACCTAAAGTGTGCAAAAAAATGACAGTAAAGCGACAAACCAAACCACCCTTAATGAAAAGCTCAGAACGTTACTTATGGCTTCAATACTAATTAACTCCATATCCATGAAACTATTAATTACAAGTTAATTGATACATCTGATAACTAGACATATTTCCCACTACTTTAAACCACGCCTACTACAATGGCCCTCCAAAAGTTAAGGAACAACAGGTTTTTTTGTGCCTAATTTGTAAATGAATGAATTAGTAACCCTAAATTTGGATGACATGTGCACAAAACAGTTATGTATTGACTGCAACATAGAAGTTTAAGTAAGAAAAACGCAAAAATGTTTTACAACAAAAAAAAGCAATCTTGCTGGAAAAGTCCATTATTGGAAAAAATAATAATCACAGTTTTATGTGGAAAAATGTCATAGAAACACAACAAAAATGAGTTTTAATAAGGGGTATGCCCACCCCTAGCTTGAATGCATTGGTGACATCGACTTTCCATGCTGCCAATTAATTTGTCGGTTACCGAAATGGGAAGCGAAAACCAGACATGGAGTAAGCTTTGTTCCAGCTCTCCTAAACACCTTGAAGGGGGACTTAAAGCATCAATCTGTTCACCAAGATAAGCCCAAAGATTTTCTATCGGATTTAGAACTGAAGATCGAGCTAGCCATTCCATTCATTCCAAACCAAGACCCTCAAGATATTCCTCAGCAACTACAGCTCGGTGAGGTCGTGCATTATCATCCCTCAGAATGAAAAAATTTCCAATTGCACCGGCATATGGGCGGACATATGGATCAAGGATTTCATTCCGATATCTCAAACCAGTCACAGTTCCTCCCTGAAACACATGCAGGTCAGTATGACCACCGAGGGAGATCCCTGCCCAAATCATTATTCCCCCACCTCTGTAACTGTGTCTTTCAACACTTTTGGATTGATGGTATCTGGTGCTGTGTTCCCTTCAGATCAGCAGACGTCCTGATTCGCTTTCCTGTATGAATCTGGAGCCGTCCGTAAAGAGTACAGGAGCCCATCGCTGTCTGGTCAAGGAAACGTGTTCTCTTGCCCAAGATAAGTGGGCCCTTCTCTGTCGGCCGTTGTAACGCAAAACTGGTTACCTTGCATAGAGACCTGAATTGTGAATAGGCCTTCGCACCGTACTAACGGATAATCTTCTCACTGACGCTACAGGGGGGTCTGCAACAAGTCGGCCGAAAGAGCTATAAAACTGTCTTCTGCAGATGTTGTAGCTCGTGGTTGACCTGGAACATGTCTTCTGCACACAGAATATTCGGTTTGATATTGATTCCAGAGACGGTGGACCACACTGCGAGGCACATTAAGACTCCTGGCATCATCAGCCTGGGACAACCCCATTTCCATCCATTTGACCGCCCGCCACCTTAACGAATCGGGCAAACAGCTTCTGTCAGACATTGCGGGCCCCCACTGCCTATTGTCAACGAATCTGCTAACAAAAGTTGTAAATCAACAAAAGTTACAAGCGTCATTACGAAAGCCTGATATTTGCATATTTTTCTGTCACTCATATATACCTGTTCTTTTCTATATAAAAAAAAGTGGCAGCTATCGTTTTTGCATAAATTTCCATTAAGTTCGTTTTTATCATTTATATAAACTATACATTTTATTTTTACTGTCATTTTCTTATGGTGAGCTTCGAAAAACATGTTCCTTAACTTTTGGAGGCCAATGTTGTCGTGTTTGCTTTGCTCAGTGATTCCCATCCATATCTATCTTGCTGTTCCAGATTCTGTTCTCTTTTTATCCACAAAGTACAAAGGTTTAATTTCTAATTATTATTTAAATTTTTATTTAACTCTTTTTATTAACTATCACATAATTTTTTTTTCTTCTCTTTTAAATTTTTTTAAATACACAGAGAATTGTATTCTAAGCTAATTCAGCCTTTAACTTTTAAATTTTTGTACACTCACTAATTCTGATTTAAATTAATTATTAAATTTTAAAAATGGAGGTACAGGGTACTTTCACTCCAGGCACTCCCTAACTTTATCTTTGCTTATCTACTATAGCAGAAATCAAAGAAATATATATTGTCTACTCATGAGCTTAACTTACTGAATTCAAACGCCAGGATCCCCTTTTTCTGTGACACGCGTCGTTACGCATGGTAGAATTTATATAATTTGGCAGCATATCTAAACAGTGAGAAACGAAATGTGCTCTGATGATCTCTGAAGACGTATATGTAGGCATTTATGACAGCGATAATGAATGATGATATACTAAATTGACTATTATCATAATTGACATCCAAATAGTCTGGACTTATGGTTAGAAGGACCATTTCATAGGACAGTCAAAACCCTTTGATCGTCGCATTAGAATCTTCATTACATGGCCTAAGGTCAACGCTATTCTATGGCCCGTTATGTCCCATTTCCTTTAATTATATCCCGGGATAACATTTAGACATATTAATACGCGAGAATAATTTCTGCAGATTGTGATTATGAAATGCATCCCTGACTAACTAGATCGCTAGATATATCTATTAGTTGTGTCCTCTTGTGGTCTGATAAGCAGGGCACTCTAAATTTTACATGATCTCCTCCTCTTATCAGAGAATAAAGAAATGACAAGAAATTTCGCAGATCAGACAATATCCACGAATTATAACCAATTTCTTGTGCCATTAACTTATGAAAAACTTTGCTCTAATATAAACATACATATACTCATAATTGTTTAAATGGTAAAATACATTTGGAATAATTTTTTTTTGTTCCAATGCAGCTGGCAAACACTTAGACAGCTTGGTCTTGGATGCCTTAAGGCAAGAGCTGCAACAGACGTTACTCACTTTGCATTACCCAAGGGGCGCATGTAACTTGAAGAAAAGCCACGGACGCGGAGTTACAATGCCCCCGCAACACTCTACGATACTATTAGGTCCGGGACCTACGGTTTAAAGGGAATTCCGAACCACTACAAACATCCATGGCACCGCCGGGACTCGAACCCGAAACCTGTGGTACCGAGCACCAGAGCGCTAGCCACTCGGCCATTCAGGCCCCACATTTGGGATATAAAATTATTCAATAATTATATTAGAAATACAGATTAAAATTTAAAATTGTAAGCAACAAATTGACAGTTTAATTTCTAGAGAAGTCTGGTGGAAATGGTAAATTACATTTGTTTTCTGCACTGTGTTTTGTTTTATTTGTCATATGAGACTGCGACCTACGCCATAAAGTGGATTTCGAACCTCTACAAACATCCATTCGAACCCGAAATCTGTAGCACTGAGCGCCAGAGCGCTAGCCTCTCGTCCATCAGGTCCCTAGAAAACTTCTACCAGGTACCTTGATCATCCGCGCTAGATGCTTTACAACACTATCATAATCGACATCCAATCCAATCCAAACATGCATATACCCATA
>BPLQ01006256.1:0-19188 GCA_021605075.1 Caerostris darwini | reverse complement strand
TTTAATTTTTAACTTTAGATTTATTTCCATTTCGCACCTTGCTTAAAGCGTTTTTCGTAAAAGGCGACTAAAATGAGTACCCTGTTCCTGGGGGTAAAGTCAGACTTCTCCCTTTGGGTGTCCCATGTCATTGTGCCGCAAAGCTCAAGCACAAAAAGAAGCTGCAGTTTTTAGCTTTTATCATAACTTCGCGAATAAAGTTCACACTGGTTCATGGATTTCGCCAGGATGTTTCTTCTTATCCCTCTGGGTCGACAGCAACAACACATATGTTTTGTTTTATTTATTTATTTTTTGTTGTATCTAATCATCTCATTAACTTGTGCAACAAAATTTTTTGTATTTCATGAAATTTGATAAACAATAATTTGTATTCCGATAAAATTTGACAAATTTTTTTTTCTTTCGTTAATGATGCTTATTTAACTTAATTTTGTTTTCTTTTTTTGCAATTTCTTGACATCTAATATTTTAAACTTTTAAAAATTACTTTAATAATCTCTAATTATTAAAGTAATGAGATAAACTTAAATTTCATGTTTATTGTATCGTTTCGCAATGTTGACATAGACAAGAATGCACACATCTTTCGACAGCTTTTTTTTAATTTTATGAAATGCAATAAAATACTAGACTTTTTTTACAAATTATATTATTAGTGTTTTTTACATATTGTATAATAATTTTTATTTTTAAGGCATACGTGCAAATATTTTTAATTAATAATTTCCTAAAATTCGCTGAACATAAGTTAAAAGTCCTTAAAATTATAGAATACAAATTATAAGTAGATATAAAGCAATATATGAACATAATATTTATTATAAGAAACATATGGAATATATGTCTTAGGAATTTCATAAGAATCGATACTAAAAAATTGACAGTAGAAAGCATGTTTTGCCATGAAACACTGACAAAACTTCATGTGAAAGAAAAAAAATTCTAAAAAAAAAAAAAAAAAAAAATAGAACAATAGGGAAAAAAAAACCCTGGATTTTTACATGAATAAACATCTTGCATTGGTATGTACTAGGGGATGAAAATGTATTAAATGATGTTATGATTAAGAATTAAAAATATTTATGGAAAGCCAAATTCATTCATAACTGTGATGCTGATCAAGATTTTCGATGCTGATTAGCATATATGAAATTAACAATTAATCAAAAGTGAACTTAATCAAAATTCACCCTCAAAATTTGCTTTTGTCTTCACTATGATTTTTAAATGCATAGCTCTTCTTTTTTGAATTCCACTGTTATAGGTCTATAACAATTGTTTATTTTATGTCCTAGATTTATAACTTAGCCCCTAAAACGGCAAATGCGTAGAAAATTCAGCGTTACAGTAAATGCATTCCAAAGTTTGCTACCGTGTACCATATTTTGCCACTACTAATTTGAATACTCACCCAAAGGAGTGTATCTGAAAACTTTACACTTTTCTTTTCAAGCACAATATAAGGACTTTACGGAAAACGGATTTATCTTGCATATTTCGGGCATAGAAAATAAAGTCCTCGGCTCAAGAACACTCCACTGGTTCGAAAATCCGAAGTGCTGTTTACCAAGCTGAATACTACTAAGAAAACTCAACTAAATTATAACTATAATAAATGAACTTCAGTATTGAAAATAGGAACGAATAAATATTTTCTTTTGATAAATATGTTGAAAAATAAAAATCATGAGAATCACGAAAAAAATTCATTATAATATTTTTTTTCAGCAGAATCACTTGTAAACTTTATAGTTCAAAGGTCTTATTCTTTTAAAGTTGAGTGAAGTATTTTTCAAACACTTAAAAAGTTCAATGGATAAAATAAAACTAAAGTTTTTTTTTTAAATTCCTTTCACAGGCGAGCCTACTTCACTATACATTCCTTCAATACTGTTTGTTTCGCATGCATGATCAAACGGAATTCTCTTTCAAATCTTTCTTTCATTTAATTCACCACCAGCAATCAGGGATTCTTCAAATGAATCTTCCCCTTTTTTTGTGGCAAAATCCCTTTCTTTCCCTTTCTTGTGTGAGCACATGGCACACAATCGTTAGGCGAGATATTCATTCATTAAAAACCTCTTTGTGTCTAAAGGCAGGAGAACTAACACAATAAGAGAAGGGGATCTGAAGATAAGACGTAGGGGAAAAGGAAAAAAAAAAAGGGAAAAACTCTACAAAAACACAGAGAGCACGTTTGGTGGAGCACAATTCTAATCTCGAAGTAATACGACATGCCATCCGTGGGTATGTTCGCTAGAGGGAATTCGAAAGTTTTCTTTCCTTTTTTCTGCTTTTTTATTCTGTCACTCCTCAAGTCACTATTGATGGGAGTGAGAGAAGAGCAAAGGGTGTGTGTGAGATTGAGAAAATAAGGGGTGGATGACACCCCCACCTACGCTATGCACCCAGAGGACATGTTCGAACAAGAAAATTGCAGGAGAGCTTTTAAGGCATGGGGGATGCAGTTACTTGAGGAGAAAGTAATGCTACTTTTTTTTTTTTTTTACCTTGTCGCTTTCAACAACATAGAGGATACAGGCAAGCAAGTTGATCATCAGACTCTGGTTTCCTTCCTTGCTGAGTTGTAAGTATTGATCCTGCCTGTTGCTTGGCTTTAAAACTTCAATGTGTTTTTGTTTCATATATTTAGCAAAGTTATTGATAACACCTAAGTTCTTAAGTCAATAGTTAGAATTAACATAGTAAAAAAAAAAAATCAATTTCAAACTTACAGAACTTTTGAAAATTTAAAAGGTAATAGTTTGCAATGCATGGACTTGCTGAAATAAATTCCTTTTAGAAGTAACTTGCAAAAACCAATTATGAAAGAAAATAGTGTTTTTTTATTCAATAAAATCAGTTCTAGACATTGTTGGAAAAAAGATTATTTTTTTTCATTTAAAAAACAGCAAAAAAATGTATTATTAATTGTTTATTTCAATAATATTTTATTTGGTAACAGTTATGTTCTTAAATCAATAATTAGAATTAACATGGAAAAAAATCAAACACAATTTCAAACTTATAGAATTTTTGAAAACGTAAAATATAATAGTTTGCAATGCAGGAAATTTCAGTAATAAATTTCTTTTAGAATTAACTTGCAAAAACTGATCATGAAAGATGATATAACTTTTTTTATTCAATAAAATCAGTTTTAGACTTGTGTTAGAAAAATTGATTAATTTTTCTCATTTAAAAAACAACAAGGAAATTTATTATTAATTTTGGAAATTAAATGGTTTATTTTAACAATATTTAACGAAATTCTTATTTGAATATTATATTTTAACAATAAAATCTTCGAAGCAAAAAAATATATATTTTTTGCTGCAAGTTGGTCTTGAACGCGTTTTATTAGCATTTTAAGAAACTTAATATGTTATGAAATCAAAGAGATAACATTAGTTTTAAAGTAACAAATTAGACATAAAAACAAATTACGCTTATTTCCAAAAAAATAAATAAAAATATGCTTATTGTTGATGGTGAGATAGGATTGTTTGTTACATGAAATCTGAGTTTAAATTACAATTTTTCTTTAATTAAAAAAACTTGTTTTTTTTTAAATTGTTAGCTGCAAATCTTATTTTTTTTATACATTTTAATTTGTTTTAATATTAGTTTAATATTTTAAGTCAAAACAGAAAAAAAATCATTAACTATTCATACCCTTTGCAAAGTCGCCCATTAGTTAATAGAGTTACTTAATTAGTTGATAGAGTTACAAAAGTATCCTTCTTTCTTAAATTTTATTACTCTTTTTTACGTGCCCGATATATTACAGGTTGGAAATATATTATAATCAGATCTATTACAAGTTGGAAAAATAATTTAATCAGATGTATTTAATGTTTCATTATATGTTATTTTAAAAATATTCTATTGATTATATTTAGAATAAATTAATATATTCTTAGCAAATCATATAAACAAAAATTATAAATTATTAATCGATAAAGTAAGGAAAAATATTTTAACAAAACAACAAACATTCTTTTTAGCTTTTTTTCTCGTATTTAAAGTGAAAATTGATGCAAGAATATCTTACGACCCGGAAACAACTATCAAACGAGCGAATATCGTGACAAAAAGATCATGAGACCGAAGAGAGCACGCCAAAGTCGCTGAAAAATCAAGGTCATGTTGACTGTTTTCTTCGATTACCATAGTGTGGTCCATTATGAATTTCTTCCGCCGGGCCAAACGGTCAACAAGGAATATTATTTGAGTGTTATGCGTCGCTTGCGTGAAGCTATTTGCAAAAAAAGACCACATTTATTTAAAGACTATTGGTTTCTGCATCACGATAATGCACCAGCTCACACTGCATTGATTCTTCGTGGCTTTTTTGCCAAAATTGAAATCCATATCGTTCCACAACCATCGTATTCACCTGATTTAGCACCGGGCGACTTCTGGCTATTCCTTAAACTCATAAGACCACTCCGGGGACACCGTTTTCAGTGAATTGAAGAGATTCACCGTGAATCGCCGCGCGCTTTTACGGCCATCCCTGCCGATGACTTTTTAGCATGCATTGAGGATTGGAAAAAAAGTTGGCATTAAGTGCATTGTGTCCGGAGGGGATTACTTTGAAAGCGATGAAATAAATTTGATAGAATAAATAAAAAGATTTTGAAACAAAAATAATTAGTCTTACTTTTTGGGCACAATAGTATCTGCCTTAACACAATTCATCAAGTATTAGCAATTAAATACTATGAATACATCTTAAGTTTAAATTTGATAGGAATTATTCAACACCTTTATATACAGAAAAACAAATTAATAAAAATTATACTACTATTGTACCTTGTAAACTTCATATGCAAAGATATATAATGATATGTTGTCCGCAATTTCCAGCAAAATATATTTCCTGTCGTATGTTTTCTACAAAATGTTGGTGCTCACGTAGTTTTTTCCCACTACAGCTTAGCCCAAATGACATATGTAATGTTTGAATCGCAACCTTTGTCAACAGAAACGCCCTGACTTACTGTACATTCCCCATAAGCTCTACCGCTGCTCCATCAATATATTCGGGAATGACTACATTAATTATATTTATAAAAAATAGTTTCTATTGTTCTATAAAAGTTATTCTATTGTTTCATGTATTGAATTATATCTGTCTTACAACACAATTCATCAAGTGTTAGCAATTTGATACATTCGAATCATCAATTGCAATCATCAATTCATCAATTGCATCTTAATTTTTAATTTGATATGGAAAATATACAACATCTTTATATACAGAAAAACCCATAAATAAAAATGTCCTTTCTATTGTGTCTAGCAAACCTCATATCCAAAGACATACTATATAATGAAATTTCGTCACCAGATATGGTGACGAAATTCAAAATAGATTCCCTATCTTATGCCCTCTATAGAATATTGGATTCAATACTATGAATACATCTTAAGTTTAAATTTGATATGGAATATCTAGTATCTTTACATACAGAAAAACCCATTAATGAAAATATCCTTTATATTGTGTCTTGTAAACTTCATATGTAAAAGGAAATGTCGTCACCAGTTTATATCAAAATATATTTCCTGTCTTCTACAAAATGTTGGTGTTCACGTATTTTTTTCCACTACAGCTTAGTCCAAATGACATATGCGATGTTTGAATCGCAACCTTTGTCAACGGAAATGCCCTGACTTATTCTACATTCCCCGTAAGCTCTACTGCCGTTTCATCACTATATTCGGGAGTGATATATTTCTCAAAAGCGCAATAGCTCAGGCATGTTCCTGAACGAAGCTTGAAAAATCTATTTCCCCCCTTGACAGCTTTTGCCAATAAGTTCTGGTTTTTATGGCCCGCCAGGAATAGAAATTTTCTTGGATGAACAAATGGATTTTATATATTCGACTTTTCTTCAGCCTTCTTCTTGAGAAAGTGATAAAAAGTTCCGATGAAATTGCATTTTGATGTATGATGTATTAAGCGGTTTTCGCTGAAGTTGAGAGTTATGTTTTAAAGATATATGGTACTTGTATTACGTTTTTGTAATATGAAGAACCTTTATAATTTTTATAGATGCCTAGTTGAAGAAGTAAGATTTTCCGGTTCACATCAATTTTCTTCTGTAGTTTTACTGAAGTAGTGGTTATCTGCACCACAAGAATACTCTTTTTATTGGGTTTTAGAAAAAAAATTCTAAATTCTTGAATTTTATTTATATCGAAAGGATTTTCATGTAAAAGAAGCAATTAATCAAAAAAAATTTTTTTTCATAATATTTTATTATATGAAAATTTATTTAAAACTGATTATATTTTATATTACGTCATTAAATAGGAAATCTAAAAATCTATCTAACATCCATCCAAAGGGACATCCTAACATCCCATCCATCCAAAAGGAAATCTAATCCATTTGTTACTAAATTCGGTAAACATAACCACTTGATTCCTGTTTTAAATATAGTACACCCATTGTAAACGGTAAGCAGATAATGTGTTCTAGGTACGGTTAAAGAGGAAATAACTCATTTAAATTCATAAGTTTACTCATTTTTCAGGAAAAGTCAACGTTTGATGCGATAAACTACACATTTGTCCTTTTCAGAAGATATCATTACTGCAGAGAATTTCATGGATTTGCCCCACTTGTATAAGTTGACCTATCTTGAATATAGAGTAGGGGAGGGGTATTTTATGCAGAACACCACTTTAATTTAATTTCGGTATAATAATTCTCAAAGAAGTTTCTGAGCTATTAAATTCGATTAGGGTCATTTTCCTGGCATTTGTTAAGTATCCATTAGTGAATCTCTATTGTAAAATGCCGTCTAATATCTTGTCACGTTATCTCAACTCGTTTGCACAAACAATAATTTCTCCAGAAGTGTGGCGAACAATTTATTTATTGAATTAGATATGAACATGGGAATTGATGTCCAACTTAAAATAATTTTAATTTTGTTTAATTATTTAGAAAAATTATATTGATATCCTAACAATCTTTTGAATTTTGTAATTTTGGTAATATTTTTCAATAATTCTCTACCAATAGAACCATTATATCTACTATTGAAAATAAATTACCATGAATAAAGCATTTGTTAGTTTTAAAATCCGTGGCATATTACAAATAATTAGCCAACAAGAGCCAATAAAGCATTTGTTAGTTTTATGAAAAAATAAAGCAGATTCTCTACCATGATTTCAATAATAATTGGTGAAATTCTTTTACTAAAGCATCAAAGGCAACTGTCTAAGTGTTCGCCAGCTGCATTAGAAAAAATAGTCTATCATTCCGAGAGGACATATATTTAGCTCGTCCCGCCGCATTAATTGACCTACACACTATCACCCGTAAAGGAAGTATATTTCGCGCACCCTGAGCGTAATCAAGTATCGGCGTTTCGGATTAGAAATCGTGTTCTTCACACAAATCTATAATTATCTGTTAAATGTATTATATATTATGTCTCTAATTTTATAAACCTGTGCCACAAATATCTCAACCCGAACACACTCAGTTACACTTTGATTTCTCCACCGGCGTACTACAATATATATTATATTATATTATATGTACACAAAGATAGAGATTTGAAAAATTTCTTAAAGAACAAGTATGAAGAAATAAGAAAAAGAAGCATTAAAAGACTATTAACAATTAGAGAAAAAATAAATCGCAAATGTGAGATTCCTCATGGACATTCGCATTTGAAAATAATTGTGATGAATGGTTTAAAAAAAAATTGTAAATTAAAATTTCTAAATAGAATATGCACCCTAAACAAAATATATTTCTATTATGCTAATCGACACGTTACATAACCAGTCTATGATCCAATGGAGCAAACCCTTTTAGCCCCAAGAAGTTCATTACACTTCCACTAGAAACACCATGAAAGATGAAGTCACGGAGCCTCAGGGCGGAACATCTCGAGTGAAAGTGAATCGATTAATTTATGCGCTGTTTTTATGTCACCAAAATATTTTTTCGCCCTTCTTCCCCAGTGATTGCTTGCTCTACTGTCTATTTAGTCCTTCTTCTATTTATTATTTTAGTCTTATTTAGTATTTGTCTTTTGTCTTCTATTTAGTCCGACATCCTTTTCCTCGCGCCCTTAGGCACAATACGGTCCCTTGTCTTATACGGTATTTATACAGGATAACCTTCTATGTACTTAACTTCTGGGAAGACGGTGTTTCTGCATGGTTGAGGAACAAATTGCTTATGGACAGAGAGAAAAAAAGGGTGCAGAAATACCTTTACTCCTGGTACTCAATCAAGAAAGAAAAGAAATAACTGCCATGATCTCCTGTCCATAATTTCCTGGAAACGTGGAAGTAAGATCCTGATTACGAAGTTGGATCATAAATAAGGTAACTAAGAAATATCTCTTTCTCATGAACAAAATGTTTTGTGGATCACGAAAGCAGAATAGATTCTTTGAAATGCGATTTTTATTCTACGTCAAAGGATAAGCTTTGTCTGTTTTAGATATATTAATGGAAGGTTAATGCGCTGTTATCAAACTCAATCTCTTATAATAAATTAGGCTTTATTTATTAGAAATTCTCACTAATTTTTAAAAAAATAATTAATAATAAATCTGTTTTTCTGTATTTTTGAAATTACAAAGAAGTATTTTTGGTCATGAAATTTCACATTCATCTAGAGAAATTTTAACTGGTCATTACTGAACTATTTTCATACATAATTGAAAGCGTTTAAAATATGTGCCATGAACTTTTTCTTGATCTAAATTAACAAAAAGAAGAGGGAAAAACTTTTTAAAACTTTGAATGTACAGTTTACTTCTCGAAACATACAGATTTTCTTATTTACTTTAGCAATTCTGTTAATATTTTTTTTCAGTCAAGTATAACTTTCCTTATATGTTAATATTAGTATAAAAGCTATTGTTTTATAATTATTATTTTACTTATTTTTCCAGTGCGTTTATATATTTTTAACAATATCTTACAATCTCATGTTATAAGTTGTGGTGGTAACGATAGACGGTATTCTTTCAAACTAAAAGAAATACCTGTATTAATTTTTACAAAAGATTCATGCAAACATCTATTTAACAGTGTGCTGACTTTTATCCAGCATTGGTTTAGAATTCAACATGTAATGCATGCAAATGTGCGATATAATTAAGAAAGAAACTTACAAAAATGAAAATAATAATAATAATAATAATAAAAATACTTAATTTCTTACGAATTTCAATTTATCGTGTGTGAACATATTTTATCCTGTACTTTATCATTCTAAATAAATAACATTAAGGGATGGTTAAAATAACTTTCATGAATATATTTTGAGGAAATTAAAACAGAGTTCTGCTTACCTACTGAAAGTTAGACAATTCAAAATGAAATACAGAACGAATGACTTGACATTGGCAGATTATTAGTTTTAACAACTCTTTTCAGTACATTTTGAAGCACACATAATTAAAATCACATGGCAAATTATTGCTTCTTTTAATGTTTTTGAAATGTAAAATTTTGTAGTGCATGGGGAGAATAAATGGTGTTTTAAATAAAAACTGACATTAAATAAAATAGTTTTAAATAAAATCTTACTTTTTATTAACTTCATTTTTTTTTATTTACCGCGTAGACTTCATATAAGGACACCTTCATATAAACAGATACACGTATAATAATAATTATAATTTAATTTGCAATACCACATTTATTTTCGAATCTTTTTAATTTTTAACTTTAGATTTATTTCCATTTCGCACCTTGCTTAAAGCGTTTTTCGTAAAAGGCGACTAAAATGAGTACCCTGTTCCTGGGGGTAAAGTCAGACTTCTCCCTTTGGGTGTCCCATGTCATTGTGCCGCAAATGTCAAGGACAAAAAGAAGCTGCATTTTTTACCCTTTATCATAACTTCTTGAATAAAGTCCACACTGGTTCATGGATTTCGCCAGGATGTTTCTTCTTATCCCTCTTGGTCGACAGCAACAACAAATGTGTGTTGTTTTGTTTATTTATTGTTGTATCTAATCATCTCATTTACTTGTGCAACAAAAGTTTTTGTATTTCATGAAATTTGAAAAACAATAATTTGTATTCCGATAAAATTTGACAATTTTTTTTTCTTTCATTAATGATGCTTATTTAACTTAATTTTCTTTTTTTTTTTTTTTTTGCAATTTCTTGACATCTAACATTTTAAACTATTAAAATTTACTTTAAGAATCTCTAATTCTTAAAGGGCCATTCACGCCCTATTTCATGTATATTATACAGTTTCTTATTGTTGGCGTTCATGCATGTAGGTCAGAACTAGCTAAACTAGATGACCACTCGAGGGGGTAGAAAGAGTCATTTAGCCTTTTAAGTGAAGGAATTTCGAGTCATTGTGTTGTCTCATTTAATTTTTAGGAGTACACAATTTACAATGAATAAAATAGAAATGCAACACAACAATACTACAAATCAATGCAAATTTCCGATAGACATTATAACCTTAGATGAAAATATCCAATGAAGTTATTTTGAAGAATTGCCACTTTAGAATTTTACAGTAAAAATTCTTATAAATTATATTACTTGAAATCTACTATTGAAGGCAATTAAATCCTCTCGCATAATATATTTATATATTAATTGCAGTAGCTACATTGCTATCAGCTGTATTGTAACTATTTGTATCTCTTCTGAGTTCTTTTACGTAATTTTACATGTATAGTAATTCTCATACAACCACAAATTATAATTTAATCTGAACTTTGGCTAATTCCCATATACAAGGATCCTTTTTAACACGATTTTTGAATGGTAGAAAAATTCTTCATAGGAACGTTCGTTTACAACATTGTTTCTTTCAATATGATTTAAAATTTGAGTAGACTGTTCTTATAATACAATGTTCCAATAACAGGTTTCGAGTATTTGGTTAAGTTCAACAAAATATTTGAAATTTATGCAGAATGTTTTTAATACATTGAAATTACAAGTCATACATAACTAATATAAAATATTGTTTTCTATCGCTTGTATTTATTGCCACTAGAACGGCAAATGTGTAGCAAATCCAGCGTTACAGAGAATGCAATCCAATGCTTGCTACCTTGTACCATATTTTGCCCCTAAAATTTAACACTCGTCCAAAGGTTTGGTTATTCACTCTACGGTCATTTTTTGCATACTTTAGGCTAGTTAGACAGGGACCTACAGCTTAAAGGCGGTTCCGAACAACTAACAAACATCCATGCCACCTCCAGGATTCGAACCTGAAGCACCAAAAGACAAAGTGCTACCTAATTGGGCAGCAGGTCGCTCCTCGCCCAAAAGAGTGTATCTGAAAACTTTGTGCTTTTCTGTTCAAGCACAATAGGAGGACTTTACGGAATACGGATTTATCGTGCACATTTTGGGCTTAGAAAGGAAAGTTCTCGGCTGCACTCTTCTAGAAGAAGAAGAAGCACTCTAGAAGCGATGATTACCAAGTCGAATACTACTACTACTAAAATAAATTCCTCATCTAAATTAAGGCTAGAATAAATTAAGTTCAGCATTGAAAATAGAAAAGAATAAATATTTTCTTTTGATAAATATGTTTCAAAAATAAAAACACTGAAAATCACAGTACCAATTCATTAAAATCTTCTATTTTTCAGAAGAATCACTTGTAAATTTCGTAGTTCAGTAGTTTTATTATTTTAAAGTTGTGTGAAGTGTTTTTCAAACACTTAAAAAGTTCACTGGATAAAATGAAAAAAGAGTTTTTTAAATTCCTTTCACAGGCGAGCCTACTTCACTATACGTTCCTTCAATACTGTTTGTTTCGCATGCTTGATCAAACGGAATTCTCACTCAACTCTTTCTTTCATTTAATTACCACCATGATGAGATTCTTCAAATGGATACTTCCACTTTTTGTGGCAAATCCCTTTCTTTCCCTTTCTTGTGTGAGCACATGGCGCACAATCGTTAGGCGATATATTCATTCATTAAAAACCTCTTTGTGTCTAAAGGCAGGCGAACTAACACAATAAGAGAAAGAGAGCGAAAGTAAGGCGTGGGGGAAACGAAAAAAGGAAACCCTACAAAACACGGAAGCACGTTTGGCGGAGTACAATTCTAATCTCAAAAGTAATACGACATGCCATCCGTGGGTATGTTCGCTAAGAGTCTGAAAGAAAAAGTTTTCTTTCTTTTTCTTTCTTCTTTTTATTCCTCAAGTCACTATTGATGGGAGTGAGAGAAGAGCAAAAGGTGTGTGTGTGTGGATTGAGAAAATAAGGGTGGATGACACCCCCACCTACGCTATGCACCCAGAGGGACATGTTCGAACAAGAAATTGCAGGAGAGCTTTTAAGGCATTGGGGGGATGCAGTTATTTGTGGAAAAAGTAATGCTACTTTTTTTTACCTTGTCGCTTTCAACAACGTGAGAGTACTGGCAAACAAGTTGATCAACAGAGTCTGGTTTTCTCCCTTGCTGAGTTGTGGCAGATGTTTTGATCCCGCCTGTTGCTTGACTTTAAAGCTTCCCTTTTGTTTTCATATATTTAATAAAATTATTTGGTAACACTCAAGCTCTTAAGTCAATAATTAGAATTAAGATGAAAAAAAATTTAATTTCAAGCTGACAGAACTTTTGAAAACTTAAGCTGTAATAGTTGCAATGTAAAACTTTCAAATAAGTTTCATTTAGAAGTAACTTGCAAATTCTCGGAATTGGAATCGATTCGAATCTGAATCCCTGTGGTATGAAAGGCCAGAGCGCTAGTCAATCGGCCATCAGACCACCTAAATCTGTTAAGCACATCGAATTTTTCTATATTGTGAAAGATTAATAATTTAAATTTTTGAGAAAATATTGGTAAATATTATATAATGTCAGTTCTGAACCTAACGTCTGTTATATTTTCAAATAAAATATAAGTATAAAAAAAAGTGTGTTGGCAAAGTTATTTTTGTTTTTATATCAATCTTACAGTGTCTCCTCTTATAAGATTGTTTTCATGCATTCTGAATTATATCTTTGCATTGCAATACAATTCATTCATAGCAATGAAATACTATGAATAGATCTTAAATTTAAATTTGATATATGGAATATTATCCAGTATCTTTATATGCGAGAAAATCCCATGAATAAAAATACCGTTTCTATTGTGTCTTGTAAACCTCATATGCAAAGGCATATAATGAAATTTCGTCACCGGTTTCTATCGAAATATATTTCCTATCTTATGTCCTGTATAAAATGTTGGACTCACGTAGTGTTTTTCCACTACAACTTAGTCTCAATGACATATGTGATGTTTCAATTGCAAACTTTGTCAACAGAAACGCCTCGAATTACTCTACATTCCCCATGAGCTCTACCACCGTTTCATCACTATATTCGGCAGTGATTACATTAATACATACTACATTAATTATATTTATAAAAAATTGCTTCCCTTCTTCTGTAAAAATTATTCTATTGTTTCTTGAAGTGAATTATATCTGTCTTACAACACAATTCATCAAGTATTAGTAATGAAATACTATGAATGCATCTTAATTCTTAATTTGATATGGAAAATATACAACATCTTTATATACAGAAAAACACTTAAATAAAAATGTCGTTTCTATTGTGTCTAGCAAACCTCATATACAAAGGCATACTATATAATGAAATTTCCTCACCAGGTATGGTGACGAAATTCAAAATAGATTCTCTATCTTATGCCCTCTATAAAATGTTGGATTAAATACTATGTATACATATTAAGTTTAAATTTGATATGGAATATCTAATATCTTTACACGCAGAAAACCCATTACTAAAAATATCCTTTATATTGTGTCTTGTAAGCTTCATATGTAAAAAGAAATTTCGTCACCAGTTTATATCAAAATATATTTCCTGTCTTCTACAAAATGTTGGACTCACGTAGTGTTTTTCCACTACAGCTTAGTCCAAATGACATATGTGATGTTTGAATCGCAACCTTTGTCAACAGAAACGCCCTGACTTACTCTACATTCCCCATAAGCTCTACCGCCGTTTCATCACTATATTCGGGAGTGATATATTTCTCAAAAGCGCAACAGCTTAGGCATGTTCCTGAGAAAAAGCTTGACAGCTTGCCCTTGACAGCTTGCCAAATAAGTTCTGGTTTTATGGTCCGCCTGAATAAAAATTTTCTTGGATGAACAAATGGATTTTATATATTCGACTTTTCTTCTGCCTTCTTCTTAAGAAAGTAATAAAAAAGTTTCGATGGAATTGCATTTTGATGTATGTTGTATTAAGCGGTTTTTGCTAAAGTTGAGAGTTATGTTTTAAAGATGCATAGTACTTGTATTACGTTTTGTAATATGAAGAACCTTATACTCCTTTATAGATGTCTAGTGCTGAAGAAGTAAGATACATTTTCCGGTTCACATCAATTATTTTCTGTAGTTTTATTGAAGTGGTGGATATCTGCACCACAAGAATACTTTTTTATTGGTTTGCAGAAAAATCAAAATGAATTTTATTTATATCGAAAGAATTTTTATATAAAATGTGCAACTAATGATTTTTTTTTCATAATATAAAATCATTAAAAGGAAATCTAAAAATTTATGTAACTTATGTCATTCAAAAAAACATCCTAAATATCCATGTGATATCGCATCCATCCAAAAGTAAACAACTCAACAGACAACTTTTTAAACAAAAAGTTAAAAGTGGATTTCGAACCACCCAAACATCCATGGCACCGCCGGGACTCGAACAGGAAACCTGTGGTACCGAGCGCCAGAGCACTAGCCACTCGGTCATCAGGCTCCTATATGACATAATATTAAATATTTGAAAAGAAAGGTGTTCAGAATGACCAGTAACCATTGTTCATATCAAAGCACGTATACAGCGCCGTACAATGACCAACTGCACACGATCCAACAGCTTTTAACTCACAAGGATCATTTAAATGAGTCAAGCAGACGAGCATCAGACATTCCTATTCTGCAATAATATAGCAATTCTATCAGATATCCTCCCTATGAAAAAATCCAAAGGCATTGGATACTGTTGTTGTTGTGACTAATCCTTAGTGCCCTGCAGTGCGAGACGGACATTCCATGATGAATCTACTCATGGATTGAGGGAGAGGAGGCAGCTTCTGTTGTGATGGAGCACCCGTAAGTAGAAGTATGACTTTTTCTCTGTGACGCTCTTACAGTCATATGAGACCGGGACCTACGGCTTAAAGTGGATTCCGAACCACTACAAACATCCATGACACCGCCGGGACTCAAATCCGAAACCTGTGGTATCGACCGCCAGAGCACTAGCCACTCGACCATTCAGGCCCTTTGGATGTAGTAAATGTTACGACATCACAACGGAAACTTGCCATCCAACCTACCGATGACATTGGGGTATACCCATCCCTGGTATACCCCGTGTGTTGAAGATATACCTCCAACAAGTATACCCCCCATCGGGGTATACTTGTTGGAGGTATACTTCCTAACAGTTTTTCATGTATTGACGGCATATTAACATAAATACAGTATCAGTAATACAGTATCGTAGACATACAACTTCATAGATCTACACTCGCGGTGCACTCCGGGTACGGCAAAGATGATCTACTAATACGGCCTTCAGTCTGACTCTCAGTGTGAGTTTCTTAGAGTTCTGTAGTTATTTATTCATTAGGTTATATGTTCCTCTAATAATGGTTTTTAATATAAAAAAAATATATATTTCTTAAGATGGTCCTGTGGGCCTATTATTGTTACCTATGCCTACTATGTTTTACAAAAATATGTTTGCCTATTTTCGAATTATACGGAACTACATCTATTCACTTTTCATGGAATATATACGAATCAGATATCCATGAACTGCTGGTGGGATTTTGTCACAAGACGATCCCACCAGGGATAACGACTGAAATGATATTGTTATTCTGTATGTTATTGTTAGTTTGTCCTAATCTAAAATGTTTTTAATGTTGATTTCTTCTTCTTTCGAATATGTTTCCTGACGGAATTTTGATTCAAAAATTTAATTTAAAATTAACATAGCTGAAATTATTCTAGCTAAAACTCAAAGCGGTTTATATATTTTATTATTTATTCGATTAGATTATATGTTCCTCAATTCCTCAATTATGTTCCTCAATTAACATAGCTGAAAGTAATCTTCGTAATTCTCAACGCGTTTTACAGATGTTATTATTTATTCGTTAGATTAAATGTTAATGTTTTAATATAAAAATTATTTTCTTAAGATGGGCATGTTTGCCTGTGTTGTTGCCTGTGCCTAAATATATACTCTACTATGTTTTGCTAAATATGATTGCACCTATTTTCGAAATATGCGGTTAAATCTTCACACTTTTCATGGAATAAATAAAATCAAAATATGCATGAACTCCTGGTGGGATTTTGTCCCAAGACAACCCCACCAGGGATAACGACTTGAAATGATATTTGTTAACCTGTACGTATTTGTACTTGATAATCTACAATACTGTTATTGTTGTTTGTTCTTCTTTGGAATTATGTTTTGATGATGGGGTACTGGAATCGAAATTTAATTTAAATTACAGCATAGCTAGAATTAGTCTACCTAAATTTCGCCAATGCTTTTACAAATCTTATTATGGTACATTAGTGTACATGTTCCTCAAATTGTTTAAAAAAAGCATTTTCTAAGATGGGCATGTTTGCCTAATAACGCCTCCATGTAATCACTAAATATGTTTCCTACTGTTTTAAGTCATATGGATCTATATCTGATCACTTTTCATGGAATCAAAAAAAATCGGAAATGTCCACTTGAACTCCTGCGGATTTGATTATGAGACGGCCCACCAGGAATAACATTCGAAAAGTGTTCACCTGTGCAGCTTAATTGTATGCTTGTCGTAATCTGGCATTTTCATTGTTGATTTCTATTCTTTTGAATATGTTTGATGACGGAATTTGCTTATAAATTTAATTAAAATTAACATAGCTGAAATTATTTCCCAGCAAAATCTCAACGCGGTTTAAAAAATTTTATTAGTTGTTCTTTTAGATTATAAGCCAAGCAAAGTTTAATATAAAACAAATTAATTTAAGATGGACATGTATATCCATTTCAGCAGTTGCCCATTCCTAAATATGTCCATGGCTACCATGCTTCATTAAATATATTTGTCTGTTTTGAATTTTACGGAGCTATATCTACTGAGTTTTTATGTAATTAAATATAAATCAAATATCTTTGGAAATCCTTGTGGGATTTTACAAAACCTGTGGTAGGATTTCATAAAAACTTCGTGGTGGATTTGCATAACTTGTGGGATCCCTGAACCTATCTCGAACATTAATGCGTTCGCTGGAATATTACAACCTTTACAACGGTCGTTACAACCCTTACAACTCGATCATTTGAAACTACCACCTCTGTAGCTCGAAAAGAAATATAAGTTTATGACTTTATGGATTTGCTGACAATGCACGGCATTGTTTTTAGAAAATAATGTATGGGTATACAGTAAATAGAATAACCAATTCTATGAAATATTCTTAATATAATTCTTGTTATTGCTATTGATTTCATTTGAACTCAGCGATAGATAGAGAATTGCTTTTACGCCAAATTTAATCGCTGTATCGCTAAATTATTATGTGGAATTATGTTTTGTTAACTCATACACAAATATATCATTTAGATAATGATAGTAATGACTGTTACGATAAAATTACTTAATTATTTGTTATAACGGCATTTTGTTTCTTTTATTTAAAATAAATGTTTATGATGCCGAATTCGAATGAAAAAAGGAAAACAAAGTTATTTAAAAAAAGAGGGATTAAAATTGAAAAAAAAGAAACCAAAGAATTCCTTACATTTTACGCTGAAGTATGCTTTGTTGGGGCAAAAGGCCCTCTTTTATTGCCTTAGAATTTATATATACCAGATTAGAATATATATGTTCTTTATTTACTATAAAATTACTATCTTTATTTACTATAAATAAAAAATTCTGCAAATAACTATCAAAGTAAAAATAAATAATCATTATATTGTACCGAAAAAGAATAAGTTACGGCGATGCATTTGGCACAAAGGGTACAGGATTCTAGATTTTTACCACCAATTAATTTTGTCATTTTAAGGGCATATGGAAAAAAAAAAAAAGGGACATAATGAAATAAAACTACTGTTTTGTTTGCGAAACCCTTGACAAAGATAAAATGGTGCTGTGTGCGCCAAACATCGAGATATGCTATATCGTCTATTATTTGGCGGCCTTTTAACATTGGATCGACAATGGTGAGAATGACTCTAACGAAAAAGTACGAAAATAAATTATTATTTCTGAAATTGAGAGATAAATATTGTACAAAGATTATTTATAAATGTGTAAATAAATATTTTTAGTTTTTTATAATTATAAGTTGCATAAAATTTTTGATTTTGCTCGATTTTACTTTGTAAATTAATCTTTTTCTCTAAACATTACACCAAATATACACTGTACAAAGCAAAAATATTTAAATTTCCGTGTTGGCGATAAATTTGGCGATTTCGGCTAGTAATTTGGCAATGTTCGCAATCGGTTTGATAAAATTTATGATGAATGCAAAAATAACTTAAAAAAGTACAGTTCGTGTTATTTAGAAATATTTATTTAACTAACTAGGTGTCACATCTTAAAAAATCTTTTGTCATTACTTTAGTAGAAACTGAGTAGAAACTTTGCTTAACAATTTAAGTTTTAAAGAAAGATAATTTAAAAAAATTTATTTTTATTAATTAAATATAAAGAATCACCTTGACTTTAAAAATTTTTACAACATTTCAACATTTATCACAACTAAGTGCAATTGCATAATTTGTCAAATAATATATTTATCCCTAAGCTCATTCTAAAAGTAATTCATATATCAAGTTAAAAAGTATATTTTACACGTTTATCGTAAAAAAAAAAAAAAAAAAAAAAAAAAAAAAAATTTAAAATCCTGTACCTTTTGTGCCGAACACATCGCCAAGTTACTATGTCGGTAAGAAAGTAAGCATAGAAATCAATGGGCCAGGTAGTTTGCGCGATAAAATCATATTACACCAAAATCCTGCACTGGATTGCCAAATCGCCAAATAAACAAACAAAATGGTTGCCGAAGTTCAGTGTCATTTAAAAATGTATTTCGCCAAAATTTGTATTAAACAATTGCTATTAC
>BPLQ01006255.1:0-16179 GCA_021605075.1 Caerostris darwini | reverse complement strand
TGTTATCACTGGATTACGAATTGGACATATGGTATTTCGTTACATAACTATTATATTGTATAAGAGTTTACATTCACTTGTGTACGTTAGTCAACTTACACTGCAAATACTGTAGCAATTTATTAACATGGGTTTCTCGAAGGATAAAGGCTGCTTTGCCCGTATGCGAGATAGAAAGACAAGACAGGAATTTCTGCTTGAAATTTGTTCTAGAAATAATTGACTTGCGATGCTGCATATGAAGGAAAACAGAAACATACCTAAGCAGCCATATTCAGGCATCAAATCAGTAAAGAGGGCTATAAAACGCATGTCTGCCTACTATGTTAAAGACTCTAGGTTAAGCAGACGGAAATCGAACAAGTTACTTCACGTAAAAAAAAAATGAGAATTAGTAAAATGTCAACGTACAGGCGTTTTTCAAATGCATCAGACATAAAAAAAATAAAATTATTTATCAAGAGATGAAAATTATCATCAATGCAATTAAATCTACTAAACAATTTATTCAGCAATATAAGTATCATAGTTTAACTTGCTAATGATTGCTTCGAATATATTTACTACAGAATGACTAATATCATTAACATTAAATAAAAGTTTTAATGTATTTTGTATATGAACATTCCTGATAAAAACATAATTTATCACGTACTGTAAAATGAAATAAAACAGTTATTTAAAAACAACTACAATAGTGAAAGAAGTTAAAACGGGGATTATTGTGACAAGAACCAGATAACAAAAGTCAAGACATTAGAAAAAAATTGTTTATCTCTGAAACCGTAGGAGAGATAAATATTTTTTCTCACACCGTAGTGAATGTTTGTATTTAAATGTAAAACTCGGATGATAGTTTACGATGGTGTTAAACAAAAGATTACATTGTGGAGTGCTGAAAGTTTATTTATTTTAAGTCAGTTGAATCACCTCTTTGCAAATCTTCAAGAAACAGACTTTTCCGTGATCATCATGTCGATATACGGTGTGGCTCAGAGCCAAGCCGCATGCTTTTGTAATCCGGTGACAAAGATTGCCAGCCACGTTTTTCAAATGCTGTTACGGATCGACTTAATCATTTTGAAAGTTATACCAGTGAGTAAAAGGTGTTCAACTGGAAAGGAATTTCGGGGATGGATAATGTTGCTAGAGAGAAAAACTTCTAACTGTGAACTATGGCGATGAAAGGTGACACAATTTAATTGGGAAATTTCGTAACTGAATAAACTGCCGAGTATTAGGTACTGATTCAATGGTAGATTATTAGTTTTGTATCTTAAGTTCCAGTTCACGTCTGAGTGAAATGCAATTTGCGGTTTGTCATTATTATTTATGAGGTGATCCCAATGATCATACATTTCATTCTGAAATTTTTTGTGTTTATGTTTTTATTAGATTTGCAATATACCACTATGGTTTGGCTATTCATAAAATGAAATTACAAATAAGCACTGCATTGGTTTAAACGATGGGAACATGTTTGAAAATATATAAAAAGAACTAATTTACCAATGAGACATGTGCACATTAAAGAAAACAGTTACATCGAATATTTGTGGAAAAGGTAATCTTGTCTTTCACAATGGTATAATAATATGTAATCTCATATATGACTGCATAACTACGCATAGTTAATAATTTTTTATGATAAACTGAGTTATATTCATTCTGTATAATGTCCACACCAGGCTCTCTATTCAAATGCGTTACTTATCAAGTAAGCATTATTTGTAACTTATCTCAATGTTCTCGTGGATGAATACTAGTAGCATAAATATATCGAAATTGTGACAGAATGCCTAGGTTAATAGTTTGGCCTTCATCTTTATTTAAATCTCTTATAATCTCTGATAAATGCCCCAGCATAGCTTCGTTTATATATCGTAAGAGCGTCAGGAATATATTTTTTTTTTGTTTTTTTATGGAAATACAAATCAAACATATTTTCTATCCTAGGCGATTCTTCGCAGTCTGACATAATGAATTGCCGTTTCTCATGTTATATGTTGGATGGAGGTGGAATCTGTCATATTAAATATATAATGCAAATACTTCATTCATAACTATGCTTCACAACTTTTTAATGCAAAATATGAATGAATACGAATAATTAGCGAAAAGAATAATTATGTTAAAGGCATAAGACTAATAAATATCTTTTCCAACTAGGATATTTTATTATTTTATCTTTCCCGGTCATATACCAGGAACATGCTTTACAGAAACACTTTTAGGGGTAACTGCTATACATAGGTAAACATTTCAAGGTAATTGTATCGTATGGATAAACCTTTCAATGGAAACTATCTCATTTAGGTAAATCTTCCAAAAGTAACTATCTCATTTAGGTAAATCTTCCAAAAGTAACTATCTCATTTAGGTAAACTTTTCAACAGTAACTGTCACACATGCATAAACCTATCAAATGTTACTGTCTCACATAGGAAACCCTTTCATAGGTGACTATGTTACCTCAAATAGGTAAACATTTCAAGGATATTGCTTCAAATCGGTAAAGCTTTTAATGGAAACTTCCTTCCTGTAGGGCTAAAAAAAAAAGAAGAAAAATTCTCAGCTGGTAATCCAGCAGTCGATGGAAGACCTTAACCGCGCTTTCATAATAATTTCTCAGTTTCTGAAAGAAGTGACTGCCGCAAGCTACTTTGAACTTACATCACCCTAACTGCGCACATTATCACTAGGTTACGAGTCAAAAGGACATTAATTAAACAACAAAATTTGTCATCTGTTACCGTTATGTAAGCCCTTTTTTTAAACGAGTCTGAGAACTAGTGCCAACGAATTAAATGCAAGCTAAATAAAGAAACAAATTATTGCAGATGCCTTAAAGAATTGATGCAATTTTTTTTTCTTCGCATCATGAAAAAAAAACACATCCCGACATTAAATACAAGAATACTCACACCACGAGCGATAAGATGTTGAATGAAGCACCGATTAAAACTTTTAATTAAAAGTTACTCAAAGTATCCATTGTTCCGAAAGAGCAAGGAAAGGAACAAAACAACCCGGAATTGGCAAGCTCCGGCAAATAGGATTTGAAAGCATTCTTATTTTTAATGGTGGAAAGTACACAAAGCATTCCCGAAACATGTGTTGCCAGCATATAAAAGTCTTAACCTCCAATATCAGGGCATGGATAACAAATGGAACTATAAATAAGCGTTCATTTTTTCGTGCTTTGTCAAAGAGTATAATTAACCCTTCGCCATTTGGAAAAGCTTCAAAATGTTCTCTGAAATTTTTTTTTCTGCTTGCACGCTTGGCCAAATAAATGTAAACTGTAACAATGACACCGACATGTTTCGGGAAGTCGCGAGTCACGTGATTTCCTTTCTTCTAATTTTCTTCACCCCGTTTCACTCGAACTTTTATAATCTTTTGTTTTTCTTTTTATTTCTCTAAAAGTAAAGTAACGCACTTAAACAATTCTTTGAAAGAGGTTTTTAAATATTCAGTGTTAACCAATATAAATCTCTACTAATGTGTTATAACTTTTTACAAATCGCAGAAAATGGAGTATAGGAAGTGAATTGTAAAATACAGATGAAAACAAAATTACTCTGCACCATCTAAATGAAGCAATTTCTCATTTTCGAAGTAGGCATGGACTATTTCGGTAATGAACTTAACGCATTTTTAATGTAAAGAAATATTCAATTCAGTCACATGGAGTCTTGTAAGCATTGGTCAAGGCAGAGTGAAATAAACTTTTAGATTTAACTCTTCATATAAAAAGAAAGCATTAAAATGTCTTTCATTTTTTAAAAATAAAACTGTTAATTTAAAGAAAGCTGAATTGTTTTTAATTAGTTTGATACAAGCGTTGACTTGGATAAAAATGTATTCTACCAACGTTGCTAATTTCTTCATGTGGCCTTTATTGCTGTCACCATGTTGATATAGGGGAACTGGGAAAATTAACTATGGGGTTGTTGCCAACCCACCCTGGGGATGTTGCGCCAATGAAGAAGATATATATATTGTTACTTTAGTTTGAATTTATTAATCAATTTATTAAAGAGCTAAGTTCTTAATAGATGTTTTTCAGTGTACATCGAAGGATTTTGTGCTTAATTGTGTATACCATAAATAACCCATCGATGGGTGATATTTGAACATTGCTTTCCAATAGGAATTTTAAGTGTAATTGTCCCAAAGCTGTTTGTAATATGGTATAGTTTCCATCAGGCAGCTTAACTGTTGATGCAAGATATTTATATTTATACATACTTCGCTCTTAAAACCGTGACTGTAACAGATGCAGCTAATGGATCCTGTTATATTTTATGTGTCAAATGCATGCTTAACTATGATTATTTCATGATCCCAAACTAATAAACACTTTTGATTATGAACAAAAAAACTAAACAAAATACTAAAAATAATAGAACTTTATTTAAAAAAATAATATCGTAGTAAAATGAATTTTTTAAAGAAACCTCGTTTAAAAAATTTATTAAGAATGCAATTAAATTTCTTTGCTTATTACACTAAATTGAACTCATGTTTCTTCAAAAGCAAAACATAAAATTGTATCTTATATTTAAAATGTATGAATGAATTCAGCGAAACCTATAAGGGAAGAAACTCAGTTGACCTAATAATTACCTAATTTTAGTGTAACTATTGGAGGCTTCATCATTCCCATATGCATGGCAGGAACGACTCATTAAAGTGTTATAAAGAAACGACATTGCCTTCCAACATGATTTTTTTAAGAGAATATCCGTATTCCCGTGTCCTTTAGGTAGAAAGGTTGTTGATGTGAAACGTTTACACACACCTCCGCAATCACTATTGAGTTTCATCACTTCTGAAAGCAATGGCTGCAATGACAGCCGCAAGAGAAATAGAACTTGAATCCTCTTGCACTATAGGTTCCTGAGTTACCTCGTTTTTTGTTAAACATTGAGGGGCCTAGTGTTTCATTGATATATTCTACGAACATTCCACAGGTAGATGACGAGCGAAGGACATTGCCTTTTGGGAGATATTTTAGAAGTAGCTCCTGCACATTTGCTTGCTGTATGGGAGAAACCTCGGAATAATCTTACCACGCAACTTGACTATTGATGCGAAACCCTTTACACATAGTCATAATCGCATTCAAATCCGTTTAATTTGGTAGCACGGGCTTCAGTTTTGAATTCTAGTGGTGGCATGGATGCTTGTTAGTGGTTCACAATACACTTTAAACTGTAGGTCGTTATCTAATTAGCCTAAAGTGTGCACAAAATGACCTTAGAGCGACAATTCAAACCAAACCTTCGAATCCGTTTCTGGAAGTTACGACTGCAACGGACGTCACCGGCGGAATCAAACAACAGTCTTCCTACACACAAGCGGCCCACGTTCCTTGTTATGTTTCAACGTTCCTACTGAACCTCTAGCTAGGCAAACATTATTTATGCCATATTTTTTATGTTTGATACATTAACCGAATATTTGTTTAAAACTTGTCAAATTTACATCCACAATCATATCTCCGAATTTACGATTTTTAAAGCTGTATGTAGAGATAATAGTCACATTTCTAACGAATTTTTCATAACAAATCCATATCCATAAATAATGTTAATTATTAATACCAATAGAAACTAATAATCAATTAAAATCACAAAACTATTTTGCATACTTAACAATGTAACAACATAAAAGTTTCGTCTAGAAATTAACGAAGTATGTAATTAAATTCGCCTCGCTTTTAAAAATGTTTTACGATTCCTTACTCCATTCAAAAAGGCGACATTAAAATTTCTTCAATTTTTAAAGGGCGTGAATTAATTCAGCCAAAACTGCGAAGTAGTCAGTTGACATTAGCATTGGCTTGCATATATAAGCTAATTCTCACCAAGTACTCAGGGGTGTTTGCGGAAGAGGGCAAATAGAATAAATTAATAAGGAGTCCGAAGTTTCAGTTAACCGGGAAATTATTCCACAAATTTAGTGCGCCAATTCTACAGCAAATGGGAGCTGACAAATTCTACTTATTATTAATTAGCGGCAGGACACATTCGTAAACATATTAAGTTTTTGAAGTGTTAAAATCTTTGAAAAGATTTAAAGGATTAGAATTTGGTTTTAGTTATCATACGATGAATATTTTATTTTCCAAAGTTAAGTTTAGTTATATATTTAAATAAAATAACCCAATTCATGGTATACTTTATATAAAGAATTTAAAATTTTTTTTAAATAGTCTGTAAGAAAAAAAGTTCAATATCCATATTCGTTAATTATAGGGTGCTGTTGATAAACATTTAGAATGTTCTAAACCAAAGTCCAATGGATCCTTATGGAGTCGCATTAATTATGGTTTGATTATTTTTTTTACTGGGCATAAGGAAGTTTTTGTGAATTATTTCACAAATTGGTATGTGCATTGTTAATACACTCAAGAGCCAAAACATTGTGACCACCCCTACATTTTGCAATGAACTCGCCTGGATGACGTGGAAGGCACGTGATCAGGTGGAAGTGGTATTTAACTGGTATTAAGTGGTGGTATGAAGCTGTTGAAGCTGGCGTTCAAGGCGGGTTGAAGCTGTGTTGCGCGCCAAAGGTAGGTCAACTCGTTATTGATGGGTGGTCATAATGTTTTGACTCTTGAGTGTAGATACTATTGTTAGTAACTGGAAGACCATGCAGCTTAAATTCGTCTTAAGTGTACGAGTATATAACACGGATTTACATTGTTTGCTTCAACGGGAAGCAAACCAATATTGCCACCCAAACAATAAATTTCTGATGTGCCTAACCTTCAGCGATTAAAAAAAAATTCTTGTAACAATTGTATACTTATATAAAGAATTTAAAATTTCACTTTAAATATTCAGTAAAAAAACCGTTCAATTCTTATGTTTATAAATTATAGGGTGCTGTTGATAAAAATTTAGTCTAGAATGTTCTATACCGAAGTTCAAAGGGTCCTTATTAATTGTGGTTTTATTATTTTTTTACTGGATATAAGAAAGTTTTCGTGAATTATTTCACAAACTGGTATGTGCGTTGTTAATAGATCCTATTGTTAGTAGCGGGGTTATCATGCAGCTTCAATTTGTCTTAAATGTATATATTATGGATTTGCAGTGTTTACTTCAACGAGAAGCAAACCGCAATTGCCATCCAAACAATAATTTTCTGATGTGCCTAACCTTTAACGACTTTTTTACGTGGGAAAAAAAATCATGTAACCATAACCAACACTTTCCTCTTTTGGTTCCTGCAAAATAGGATCTGTATAGTTTCATGCAACTGAACTGTGGTTGATAAATGTTGATGTGCAGACATTGAAAAACTTAATATTTTAGTGGCGATGGCGGTTTGCTTCAAGTTGAAGGTAACGAAAAAGAATCTGCCTGATAAAACCTTTGGAAAGTTAACGAAAAGATTGATTGGCATCTTTATGATAGATATTAAATTCTTAGAACACTTTTGGTTAAATTGTTGTTCCAGAGGGACTTTTTGCAAATTTGCGGTAAATACAGGCATTTGCATATCAATTGGAAAAAGCTCGTAACGCGGTATTGAAAATGTCGATGTGGCAGTTGCTGTTACAATCTCCTACAAATCTTCAACTTATTCAACTTATTCAACTTACTTATTACTTAGTAATTATTATTACTTACTAACTTAGTAATTATTACTTAGTATTATTAGTATTATTATTAGTAATTA
Organism: Caerostris darwini; assembly: GCA_021605075.1. Lineage (NCBI taxonomy): Eukaryota > Metazoa > Arthropoda > Arachnida > Araneae > Araneidae > Caerostris > Caerostris darwini. The sequence continues at coordinate 8,478 of BPLQ01006255.1, read as the reverse complement.
GTACTTAGTAATTATTATTACTTATTCAACTTATTATTATAACAACCAGATAATTCAAAGCCTTTTACTCACATTGTCTATCCCTCTTATGACTATTAACGACTGAATTTTGTAATGTTATCTTTGAAATAATGAAAAAAAAAAATAAATTGAAATAATTTTTAATATAAAATTCATAATGATAATTTATAATGTTTGATTATGCAAAATGATTAAATTTTATACATTTTATTATGTATAGAGATAATCTACAATATCAAAGTTCTTATGAAATAATATATTAATATATTAGTGGATAAAGGGCCTGATGATCAAGGGGTTAGCACTCTGGCGCTCGGTATCACAGTTTTCAGGCCCGAGTCCCGGATGTGCTATGGATATTTGTAGCTGTTCGGAATCCACTTTAAATTCGTAGGTTCTGGTCTAATATGATCATTGAGCGTTGTTGAGGTAGCTTCCATAGCATATCTTCAAGCTACACGCCCCCCTGTGTTGTGCTAAATGAGTAAGAGTGGTGCAGCTTTGCTTATGGGCATAAAGATTAACTGTCTCTATTGTCAGCTGCATTAGAACAACAACATGTTAGTGGATAACAATTATTTTGGTTTTATTTTTCTATTTTACCTATTCATGAATTTACATTGAGTTTCGCATTGTATAAATTGCTCAAATAAATATTGATACTCTAAAAGAAAATCTGAAGTCTATTTCGCTACTTCAAGAAGCCTGTATACCATGTAGGAAGAAACAAAAATCTGAAATCTGTTATACGCCACATAAACATTTCATTTGTCATAAGTGAAATCTTTTCTTGTCATAAATGAAGTTCCAGAAGTGCCGTTTCAATACTTTTTTTTCACAATAAAGGATATTAATACTCAAAAAGAAAATCTGAAGACTCTTTCCTACTTCAAGAACGTAACCCTGTATACAGATGTAGGAAGAAACGAAAATCTGAAATCTGTTATACAACACATGGACATTTCATTTGTCATAAGTGAAATCCGTAGAGTTCCAGAAGTGCCTTTTTTTCACAATAAATGATATTGATATTCAAAAAGAAAATCTGAAGACTCTTTCGCTACTTCAAGAGAAAATCCTGTATACGATGTAGGAAAAAAAGAAAATCCTGTATACGATGTTGAAAGAAAAGAAAATCTTGTATACGATGTAGGAAGAAAAGAAAACCTGAAATCTGCTATATAACCCATAAGCATTTCATTTGTCATAGGCGAATTTCATATAGTTTCAGAATTGCCTTTTCAATGCCTTTTTTTTCGTAATAAATGATATTGATACTCAAAAAGAAAATCTGAAGATTCTTTCTCTACTTCAAGAGAAAATCCTGTATGCAATGTAGGAAGAAAATAAAATCCTGTATACGATGTAGGAAGATAAAAAAAAAACCCTGAAATCTGTTATACAACATGTGAACATTTCATTCGACATAAGGAAAATCCCTATAGTTCCAGAAGTGCCCTTTTCTACCTAGACTCAACAGGAGGAGAACGATCGATGACCATCCACAATTTGAGGGGGCGTCAAGTTCGAATGAAAAGAAGCGTGGGCATTCAATCAGAATGCACGGGACATCGTCCAGATGCAGAGATAAAGAGAGGCATTCCCGCTACTATACCCCTTTCCTCATTCTTCTCCACCCCACCCCACCCCCTACCCCTTTCTTGAGGGGGAGAAAGTCCTCATTTGAATGTCTACCCGACTTCATTCTGCTAAAGTTACTTACGTTCTTGGGAGAATTTATTTCGGAATAACTCGGGAAAATGCATAACTAAAGTTTAATTTAATATCAAAGCATTTTGCTCATACAGTTTCGGTTGCAAATGACTTCAACATGGAACTTAAATAGGATTTATATTTTTAGGCACAATTCATATTTGTATTCAAAGCGTTTCGGCACTTAAGATTCCCGAGAAGATTTGTGTCATAATGTAATTTTGGTGTTGTAAATATTTATAGCAGTGAAGTAACTGAAATATTGAAGAACTGGGAAAGGAAACAATGTGGGCTTTATCAGTATTTCTGTCGCTTCAATATTGCTAAACTGTCTTTTCTATTTATATTGTTTTTCTGCGGGTTATTGAAAAGCAATGGTAGAATAATTTGACTGCTATTCTGTTATGTTGAGAAGCGAGCAGAAATAATATGGATAATAAAATCCTAGAATGGTATATTTACTCCTTCACAAAGTTATTTTTGTAATATTAAAACTTCATTTCTTTTGTTGATTTCAGTAATAGACGTGATTTGTTTTTCCATTTGGACCAATTTTTGTTTGTTTATATCTGTTATTATCATACTTGAACTTTTACCTTTAATATTATGTATACTTTTAATTTATTATAAAAATACTTTGATTTTTTGGAAATGTTCTATCTAAAATCAGTTTAAAATATAAAGTATTATTATTCGAAGAAAAGGCGATTTGGATTACAAATTTTATAGTATATTTAGTTTTGTATCTGAACATTCTAATTTCCTTTTCTACTTGTTTCTTGAAGAAAATTAATGTTATCGAATTAGACGTTGTCTCTTAAAATGAGAATAAGACTAGTTAATTCAAGAGCTTTCCTACATCATGTATAAAAGACTATTTCCGTCAGGAATTCATTTAGTCAGATAATTTATATAACTGTTAGTAATTATTGTCTCTTCTAATTTGCATATGATTGAGTACATATGATCTGAAACAGAAGATAATGATTTTAATTTATGAAGTCGTTATTATTAGATATTTCATATTACGTGTTGTTAAAAAATGTTTATATTGCGCCTAAAAATATTTTAACACAAAAGCTATTTAAAAAAAAAAAAGTTAAATTATAATAAAATACATGATAACAGACAATGTTTTAAGCAGATGAATATTTTTCAAGTACATTGGATTTTTGCAAAGATCTTTAACAAAACTGTAGTATCAGATTATCGATTGCCAATTTTTTCTATCGAAATAAAATTGCCAAAAATACATTTATTTAATCATCAACTTAATCATAATTCTTTTAAAAGGACATCTTAGTATTATCTTTTTAATGCATGTTTATAAAATACATTCGGTTTTGTGCTAAAAAACGAATTTATCTTCATTTCAACCTTTTTGTCGCAAAATCAATTTATGTCTTTCAAAATGATCATGTAAGCTTCTAAAAACATGGTTATGTGTGTGAATCAAAGTCGAAAGAATAGAATGGGTAAACCATAAATTCACAGACAAACTATTATAGATTACCCTTAGTCCCTCCTGTGCTTAATGCTTAACGCTTAAGTTCTTTTAAGTGTCTTAGCTGCTGATAGTGAACTTCAGAGATTATTCTTTTATTGTCTCCTAACAGTATACACAATGAAAAATTAATTTCATGTCATACCTTACATTCAAAACAATCTTTTTTTTAGATGTACACTACTTCGAGGTTGCTGTATAGACCTTAAATGACGTGCTTTATATTATTTTAGATCGTAGAATATTTCATCATTAATAATCGGAAATTGAATTGCTGTTTTCTTATTTTATAATTATCATTTAAAGAAAAATTCACTTTTCGTTGCATTCTTATGCATAAACGAGGTAAACTATCTTAAGTTTCCCTCAAGTAAAATACAGAAATAAAGAAAACTTTTTTTATACAAAAGGAAAGTTATAAATCAATGGAATCTACTACAAAATACTAGGAATAATTTTTTATTACTTTGTGGAAGTCCATAAGAATCTAAATGTCTCATCCTCATGCCGATTTTGAGATGTCTTCTTACAAAATGAGAAATGTGTAATTTTATTTCAGAATACTATTTTTATATTTGATATACTTCCCCTCTCTCACCGGCAAAGTGAAAAAAAATAAAGCAATAAAGATTTATTTCATTGTTTCAAGAAATATTTTATAACAGTAAATTTTTATATTGAAGGTATTATCTTTCGTTTGCCAGATAATATTTTCTTTTAATACTAAATGTTCTATAGTGGATCTGCTTTTAACTAAGCAACTAGAAAGAAACATTTTTTATAGAAATCTTTTACAGTTGTTTGATTAGATTACTGTTAAAATAGATCAAAGTAGACTTATCTTTCTTCCAAGTATGAATTTTATAGATGAATTAGAAATTTAAACCTGCTTTGAAAGCGTTCAAATCTGTTTTGAAAATGTGAAAATATTCAAACCTATATTTTGTTATTTTTTTTAAGAAGATTTTTTAAGGTATGTGAAAAAAATTATCCATAATAAAACAAAACAATAATAAAAAAAAAATAAAGCAGAAAAATAAATTTGAAAATCTCGAGGCAATACAAAATAAGAAAAAAAAAAATAATGATTGTATTCAAACCTATTTTTGCACTGTTTTTCTATGAGGTCCGTATCCATCGCACAAAAGTAAGGTTTAATGTAACGTATATTCTTTGTTTTTTGAAAGAGTTTCATTCTCATTTCTCTATCACAATATCTCTGACATGAATAAGGGATTATGTTTTAAATCTTTTTCAAATGCATGTTAGTTACTTAAACATTCTACAGAATTTCAACAGAATCAGTGTTATTCAGAAGGTGTATGGAAAATACGAGGAGATGATAACTTGTATAAATAAATGAGAAAGACAAGAGAAATAAACGTTTTCAATGAATTTTCATTGTTATTTATATTATAGAACTCTAGAAAATTCTCTCCAGGCAGTCAAACTACTGATATTAAGACCGGTTTTCCATATGGCCTTTGAATAATGCTAAATCTATTGAAATTCTGTGACATAATTAACATGGATTTGAAAAAAAAAATATTTGAAGCAAATTTCTTCCTACCAGGCGTTATAAATTAGAAGGGAACTCTTGCATAAAACAAAGAATAAATGACGTTAAACTTTATTTTTTATGTGGTGGATACGGATCACACACACACACAAAAAAAAACAGTATAAAAATAGATTTGAGTGTAATCTTTAAATTTCTTATTTGAAAATTATAAATTACAAAAGTATGTTAAAATTACAGTTACTCTTATATGCATAAATAAATAAAAATGAATTAAAAAAAAATCGAGCATGAATGTTATTTTTCTGCAGACCACCCATCTTTCATTAAACCTTTGACAATCAGGTCAGTAAAAAGTAAAAACGTGAAAATCCTCTCTGGAGATTCATTTTCCTGAAGGTCATAGAGAATGGACGCGATCAATTTTAGCCCAGAATAGTACCACCATTTACATGTCGCTCAAGTGCACTTAATGCATTAAATACATTTGAAACACTTTCCGGCTAATGAATTTACAAAACCAAGGAGGTCTCGGTTCATTTGTTGTAGTTTACTAACAGCTCAAGAGCCAACCTATTAACTTTAAAACCTTGAAACATTATCGTAGACATAAATATCCATAAACATTTAGAACAGTGGTCCATAGCCTATAACTGTGACCAAAAACAGTGTGCACCAACTAAACCATCACTACCATAACAGTACTCGCCATTCCAGTAGTACTGATTGATTTAAAAAATGCGTCTATTCGCGCCCATCAATCGCGACTATCGCCCTTTCTTTGGAGCAGCTGGCGAGATCTCATTATAGATGGATGCGGGCCTGCGTGACCCTCTTTCCGGCAACACAACGATATCTCTCCATTCATCGATCCACCAAAGCCACCGACAATCAAAAGGTGCGCTTCCAACACACATGCATTCCAATGGGTTATTCTCTCTCGCATTTCAGCTTCCAATAAATAAGTCTCGTAGATATTCGTTTCGTTTCGTGTTTCTTTAACTTTTTCACGTTTTCATGTACGTGTCAGAAGCTTTTCTTTAATTTGTTGTGTGTTAATTTCTTTCTTTTTTTGTGATATATCAGTCAACCTCATATTCCACTTTTGTGTACTACAAATAGCAATTGATTGAAGGTGACATTGATTTTCAAAAGCCGTTTTAGATGTAATTGTGCCCCTCCCCGCGTATCATATGTTAGAAAGCCTCACCAGGCAATCTGGCCGTTATAAAAATTGTTATCTAGTTTTTCTTGTTTCTGTAAGCAGTAACTACAACGAATGAACTGCACACTCTAGCATGCTAGTTACTCATATTATCAGTGGAGCCTGGGAAAATTTCTTATTTCATACTAAAATTTTAATAATGAAACCGACCTTTTTTTATAATTATTTATATTTTTATACTTATTTTTTATTATTTATTGTTTATGTAATAAGCTTTCAGGTTGGTAATGATTGATTTGGCGTAATTATAAAAGAAAAGTTTCATAAAAAAAATTTTGTCATTAGAAATGTATTAAAAATAAATAAATCTATGTATTAAAAATAAATAAATCTATGTATTAAAAATAAATAAATTTAAAAACTCTCAATTATGTTTTATTAACTGTTTCTATTAACAAAACATAATTGAGAGTTTTAAGAATTCGTTTGTAGGAATACAGTGTTTGCTTAAATATGAGTTATGGATTTGTTAATTTTCCCAATAAGCTAAAAAAACAACTAAGAATATCTTACATGTAATATTGAGGTTACCATTATGTGCTGTAAGATACAAAAGGGTTTTACCTGAAGCACAAGTGATTCAGATGTCCCCACAAACAAATGTGGGACAACTGAATTTGAATTTGTACCTTGAAAATTGGTGGAATTTCAAGGTACATATGTTGGATTTTAAAAATATCATGCAAACCTTGGATAGGACACTTCGCAAGATGCATCGACCTTTGTAGAACACATACATGAATTTTCAAGGTCTTTGGCAATATTGAAAGATGCGTTCAGAAAACATGTTCATGCCATAATATCAAGAATGTTGCATAATGTTGAAAGTAGTGTGGTGTCTCATCTAACAAATGTGTTGCTGAATGGCAGATCTCGCGTTGAACATTTGTTCGTTGTTAACCTGCCTGACTTATTATCTTATGTAACGCATAGTCATTAGCGCCATCTGGTGGTGAACAATTTAAACAGTTTAGTAATAATATTTTTTCTGACCAAACCATTAAGTTTAATTCCCATTATACCTGTCCAAAGGGGCATCTTTTTATCTTTATTAGTTTTTAATTTATTGATTTTCAAATCTTTATCTGGACTTTTGGATAACCTGTATAAAGTCCCATTTTAATATTTTTGAAACACAGAATCTTTCAAAGAAAAAAGTGTCCAAAACCACAACAAAAAACACCCTGAAACATCTTGGACGTCAAATGACTGTGCCTTCATTTATAATGCGAAAGAAATGGAATTTTAATACGTTCGATCTAATTACCATCAACGAAATCCCTTAAGCCATCAAAGCACTTCGTCGCCGCTTTAAAGGCCATTCCGAGCCACATTAGAACACCGCATCGAGCGAGAAAAAAGTCCCAGATGTTATCACTATCTTTTCTAAAGAACACAAAAACCGGAAGTAGCGAATGATGACGGTGTGGTAATTACATTCCACTGACGAAAAAGCGGAGCAAATCTCCCTTCCCCTCCCATAAAAGGTCCGCGCTGTTGTAATTAGCGACCAAAGCTTTTCACGGTGCACTTTTTAAAAATCTCTAATGTATCCCAACCTCCAGTATGGGAGGTGTCTCATCTTCCAAGAGAACAAACAATGACTTATCCAAACCTCAAACCGCGAAGGCTCTCGCTGTTTCTTTAAGAAACCGGATTTTTATTTCGGTATCTTTTGTCTCCCTTTTTAATACTCATCTGCTTTTGATGTTGTGTTCTTTCTTTTGGGCGCTTATGTTTCTTAGGATTTTGGGATCCTATTTGTAATCTTATTAATGGTATTGTGCTGGTAAAAGGAATTCTGGGAATGATAATAGTTGGATAGTATTTTAAATGTTTATTTGTGCTTGTATTTATGCTTGTTAATTAAACAGTGTTTTATAATGTTCCTCTTTTAAAAGATATACCAGAACTGTCTATTTTCAAATGCTGGCCGCTTTGAACTTACGCCATTCAGTATTGTAAATAGAGCCTTTATGGCCGAGTAACTAGCGCTGTGACTTTCTGTGCCACAGGTTTCGGGTTCAAATTCCGGCTGTACCATGGATGTTTGTACTGGTTTGGAATCCCCTTTCGGCTTTAATATGACTGTAACAGAGTTGGGCGTAGGGCCGACAGCTCTATCCTGCAAAAAGTCAGCGCTTCGGAGCCAAAGTCATGTCTAGATGTTGCTGTCTACCATGTGGGATAAGAAATAACATTGTGAATATTAATAATATATTAAGTGTTATTAAAGATATTCTATAAGGAACGAAAGGGAACTTAGTATACTGAAACTACACTTTGACATCGCAATATGGATTGAGCATCATCAGTAATGCTATCTGGTGGGTCTCATTATCTTCTTCACCTCCTCCAGTTCATTGCTAAAACATTCTAAGACATTTTATTATACATGCAGCATACACATCGGAACTTCCATTTCCCTTCAAAAAAATTTTTAATTATCATTTTATTTTAAATGAATGACTCGCTATATTTTTATTTTAACCAATG